>BMAV01008699.1:204106-513405 GCA_019973955.1 Trichonephila inaurata madagascariensis | reverse complement strand
GAAATAAAATGGAGGAGGGGATGTTAGAGGCCATTATAAATAGAGAGATTAAAAATATCAGTATTTTGTGATGTCCTTTGAATTGGCGACCCTCCCAAAAAAAACAACTTATTTTTTGTTTAAATTAATGGTACTTATGCATTGGTCTCACCGCAGAAAAATTGGAGCCACACAAATCGTGCCATATCAAAACGATAAAAAGATTCTAACTTGTTTTAAATGAAAAAGAAATCAGTCAGATTATGATGGAAAATTGCATGATTCGCTTGGCTCCAGTTTGGCTATGGTGACGCTAATAAGTAAGTACCGAATTAAAACTTATATTTTTACTAATGAAACAAATGAAATCAATGTTTAATGAAAATGGTTTTAATTTTAATACAAAATAATAAAATTTGAAGTACGAAGAGCAGAGACAATATATGACAGTTAATTTTCAGTTTTGTTTGTTACAATTCGCCCCTGCTTTCACCAGTAATGAACATAATTTTAGAAGTTCGTTATACCAATTAAAAATTTCTTTGAAAAATTTTACATGATTAAAATATATATTTTTTTACGTAGTTGTATAACTTCTTGGTGTTTCCTTGTTCTTTGCAAAACTATGCATAGAACAATTAAATACTTTGTGACTCAAGATCGTAAGATGAGGGGTCAATTCCATTGCCAATCTCGTCATCTGAATTTGTTTTTTATGAGCTAACCATGACACAAATATAATAGTCACATGTAAGTAATATTTGTCCAAACATGACTAAATATAACGCTAGATGCAAAACATAAATTCAAAGTTTGCTTTTTTTTAAGAAATCAAATGGATAAGTAAAAATAATTGTGTTACTCTATTTCTTCTCTTTTACCATCAATCCAACTCACTAAGACTTATTACTCTATGCGTGTTCATCAATTTGGAATAACAGACCGATTCATCTTAAAACGGAAAAGCGTTGTTCCAATGAAAATAGCATCTTATCACTTCACCAACTGATGTGATGGTGCCCCCTTCCCCTCTGAGGTCATCTGACAATAAAGTAGGAAAGAACGTTCTCAACTCTGTTTCTTAACTCCCCCTTTTAAAAGCACTTTCGAGTGTTTTCACTTTGTTCGCATTTTAACTCACTCCACTCCCTTCTTTCACCCCTCTTTAAAGTTACACTTTTAATGGCTTTAAAGTATCTCTTACGTGTTCCATCCACCGTCTTGCCCTCTGCCTCTTCACACAGCCGCTAACATCTCAACTCTTCTCGACAGTCACAACACTGTTATCCACTTTCGGACCCGAAGTCTTGATTATATTTTCCTCAATTTTCTACTCACTATACTTTTCTTTAGAGAGTAAAGATTTCTCCTCTCTGGAGTTTAAAGTTTGCCCTCCACTTTTACTCCAGCTTCCTTTCGCATAGGAACTGCGTGAATTAGATTAAAGTGGCAATGATTGATTGAATCAAATGCCCTTTGAAGAGAAGAATGGGCTGTTTTCTTTCCTTTTTTAAGGGGTTTAGAACTTTTCCTCGGTCTTTTTTTTTCCCCTTCTTGCAAAATACCTTTTGTGAGATCTGAAGGAGAGAGAGACGCGTCGGTGTGCTTTCTTCACTCACTTGTCTATTAGCTGGTTACTTTGCCTTGCAGATATTTTTAGCTTTCTGGCTTGGTGAGTTGGAAAAAGGAAGAAAATATTTTAATGCGTCACATGCTTGAAGTATTTATTTATTCCGAATTCTTGGGGAATGGATTTAAGTCGGATATTTTCACTGAATTCAACTTGTCAGTTTGAAAAAGATTCGCCAGCACTAGCATGACACACACACAGTAACCAAATATATATAAACACATAGAAACTGCTGTTTGTAAAAAAAGGCAGCACTATGAAGAAGCCATCAGAGTTAAATAAAATACAATACACAAACGACTTGTATAGGTACAAATAAATGAATACATTTTTAAAGAAAAAAAACTATTGTTCTCGAAATTAGTATTTGGTGTAGTCACTATGCCCTGCAATGAGCGCTGCTATACGACATGGCATGGAGTCAAACAGATGTTGAATATCTGATTGTGGAAGAGAATTCCATGTTGTTTGTATGCGCATCCAAAGTTCGTCTTTGAAGGTGTAGGATATGGATCACGAGCGAGACACCGACCAACCAAATACCACACATGTTCAATAGGCGACATATCCAGCGAGTAAGAAGGCCAGAGAAGAAGTTGCATGTGTCTGGAGGAAAATGAATCTCGAATATTTCTTACAACCTGTGGCCTGCCTTATCTTGTTGAAAGGTAGATCCAGGGATGCCTTGAAGGAAGGGAATGACTTCGAGATCTAGCACTTCAAGGACGTACCATTGCTATTCAGATTACTCTCAATTCGTAGCAGTTGAGTTCTTCCATGATACGAAATCGCTCCTCAAACCATAACTCTTGGTGTTGGCCACTATGTCGTTCGATAATGCACTTTGGAAGGCAGCGTTCACCGGCACAGCGTCTAACACGAATGCAGCCACCATGGTTCCACAAATTAAAGCAGGATTTATCAGGAAAGACAACTTGTTACCAATCAGACAACCAGATTCTGTGTTCATGAGCTCATTGTAGACGCAGATGTAGATTGTTTGCCATGAGAGGATCCTGTATAAATGTATCTTTGCTCGCTGTACATGGTGTAGCAGATGGCGACGAATCGAAGAATGCGACATTAATACACCTGTAGCGGTAGACCAACGTGCTGTCAACTGCTTGGAGGAAGCTGTGTACAGCAGTCCTTCTCAAAGTAGCAATATTCGCGACCCAATATTTAATCATAATTTTCATCGTGCCCCATACAATAACAATGTACTGAATTCAATAATACTATACTTTGACGTTAAAACTACGATACGACTTTAACCTCTTAAGGCCCCCTCCCCGTGCATATAAATGCCTCGCTAAGCCAAAGCGTTTATTTCTGCAGACGTATATATACGTCTTTCCGAAGTACGATCTTTTCTGAGCACTGCTATCCGTAAAATTATTCCGAAGATTTTGTAATTCAGTAAAAGGACCTCCTTGACAATGTTTGCGAAGGATTTACTTATTCCAGATTATTTTTGCTTCTTTATTCCTCCCCCCTCCCCAATACATAACATACGCGTGCCTACGTGGAAAACGGTTGGCATTTGGAAGTGAATCGCGAAACTTTTGATCGGCAGTCAAGGTTTGGTTATAAACCGTACAAAAATTATCAGGATAAGTGTTAACTTTTGTTTTAAAGTATATATATGACAAGCCCATTGGGGTCATTGGTAATTAATAAACTTGTTTTTAACTTAGTACTGTTAAATTAATTATAAAATACATTGTGTAGCACTGATATATTTATAATTGTAATATATCAGTGTAAATGTGTATTTTATTTTTTATTATATCAGAATGTATTTTGTTTTTACCTTCAGTAAATTAATAATTTTTTTAAATAATCTTTTGTTCTCGACTTTTCAATATGCTTGCGCCCCCCTTGTAGAGTTGTCACGCCCCCCAAGGGGGGCGCGCCCCACAGTTTGAGAAACACTGGATTCATTCACCCCAATTCAGACCAGGTGTCTATCATCACGCGCTGATGTCACCTTCCGTCGTCCACTTCAAGTTTTCGAGTTGTCCAAACTCGCATCACTGTGAAACTGTTCTGCTGCACACAAGCTGCTATTGCGTGACAAGAAAATCCTCCTTCACGAAGACCCATAATTCAACCTCATTCAAACTCCTTAAGTTGTTGGAATTTCCCCCTATTTCGTCGTGGGAGGCATACTTAGGTCCCATTAAACGTTCGCCACTAACAAATAACCATGTAGAATTTTAAACGTCTCGATACAGCCCTCTGTTTATACGCTTTCAGCATCAATTCAGAAGACGCTGTTTACACCACACATGTGTGGTGGCTCTGAAACTTTATAACTTTGCATAACATCCTATAATTGACATTTGCTGCAAATTTCATTTCATTCGGATGTTTCCTTCATGGTATTGTATTTTTCACAAACAGCAATTTATATACACACATATACACCAAAACATATATACTCGAATACACACGCATACACACTCATGCATATACACGTATGTATACACAACGTATGCAGATACATATTTATATATACTGAAATATGTACTAATTTATTTACTGAAAATATATATGTACTGAAATACTAAAAGTCATGGGATACCAAAGCGTAAATATCCAAATGGCTGTAGTATGACGAAGAAATATACAAATGGACAGTTAAGTTTCAGGACTTTTATGTGTACTCAAGTAATTCATGTGAAAAGTTTTCTCGCATGACTATGGCCTTAAAAAAATTTTGAATTTAAAGGTTGAACTGAACACAGAAACCCAATTGGAAAAATGTTACCGAAATCAAAATTTCAATTACGTTCAAGGAGATTATAAGTTCCCAAAAAAGAACACGAGGTCTGTTGGAGAGGCCCTGGATTTTCGCCCATAAAATGACAAGACGAACCGGTTTATCAATCTCCCCAAATTCCCACACCACCCCCGGGGGAGGTCGTTGAGCTCTCTAGCATTGTTGTTCTAATGCATTGTTTTTCCCGATCGACCTAAGAGAACGATAAAAAGGGTTTTTAAAATTTATTCTAAATAAATCCGTAATCGACAAACCCTTTTTTATATCGATTTAAAATGATCTGTAATAAACAATTATAATGAAAGGAGAAATACCTACAAAATTTTGGCACTTTCGTATTATACCGTTAATCAATTTCCTCAAAACAAATGGCATCACCAAATGCCGCTATATGCAGCCAATAGTGATAAACCTTTCCCGCACTCGTTCTATTATAGTAAAAATAAAAATGACAGCATTTGGCGACACATTTTTTTTTTAAATTGGTGATGTCTTTTCGTTTGGAGAAACTTATTTACAATGTAATGTAGAGGTGGACAACTTTCTACGGTCCCCATTCAGACAAAGGGGTACTTTTTAAACAAGATTGCCTTCATTATAAAAAAGATAATAAATACAAGTTAAATAAAATAGTGGTAGTTTTTTTTATTCCCAATTTATATATAGTACTAATTTCATTGTCTGTATCTGCAAGTACATTTAATTTTAAAGTCAGTTTAAGGAGACAAATGTGCCCTATAAACCTTTTTCCACAGTTTCTTTTTTAAGGTATCCGACTACGTTCGGAATCATGATTTTGCAAAATAGTATAAATGGATAATATTTATGATATTTAGTGTCACTTAGATTAGAAAATGCATATAAAATTGTTTTAAGAATAGTATTACAATAAAATACAATATTTTGACAAAAAATGAGCATAGAATGGCCCATTTTCAAAATATTCTACTTTTGTGAAAAATTCTTCTATTATAATAATATTTTGCCTGTATTTAGCTCAAACCTCTGTACAGAGGCTCAACTAGAATTTTTGAAGTATATAACTTAGAATTTTGTTTATCCATGTCTTACGACAACAGAGGGGAGAAATTATAAGAAAAAAAACACCGATAATTATTTCAAATGGTTGTAACTCTGAAAATAATGGGAATTTTTCAAAAATCATAGTTGAGCCTCTGTACAGAGGTCTGAGCTATATACAGGCAAAATATTATTATAATAGAAGTATTTTTCACAAAAGGAGAATATTTTGAAAAAAAGTTATTCTTAGTTAATTTTTTGTCGGAATATTGTACTTAAATATTTTTTCTTGTCACAATGTCCTTAAAACAATTTTATACATGTATTCTAATCTAAAAGACATTAAATATCATGAAAATTATCCATTTATGTGCCTTTTTAAAATCACGGTTCCGAACGTAATCGGATACCTTAAAATCAGGAGAGAGATGTCTCGTTTAAATTCTCGCCACAGCCTGCAAGTCTATGTTAGCCAATTTGCATTTACATTTGCTCATAAATAAATGGCAAGTACGATACAAAAAACAATTTCCCCGCAATTTTCTTCCTACATGAAAAAATTTCTGCTGACAAAGATTTTGTAAAAGTCAATCTCATAGAATGAAACATTTTCTTCACACTGCGATCTGACTACAAATCAATATAAGTTCAAGCAGAATTTCCTCAGGTACTGTATCAATATTAATAAGAGAGCAAAGTGAATTGAGGTTTTTGGTTTTTAGAAAATCTAGAAATCTTGTAACTAGTCCTCCAAACACTACAGATGATATTTTAGTAGGAACACTTCCAGGTATTTTGTTTTCCTATACTAGTGTAAAATAAAAGATGAATCTCTGATGTGTGGCACATGGGAAAGATATCTCGGCTTAAAGCGGATCTTCTGACTGTCTTGGGGCGAGTCGCATAAAAAACTTTTAGGGGCCTCTAGTTGCCCACCCCTGATATAATGCGTAAGTACCAGCATTTTTAAAGAAATAAAATATGTACACAAGCCTACTGTTTGTCCGTATCGTTAGTTTGTGTCAATAATTTTTCTTTAAAACTTTGTGATTTTTATTATTTTTGATGTATAACATCTTTCCTCTTGGTTACTGGATATTTGTGGGATTGATTTCGTGAAAAGGGACGATGTGTGTAACAGGATGTGACGTAAGCGCGCGCTACTTGATTTGACCAATGAGAGTGCGTGGCTGTGTCTTTTCGCTACCCTCGCATGGGGGTCCAACTCTAGTAGCCATCAAGCACTCGAGCACTTGACTCTAAATCCGTTAGTCATGATATTGTGGGGCATAAGTGCGGCAGAATGCTTATTTGAAAATGGACGAACAGTGATTTCGGTAGTTGTATACATTTCTTCGTATCAAACGGTTAAAAAAAATTAAAGATTTCCTGCATTTTGTACTTTTACCATATAACGAAGGCGGTTCTGCTCTTTTTAAAAAAATTATCACTCGCTTCCCCTGATTTTGAGTGGTGATTTTCTTAACTTCAGTTTGCCAAAAGCCGAACCGCTCATAGCTTTTATGAATGATGAACTCAAGGTCGAAATGAACACAAATTAGAATGTTTCGACTGCTAACAGTGGTGCTGTTATATTGACGCTGTTTTTCAACGGTTTTTAAATACTTTGAAATCACAAGTATTTGTGTCATATTTTAGTTATCAAAGTCTATTTCTCCGCTCTTCCCAAATTGAACAAGAATCATTATTTTTGATAAAATATTGCATTACTCCTTTTGTTAATTAAATACAATTTTCATTTAAAATATAAGTATTCGATAGAAAATTATTTCCAATCATACCCGCGTGCGATTTTTTTTTTCAGATTTTTTTCAGGAAAAGTTAATATTGCGTATTTATCACGATAACATGTCAGATGTTACACATCATATGCGACTACTATAAGACTTGTTTCTTTTTTTGTTTTGTGATTCCTCTCTCGAATCGAGTTTTCTTTATATCTATCAGTGATTATAAATTTTTTATAAGAAAGGTGATATAAAAACTTCTTTTTAATCAAACTGAATATAGCCTGGTCGAGAAATATACAAACATAAGAGAGTATCAGATATAATTAAAAATAACTAATATAATTAAAGCAGCATATTACATTAAATAGTTAATAGACCAGAAACAAACAGCATGAAACACAAATACAAGTTGATTGGATTTAAAGTATCCAAAAGTTATGGCTTATTATTACGGAACTACCCATCCGAATGTAATAAACTGTTCATCTCTGGATCGGAAAGCTCTCCGAGATTTTTGGGTCTAGACCGATTATTCGGTAATCGCAGGAGATAAACTTTTTACACAGACTTCATTCGTAAAGAAGTGAACGCCACAGCAGAATGTGTAGGGCGTACTTTGGTTAACGGAATTCAAATGAATCACGCGTGTACAGCGACGTGTTCGAACTAAGAAATGCAATATCGGACCAAAAGTTCAATATCGGTATTCGGTATTTTTTAGATCTTAATTCCGGGATACCGGTTTTAATACCGGTATTAGAAATTTTAGAAAAATCACGAAAACGCTGGTGTTTCTTTATTTTCTTTATTAGAGTGTAAATATCACAAAAAATAATTTGTGACTTATAAATTATAACAGTATATAGAGAACACACACACGCAAAAAGAAAAAGGAGCTTTTTTATTTATTTAAATCCCCCAAGAAAAAAAAAATTTCCCTTATTCAGTCGGGGTGATACTAGTACAAATTTTGAAAGGGACCCTTAAAAACAATGAAAATTGCCCCGTCATTAACCCTTTGGAACGCTTTTTTGGCAAAACCCTTCCGAAAATTTTTTATAAAAAATAATCAAAAAATCCCAATGGTTTGGGTTTAAAAAAAGTGAGCAAAAATTTTTATCTTCATCGCAATTTTTATTTTTTTCCTTTTAAAATTTTTATAAAAGTTTCTTTTTTTAAATTTTATGGAAAATTTTAAAACACTTAGCTTTTTTTTACATTTTTTTAAATTATTTTTGGGTTTCATCTATAAATAATGAAACCAACGAAGTATTATCAACGTTTTTTTTATTTTCCCTTTAAAGTTATTCTTTTCATTATTATGGTTAGTATTTATGAGTATATAATTAATAAAAAAAATTCTTAAACCCTTTAAGTATAATATGAAAGTACAGTGTAAATAAAAACTCCCCAAATTTAAAAAAATATCAAAAATTTTTACGCTTTTTTTCAAAATTTACGACCTTTTTTTACAGATATGAATTTTAGTCTAGGGAATCCTGATTTGCGCGACGCCTGAGCTTTTAAATAGATATTTTTCGCCCCCCTTTATGATTCCATTTTTTATCACTTCTTAAGTTTTACGATACAATTTTTTGTTTTCACAGTTTAATTAATTTCGCTGGTTAGGGAAAACCAAAAAAAAAAACGTATATTATTTTTGATACGGGATCCATGAACATATATGGGAAATTTTAAGAAAAAAATTTCTAGTAATAACCAAAAACCGGGTTTTTTTAAAAACTTTGAATACCGGTATTTTAAAATTGTACAAATCGTTTCACACAAAATACCTTTTTGGGGGATCCCGGATACCGGAAAAAATCCCAAAATTCAAACTCAAACAGAATGAAATGTTGATCCTTTTGACATCAAAAATTTATCCCCCCAAGGGGAAAAATTTTTTAAGGTATCCGACTACGTCCGAACCGGGTTTTTTAAAAACCCATAAATGGAAAATTTTTCCGATATTTAGTGTCATTTGGGGATTAAAAATGAAAATGTATAAAAATTATTTTTTAAAGGAACATTTTGAAAAAAAAATTATTTAAATACAATATTTTGGCAAAAATTAACTTGGGAATAATTTTTTTTAAAAAAATGCTCCCTTTTTAAAAAAAAATTAAAAATTGTTTACTAAATTAAGAAGTTTAATAATTATTAGGGGACTCCCGGGCTTGTCTTACAAGCAAATTTACCCAAAGGAAAGTTTAATATTAAAAACCCGGCAATCCCCCCACTTATTCTTTTTTAGCTGAGATCTGTATGGATGTTCGAGGAAACTAATGTTTAATTTAATTCAAAATTATTTTGCAATCTGTACCAATTTAAAAATTAGAAAGAAAAAATCACATAATACTTAATCTATCACTTAAAAGCACACACACACACACAACTTACTTAAAATATTATTACTTAAAAGTAAAATATATCAAATTTAATTTACTTATCAGGGATAATTTGAAAATTTTATAATTGTTGCATTGTACCTTGTGACGGATCTTTTCACGATTTTTAATTAACCCCTTCTTAAATGTTTGGGCTATTAAAAAGTTTATTCACAACCAACCCCTTCTGGAAGGGGAAAATTGGGGATATGCAAATTAAGTTTTCTATATGTAGTAAAAATTTTTCTAGCCGGGTGGGAGGGGAGAAGAGAAAAAACCAAAATCAGGTAATTTTCCTTTACTGACAGGTATCATTTTTTAAATTATTGTGCAAAATACTTATTGGGAGAAAGTTTTAAAGTGACGAATTGATAAATTGAGATTAATATTAGAAAACCGGATAATAGATTAGATGTTTTATAAAGAAGGATATAGAGTTTGATATTTTCAATCTTTTTGTATTTCGTCGTTGTTCCATTTTCCCCGGTTAGCCTGAGTTTTTTCCCGCTATTAATTAAATTTGTGTCGTTATATTGTGATTTTCTATTAATGGGGATTGATTAACCCGGGGTGAGTGTTTCTTTTTCGATCTAGGTGCCCGAAGAGGAAAAAACCTCTCATGCCTTAAGTGTTTAAGAACATTATTTTGCTTCCAAAACCCCTGTTACTTTTTAAAAGGGGGGGAAGGAATGAAAATTAGGATTAAAAATTGGGTGACAAATATTTAAAAAGTTTGAGGAGGAGTGAAGATTAACGTCACACTGTTCACCCCAAAAGAGGGTTTTTGGGTGACGGACGACGAAATTTTTTGAACTATGGTCAAGTGACGGGACGACCCCCAGAGCTGGTCCCCCCCTCTCCAACCACCACACCACACCAACAGGGGGGACGTTTCAGTTTCCCCAACGGGATTTAACGAAATCGTTCCCCTTTAAAAGGGGGGTTTCGGTACTGGGCTCGAACTAACAATGACATCCCCGGCTTGGCTTCCCGATCCCTTGGACCACGGGGCTACCGCACCCCCCAAAGTTGGGAGAAAAAACCTTTTTTAGATAAAAAATTTTCTAAAAATGCACCCTAAATAAAAATTTATTTCCCCCTTTTCCCCAAATTTTTCTTATTAATTAATTTTTAATTTTAAAAAAAAAACCCTCAAAAGTCCTTATGGTGTGTGGGGGGTTGTTCTCTAAATAAAAATTTAAAACAAAACAGTTTTTTTAAAAAAAGATTAAAAAAATTAAAATTTTTTATACACAATTTGTTTAATCCAAGTTTTATAGTTTACTTCATAGCTTTTAAAAGTTTAAAATTTCAAAACCCTCTAAAAAGGAAGTCTTGAAAGGAGTTTTTTTTTTTATCACTATGTTTTGTTTTTTAGTTAAATTTTTCAAATTATTTTTTAAAACATATTCTGCCCGTCTATGAACTTTCAGCTCTAAGTCGAGAACAATGATGAAAGATAAAAACAATCACCAAATGCATAGTCAATAACATTAGAACGGTGCTTCTCAAACTTTCTATGTTTGCGACTCAATATTCAATCATAATTTGCTTCGTCCCCCCTCCCTCCAAAACAAAATGATGTAAAAATTCAATTATCCCTTACGCTTGCCCCACAATACGATTTTTAACCTTTTTAATTTCCCTCCCGACGTATATAAACGTCTCGCTCAGGTGTTAATTCGCCCGGACGTATAAAGCCCCTTTCCGAAGTACTTTTTCTTTTTTTTTGAAATGCTGTCCAAAAAATTTTTCCCGGGAAAAGTTTTGGAAAGCAATAAAATGACCCTTTTTAAAAGTTTTTGGAGGATTTACTTATATTTCAAAGGATTTGGGTTTTTTTATTCATTTTTTTCCCCCCTCCCCCTAAATATACCCACATACGCTTACCCAAGTACCAAACGGTAAGTGTTGGGAAAAATTGCGTAATTTTTAAAATTTGGGATTTGGGGTTAATTATATAAACCGTACAAAAACCCTCCAGATAAGTATAATTCTATTTTACTCTTAAAAATGACAAACCAAAAGGGTTCCTAAATTGTTCGGGAAAATTGTCCTTTAAATTTTTTTTATTGTTAAATTAATTATAAAATACATTTTGCAGTACTGATACATTTATATTTGTATTATACTGTAAAAAGGAGTATTTTATATTTTATTATGTCAGAATGTATTTGTTTACTTTCAGTAAGTTAATAATTTGTTTAAATAATTTTTTGTTTTCGAATTTTCAATATGCTTGCGCCCCCCTCGTAGGGTTATCACGCCCCCATAAGGGCGCGTCCCACAGTTTGAGAAACACTGCATGAGAAGAGAAAAACAGCCATAAATAGACTGCGATAGTACACTTGCAGTGTTAGCAGCATAAAACAGTAGTACACACATATTGTTTTACTTTTTAAATCAAAGCAGCACTACATGTGATTTAACACCTATGTAAAGATTTATTCCAGTTGATTGGTTGATTTTATCTATAGTAAAGATTGGCGCCGTGTTCAATCAATACAATGCACAAGTGTATGATAAGTTGTGGATTGTTTCAGATGCCATCTTTCATATAGTTGTACACGGAAATATTCAAAAACCCATGTTGAATACACATTCATTTATTGACAACGATATTTTTGAAATGGTACATTGTGCAAAAGCAAGACGAAATTTACAAATCATAAAAATTGCAGTGGCAACCCAAAAATGCGCTTAGGGCTGACAAAAGCGTTCCCTTTCCCAAATTTTAAAAGCCTTCAACCCTTTTAAAACCCCGGGAAAAAAACCCCATAATGTTTTAAAAATCAAATGATTTAATCCTTTTAAACCCATTGGAAACCCGGGGGTAATGCCGTTTTTGGGCGGCTCACAACAAAAAAATTTTTATACGTGTCAAATTTTTTCGAAAAATTAAAAACTTTTAATTTAAAATTTTTTAGGGAAAATAAAAAAATTTCCCTGATATCCCGGGGGATTCAGGACCAAAATGAATTAAAATTTCTTAACCCCTTAAGGGGGCTGCACGTTAAAAATCTTCCCACGGAGATGCTTTTAAAAAAGCACGTTATTTTTTTTTTTTCCGTTGGGGGGTTTTCAAAAGCGGGGGGGTTTTTTTTAAGAATGTGGCCCCGGTTTTTGAATCTTCGGGGAAACTTGTTGAAGGCAGAAAAAAAACAAATTTGAAAAAAGACGGGGTTTTACGCAAAACCAATTTGGGGGGTTAAAGGGAAATGAAATAAAAGAATCATTGTTTTATAATCAAAACAGTTTTTGGGGGTTTTAAAAAACTTTTTTAAAACTAAGTTTTTAAAAAATTTTTTTTATTTTTATTTTGTTTTTGGTTTTTTGATTAAAATTTAAAAAAGTGTTCAAAAAACCTTGAAAAATTGTCTTGGAAAATTTTTTTGAACTCTCCCCAAAAAATAGCCTTCCCAAAACCTCAAAAAAAAAAAAGGAAAAAAAAACACCGCCATTATAGTTTCCTTTAAATTATTTTAAAAATCTTTTTAAAACACATTCCCCTTATAAAAAATTTTTGAAACATTTACAACCAACGCATAGAGATCGGTTGTTGAAATCCTGATTTTCTCCCCCATTATTCACATTCGATTTTAATATTGTGAAAAAGACTGCAATTTCTGATTTCTCTTTTTTTATCATACGCGTAGAAAATTTTTTTCCAGCACACACCAAATTTCAGACACAAAAAAAAAGGATAGAAAAGAAAAAAGATCATGCGCCCTATTCCCAAAAACCGTTTGGAAAATTAACCAGCCGCTTCACAACCCAGTCAAAAACCCACACGGGTTGATTTTTTTACCTCCCCCTCGTCGGATAATTTAAAGGGCATTTGGGCCCCTCGCGGCTTCACTGAAAGCATTTCTATTTCCCCCTTTTTCATATGATTCCATCAATAGACGGCCATAAACGGCGCCTGACAGGAAGACGCCATCCCTCGCAGATTGAAAAGCCATCTATTCCTTTTGTTTTTCTTGGGAGAGGCTCATATTTTAGGGGGCGATCGAGTCGTGGGCTCCTTTCCCCGGGGTAATTATGGGGTGCCCCAAACCCCGTTTAAAAAGGGACCCTCCAGCAATCACCGCCACTGCTTTAGAAGACGCTCCAAATTGGGTCCGGTCGAGGGTTTTGGGGGGCCCTATAATTTGTAGGGTTTTTTCCGAATAGGTTTATCTCTTCGATAAACTAAAAACAAATAATTTTCAGTTAATTGGCTTAAACTAATCTTTTTTTCATTGAATGATTCAATATTCAGAATAGAAACTAAGTAACAAATTGAGCTAATCAAATTACTGATTGGCCCCCCAACTTGGCCGGGTGCCTTTTGGTAAAAGTATGGATTGATCTAAACGCGGCTTTATTTTCAGACTTTTAAAAAAATCCAATTTCTAAGGGGTAATTTTATTATTTAAATCATCATTGTTAACAATATAGTGTTTTCAAAAAAATTTTAAAATATTTCAAAATATTTTCTTTTTGTTCTAATACGTAAGGGCAAGGCCCCATTTTAACATTACGGTGTGGGGAAAAAGCAAAAACATTTTTAAACCCGAAAAAAAGAATCAACTCGGGTTTTAAATGGAAAAATATAATAAAAATTTTTGCCCCACTAAAGGATAGTGAAACCGGAATATCATGTTAATTTTTTTCTTTTAAAATCTTTAAAAAATGTTCCAAACTTGGGGCCCTTTTTTTTAATATTAACCCGAAGACAGCCTTTAAAAATCGCTTAAAAAAATTTTGGAAATGTTAGATTTTAAAAGGGCCACTAAATACTTCATTTTCTGATGATTATACTCACTACCAAAACCTCTAAAAAATAAGTTTAAAAACAGGCTATGTCTATATTTAATACACATTAAACTTCAGTACGGAATGTTTTTTAATATTTTTCTCTAATTATATTTCCTCTTCTAAATTTAATTTCAGTTTATTAATACAGGCAAATAAGGGGGGAAAAAAGTTTTTTTTTTCCCGGGATCTTACACTAAACCTTTACTGGCGAAACCAGGGGATGAGGGGCCCCATCAAAAAGTCTTTGGAGGCTCATTTTTGGGGCCCCTTGACATTTTATGATTTTTAACTTAGCATTTTGTTGCCACTGTAGCTTGGGGGCCCCGACGGTAGCTACACCGCTGCCTAAGCCAGAAAGTTTATGTATGATTTCTGCTGTCCTTTTCTATTTTGCTATTTTTTTGCTTTAAGCAAGATCTATAATTTAGTATATATATGTATACTTATTCATTAAGATTATATGACATAAAACAAACATTAAGCAAGAAAATAATAGAATACTAAAGGAAAAATTAAAATAAATACTAAATACTAAACAAATTCTTAGACTTAGGGCTAAGAGAGGAAAATTAGACCGTTTTTCAAGGCTACAATCATCATTTTTATTCGTCTACTTTACTCTAGCGAATAAATATATACTTACGTATCATTTAAATTTTGAAATATATTTACTTTTTGTAATCTAACCTCACTAAAAATGTCTTAATAAATCAGAATTAAATTTTCTTTTGTTATCCTTAACATACTAATTAATCATATTTAAATAGAAATATTAATTGAATTTATAAAGTAATCTAATAAATTTACCTTATTCACAAATTTGGAAAAATTTGAATGATTTATTATACAAATCCTTAAAAGTAAATGAGCAAAGAAAGCAACTATAATAGAGTTAGAAACTTTATACATTATTTCTCTCGAGTTTTTAAACTATAAAATCTATCTTTAAATCTTTTTCGCATTCTCTTCAATATCTCCTATTATTTAAAGTATCGAAGGAACTTTGTATTTTGAAAAATCACTGTATGTATTTTATTAAATTTCTCTGGTCAACCAATTATGTACAAGGACCCAATTTCGTTCCGACTTACGAGTCTGAAATCGGGGAGTGTTACGGGTTCGAGTCCTGATGCCATAAAGACTTGCCACGTTGAGGGAGCTGATGTACATTACATTGTAGGAAAGAGAAGTGCCAGCTCACAGGTTTCATCCTCATCCCTCAACCCAGGCTTAAAATTACGAGGTCTGTCGTTAATAGCCCTTATTTTATAGTGCGGCGTTATTATAATTATCACTCTTGCTCACTCATTAACGAGTAGAGATCGCATTAAAATTTTTCAACACCCTTTTTATATAAAGGGGTTATAACAAAATTTCATGCTATGTATAATTGTGCACAATGAAAAAAATATATTTGCTCTGCTGAACGTGTGTATGATAGTCTTGATGTTGTAGTTTTGCCTTTCTTTCTTTAATATTTTGAGTTATTTTTAGTGGTCATGCATTAAGATGTGTAATTCTGACCTAGATGCTTTCAAACAGTTTTAGTTAGTAATGAAGCTAACGTATCATTGATAAGATATCGTTAGTCATATACAGAGGTTTATTATTTTTAAATGAGTAAATATTCATACTTGTACAAAATGACCAAAGTAGTCATGTAGTCATGGTCACGAACTTGTAGCGGGGATTATTTCTGTCGAGTGTTTATCTTTAAGACCACGTTTATAACGTGATTCCTGGATAATACTCTCACACATTGTGGTAGTGGTCACTGAGTGATCATGGTCACGAACTCGTGGCTGGCGGTGTCGAGGCGTGGGATCGAGTCCTAGTGCACTAATGACCCACTCTTTAGATGGACAGACGCACATTAAATCCATCTACTGTTGATATAAGTCATCATGTTGATGTGTAAATGGGGAAAGCAGGGTACTAGCCCTGGTGCCGTCCTCATCACTTGGCCGTATTTCAGAATTACGAGGTCCGTCACCAATAGTCCTCTCGTATAGTTTCAAAATTCAAATTCAATTCAACTTGTTTCAATTAAAGCAAAAGTTCCATTTCTTATATTTAAATGGTTGTAGTAGTCTAGTGGTAAATGGTCCCGAACCCGTAGCCGGCTTTTCATGAGTTTGAGCCCTAATGCCACTGAAGATCCGCCTTGTATAAGAGCTTATGCAGATTAAATATGCGAAGGCTCATAGTCCTCATGTTGGCATGGCTGGAAAGTTTGGAAAATGGGGTGCTGTGACTCAGGTACGTCCTCATTACTTCACCGTGGTTTAAAAATTGAGGTTCATCGCCATCGGCTTTCGTGTTGCTAAAGGCTGTTTTCGGTTAATGTTAAAGAATAGGACGCGAATTTCGAACATTTTCTGAGATATAAAAGAAATGAAAAATTAATATGATATTTTTGCTTCACTATCCTTTAGAGAACCGCACTTTTTATATAATATATATCCCATTTTTAACCAAGTTGATCCATTTTTTTTCTGGTATGAAATGTGTTTCGCGTTTTTCCTCCTATACCGTAATATTAAATGAGCTATCCCTGTACGTCTCCAGAAGAAAAAAAAGAGTATCCATTGAATATTTTGAAATTTTTAAAAACACTATATTGTTAACAGAGGTACGAATTATAATGTAAATTTCCAAGAAAATTGAGGCCTTTTTCTCTTTGAAAATGTGCTTCGCGTTTAGTTCAAGCTTTCGTACTTTTACCGAAGACAGCCTAAAAAGAACGAAGTTAATTGTTAATCATATTAAAAATTATTTATTTTGTTAAAATTGCAGCAAACGAAAAATTTTCCTTGGAATCTTTTTTTGGACCACGCAAATGGCCTAAAAACAGCGATAGGAAACGTTTTCACCAGTCCCGGACTTCCGTGGGAGCTTCTGTTTTATGGCTGTGGGCCCCTCGGTCTTCGAGCTTAGCATCGACGGTCGAAGGATTTGTGGGACTCCATTACTGACCAAAGGGGGAGTTGAGAGAAGGGCGATTTTGGGACTGCCGCTTTGTGGCAACTCCTCCCCTTTCGCCCTCTTGTGTGATGGAATTTTATTTTAAACCATTGAGCGATACCTTCTTGATGGATGGAAGTTGAATTTGGCGTCATTTCCGACATTATGAGACGTTCGAAAAAATCGATCGTTTTGTGTCCCACTATTTCATTGCGTTTAATGTGATTCGACTGAAAAACGTTATCGATTGCTGAAATGTGATAAATTAGACTTATTTTACTTTTCTGTGCATATCATGGATTCTCTTTAGAGTTGATGTTGCTTTCAAGATTTCGTAGAATTTTCTTAAGTATCACTTAATCACTGTTCAATAGTGGCTTTGTACTTGTAAAATATAGATAAAATTTCAAATTTGATAATTGGGTAAGGAATCTCAAATGGTAAGATACTTCTAAAAGTTTTCCAAATTAAAATAATAATAATAATAATTTTGCATTATGAGCGCATTAAGTGCTAAATTTAAAATTAAGTGCATTTAGTTTATATAGTTATGTACTTTTGTAAAAACAAGTATGTACTTCTTAAGACATTTTCTAAATGAGCTTATATTGACAACAGCAAAACGCATGAGATATAAGGCTGGGAACACGTGATTGCAGTTATCATGTGACTATGACGTCACATGAGTTTAACCCATTGGCGACAGATAGCTTATAATGTATAATTAAACTGACTAAAAGAGAGTCTAAGTTTCAAAATAGATAGAAACAACTAATGTAAAAAATTTTAAAAAATTAGTCAATTCCTACTTAGATCAAAAAGAAAAACTTTTTTTTAGCTACTTTTTATTAGAGTTACAATTAATATAAATATGCATATACATATGAGACAGAATCACAACATTAAGTGGTCATTAATTTTTATTCATTATCATTAAAGTATCGTATTGTCATCCAAAGCAATCGTGTATATAAAATTTCAGTTCAACTGAATGCTTTAAAATGTGAGAAAAAAAATCTTTTAAAGTTTTGACACAAGTTGCCAAAAGGGTCGCCACAAATGATGCCAACGGGGCTGTATTTGTAGTTATTTGAATAATTAGTTTTAATCAAATTTTATTAATTATAATTAAATTACTGTATTGTCATCCCAAATAATCATGTATATAAAATTTCAGCTCGATTGAGCGCTTTAAAATGTAATTTATTAACGATTGAAAATTCCACCAAGATAAATAAATAAATAAATATATAGAGAATGTGAGCTAATAGAGTAGGAATTGAAAAATGGGAAACAATTTTAAAAAAAATAATTATTCGAGTTTTTATTTCATTAAAAAATTCGAGTTTCTTAAAAGGATTCTTTTTTTTTACAAATGTATTCTTTTTCGTAAATACAGTCGGACCGCGTTTTACCGAACTGATATTTAAATAATTGCTCTATTTAGTGTATTTTTCTCATTCACCGTTTAAAATGAAAGTGAACCCCCTATTTATCGAATAAACGAATTATTTCAACAACTAAATCATTTTTTTTTAGTTTGTATTAGAAAAAAAATGAAACCAATACCTTTTTTGTCCGAAAAGTAAGACCTTGCAGATGAGTCATGGGTGTCACCTATATCGTTGTTTTTTAATAGGACAGAGAAAACTCCTTGCTTATCTCATCCCAGTTTACAACTAAAGGATTTCTTAACGATTATGTTACATTTGATGACGCGTACTGCCTATCCATGCAACAGAATTTGAGGTAATTGTTTATTTGTCGGAGCCAATGAATAGAGTGAGTGAGTGAGTAGTGAAATGAGTTTGGTGTTTTATGGCGCAAGAGCCAGTTTTGGCTATACTGCGCCAAACATTCATAGGTCTGTGGTCTGGATGGGAAAAGAAGAAAAGGAGAAATTGGATGACAAGATGGAGGGTCGAAAATAGAGAAGGATCACTGGGGTACCCCGGGGTCGTGACACCCGTGTTTACCAAAGATAGTAAACCCCTTGGGAAGAGGAAAAGATCACTAGAGAGAGAGAGAGAGAGAGAGGAGGGTACCTCGGGATTGTGACACCCGTACCACCTAAAGAAGGTGAGCCCCCTGAAGGGGCCAATGAATAGAGATTCTGATGCAAAAATTGCATTTTTCTAATGCTTTGCATTGTTTGGAAACTGTGAAAACACCTTATGCAGCAGAATGTAAATGATGCAGTATTTTCTTCTCTGCATAAAGTCGAAAAAGGACTCTTTCGAGTCAGGAATCAAAAAGGTTGTTAAAAATCTAATTTCAAGTATTTTAAAATTTCCAATTAACTTGTG
Organism: Trichonephila inaurata madagascariensis; assembly: GCA_019973955.1. NCBI lineage: Eukaryota > Metazoa > Arthropoda > Arachnida > Araneae > Nephilidae > Trichonephila > Trichonephila inaurata. Next base: position 493,783 of record BMAV01008699.1, on the reverse strand, counting down.
CACACGGGTTCGCTAATAGTATTTTTAGCTGTTGAAGAAAAATGTGTAATTTCTAACTGCAGATATTTTTGTGTAGATATTTGTTATAGAATTTCCAAAAGGGTAAATGCAAAAAATTTTGTATTTTGTTTGGACCCCGATCTAACGAATAACCCCGAATTATAGAATAAAATGTTCGACTCCGATGAATTCGTTAAATCGGGTTCAGACTGTATATTGAGGCAATGTAATAGACTATTTTATAATTGGCAAAAATGTTTAATTATAAATAATTATAGCAAAAAAAAATTATATCCTTTAATATTTACTTCAATTTTTCCTTATTAATTCTTAACCCTTAAGATAAATGAATTTTATTTTATAAATCCTGAACTTTTATATAACGCTTTTAGTTACTAGAAGTGAGTTACATATTTACTGGATTACACTGCGTAGGAATGTTAGTATGAAATAAAAAAAATTCTGACTCTTTGCTGAATTTTGATAAATAATTTGTACATAATCCCCCCAAAAAAAACCCTAGAAAATTCTAAAATATTATCTTTGATTTTTTTTAAAAATGAATGCAACTTACAGCCAAGTCCATGCTAACTTTTGTAACACATGTATATGAAAATTTCTATAAAATATTTTTAGACTATCTTGAACAATTAAAAAAAAGCCTGAAGGAATAAAAAGCATTTACATTGACAAAAATCTGATTAAAACGTATTTAAAGTCTATTAAGGAATGGTTTTGTGTGCGAGACAGATTCTAACATCTTATAAAATAATGATATCTCATTTAAAATTTATAGCCAAGTTTCTCAACCAGATGCGACACTGAAAAAGACAAACGTTTTTTGTTATTGTTGTTGATATTTTGTCTTTTACAGGGTACTGTGTACGCTCAATATGTTCGAATCAACATATGCTGATGAAATCTGTCCGTAAAGCTGTATTTTCTTTTTAAAAGGGTTAACTTTAGCTGCCACAAATATTCTGTTTATTAAAAAAGTTTTCATTAAATTGAAAATCTATTAAAAATAGTGACTGAATGAGGAAAATATATATAAAGTTAAATTAAATACTCCTAAACTACCGATCTTTTCTTTACAAAATCGCCGTTTTTTCAGTTTTACTCTAGAACAGGTAAGGAACATTTTACAGATTTTTTGAAAAGTTGATCCAATAACACAAATACAATTAAATACGTCAAATTATTTTACGGAATTCAGATATCTTATTTAATTAGAGAAAAAACAAATGTGAATCTGCGGTGTTTTTTTCATATACACATCTTCATTAAATTTTTGTGTAATTTTTTGGAGAAAATGATTGTTTATTACTTATTTTTTAAGAGCCGTCTTCCGTATTTGAAGAAGATGTATAAAGAAAATTACTTATTTTTAATAATACCTGCAGAATTTGGCATCAAATAATATAAATTTTGAAATTCCACATACGTCCTAAAGAATTTTACTGTCAATGGACTTTTGGAGCCATACAGAATTTTGCATCATTTAACGAACTAAAAAATATATGTTATGTTAGAAAAATTTTTTTTGGTTCATTTCAGTGTTATAAAATTTAAAAAATAGTAATGTGAGAAATTTATAACTATATACTTCCAAACAAGCGTTTTAAAACTATATTTGACTTTTATTCTAAATTATTTTAGGAGGAAAAAGAAATAATAACTAATATTGCTGTTTTTAATTACTGATATTTAATAATTATTGAATCTTTTTCAACTAGTATTTTTAAATAGTAATTGAGGAAAGAAATTAATGTTAGATTTTGATCTTAAGAAAACGCAATATCGGAAGGTAATGCTCTATTATAACTTTCGATTTATATTACACTTTGATTTACAACCTAGACCAGAGAGCTATGATAACGACATGGAACACTCTGAATTCGTTCTATTTTTTTTATTTATGCTATAATTTGTATTAATTACCCTTTATACATGCATCTATCTTGATAGGTATTAAAAAAAATTAAACTGTAGCTTTCGCATTTTAATTTAGTCTTGAAAAATTTTAACTTAATAAGTTAACCAATTATTTTTAATTAATTACATTGTCTAATTAAATCCAGTTTAATTAATTAGCTTAATTATTTAATTTGATTCCACTTAAATTAGTATTTCTTCCCAATTCGTATTCTGTCTCGAGAATTATTTGGATTTTTCAATTGAATCCTGTTTTGTTTCTATGATTTTTATATAAATTTGTATTTGAGTTTCAACATTTTTGGTTTTACGTGGCATTTATGATGAAAGTAAGAAAAAGATAGAGAAAAATGGTCATGAACAGATTTTGAACATCAAGTTGTATAAGAATAATGCTTAGCATAATATTTTTTGTCGTAACATAACAATTGCCAGTTTTTTTGTTATTTAAAGCATTCAAAAGCGTAATATAAGACATAAGATAGATGCCCACTTTTTGAATTGACAATATGGAGATTCCCTTTCGAAAGGCCTTTAAAGTTAGTTTTGTTTAGCAATTTATTTATATTTGATATTTATTGTTTTTATAATGCACATAATGGTGCGGTTTAAGGCAAATGTGGATATTTAAATTAAAGTCGCGATATTTGTTTTTCACCCAATGTAAAAAGACGATTAATAATCTGGTTCCCTTCTTGCTTTTTTGTAAAATTGTTCTTATATATACTCTACTGCAGTACTTCTCAAACTTTTAATATTTGCTACCCACTATTCAACTCATGATTTTACCCCCATACAATAACAATGTATTTAATTCAAGAAGACTATACTTTGATCCTGAAGCTACAATACGACTTTAACCTCTTAAGTGCTACCGGCGTATATAAACGTCTTGCTTAGCCAAAGCGTTAACTGCTCCGGGCGTATATATATGTCTTTCCAGAGTACAATCTTTTCTGTGCATTGCTGTCCATAAAATTATATCGAAGGCTTTGGAATGCAATAAAAGGACCTAGACTGTGTTTTTGAAAGATTTACTTATTTCGGAGGATTTTTTTATTTATTCCTTTGCTTTCGTTCATCCCCCTCCACCATAAATACATCACATACGCATGCTTATGTGGAAAATGGTGGCATTGGGGAGCGAGTCACATAACTCTAATCAGTATAATAAAGCATTAATTTTAACCCGTACAAATTACCAAGATGTGTTAAATCTTGTAAATAATTTTATATGATAAGCCCATGGGTTCACTGGTAATTATTAAACTTGTTCTTAATTTAATATTGTTAAATTAATTATAAATATACTGAGCAGTACTGATACGTTTATAAGTGTATTTTATCAGTGTAAATGTGTATTTTATTTTTTGTTATCTCAGAATGATTTTGTTTGTTTACTTTCAGTAATTTAATATTTTTTAAAAAAATAATCTTTTATTTTAGACTTTTTAATATGCTCTTTCCCCTCGTGGAGTTATCACGCCTCCCTATGGGGCGCGCCCCACAGTTTGAAAAACGTAGCTCTACTGAACTTGGAAGTAATTTAAGACATTCTTGTCAATTTCAGACTTTGCATGATCATTAGATCAGTTTTACTGCAATGTTTTCTAGAAGGTTTAACTAATAGATTTGAAATCTACACCTGTCCCCGATTCCTATTTTAATGGACCAATTTCACACTCAGTCGGAATTTTTCTTCAGAACATTTACTTAATACAAGGAATACACCCGAAATAAGTTAAATCTTTTTTTTTTTTTTTGCTTTTTGTTTTTGGGTTTTTTTGTTTTGTTTTGTTTGAAAGATAAGATAGTTTACCAGGTGAAACAATCATGAGAAACTACTTTCAATGCTGGTTAAATGAAGGAACATCAACGTTGGAAGGATGACGCATGCGCAAAAAGCTGAAGAAGGAAGAATAGCAGCAGAAAGGCGTGCCTGAAGTAATTTGAGTACAAATCAGACAGAGATATGCTGACTATCCCGGTCTCCATTGCTGTTATCCATTATAAATGAGGGCAGGGACGTCTTAAGAGTTCTTGAGGCTTTGGGTCCCTACCCAAGAGTAGGCCCTGGACCCCTACACAAACGTAGGCCAAACCTATGACAGTTAACAGTAGACAGCACAAAGCATACGGTGTTAAAAACTCGTATAAACTATAACCCTTGGACGGGCTCATCGCGTTTTCCACTAAAATCTCCTCTTGGGTTCTTTGAGGCCGAAAAAGGCAAATTCTTTACAACCAAATCCAGAAGCGAAACGTGAACATGCAAATTAGAAACCCAAAAGCAAAAGTTTAAACGTAAGCGATGCCCCAAAAAGGGGAGTGATTATGCTAGTCGGGTTTTAAAGGGCCCCGTGAACAAAAGGGAAAAGAGAAAAAGCCGTCTTGATTGTGAAGTTCCGTGACAAAAACATCAAGTCAAGGGGGTTTAAATTTCCACGCGGTTAATTATAGATTTAGGATCCGAGGGGAATTGCGTTTAAAGCGGAAAATTAATTTAGGAAAAATTTAAGAAAACCATTAGTAACTGTGATAAAAAACAGAATTGGGAAAAAAAGGGAAAAGGGAAAGTAAAAATAGGGTTAAGACGCGCTTTTTGGTAATCCCCGGGAAAGTGTTTTTTTCCTCACCTCAGATCCGCTAAGTTATAATATAAATTTATCACTGTTAGTTTTTTTAATTTAAAAAATCTTAATAAAGACATTTTAAAGAAAAGGACAACGCCTGGTTCTTCTTTCCCAACCCCACACCTCTAGATCACAAGGGGTTCTTGGGGGGAAGGTATCCCCCGCGGGAGAATACTTCACAACCCGAAACAAATAAATGTACAGACCACACAAAACGGCTGAATCAACTACCGTCTTTTGACTGAATGAGTAATGATGGTGCATGGTGATAGGCTTAGACCTATAAATGGATGATGGCCATCACATGTAGGCAGTTGACAAATCATCCAAAATTTCTAGTTTTTTGAAGAATGCAACCTGAAGTAACATTTGAACGTTGAAATTATTCGAATCGTGATCTTATTAACACCCGAGTCAAAAGAACAAAATTTAACCCCCTTAATTGGCCCCGGCCCCTTTTTTAATTGACCCATGTCTCAAGTTTTTCCCGGGCCCAAAGGGGACTAGTGTATCCGTCATCCATTAACCCCTACAAACCGTGTATGGTGAAGAGGTCATGTGTCGTCAAATGGTTGGTCACTGATTTGTTTTTTTTTAAAAACCCCCCCATTCTCCTTTCCCTTTATTTGAAGGTCGAAAGGGGCATCTCTTTTGGATCCATAAATGAAAACAACTTGCTAGTGTACAGGTAATGTGTGTCTCAATGACTTTGAAGCATTAAATTCGTCTATGGAAAAAAAATCCTTATAAAACAGTGATGAGATGGAGTAGACGGTGGAGCAATTTCTTGTATTGCTATTAGATTTACCAGAGTGGTAAAACTTTTTCGGGGATGTTAAATGACTAATGCGAAACTATGAAAAAAATATGCGGGGTATATATTTTATGTTATAATGCTTTTTTTTGGTAATAATGTATTAAAAGTAAAAAAAATTGAGGGAAATTCCTAAAAACACCCCCTATAAAAAAAACGTAAAAATTTACAATAAGTTAAATTTAAAAACATTGTGCTTGAAACACATGATTTGTGTGAAAAAATATACAATTCGGTTATTAGGAATGTTCACTTCAAACTTTTTTTTAGCTGGTATGCAAATCTTTTTTTCCGTAAGTCTTAAGGGTTGTTTTAATTCTTTGAATATATTTTCACCCTTTAATATCTTATAAATAATTATACTGTAATCTTATAATTTGGTTGTTTTTAAGCAATTAAATATTTTACTAATACTGATGCTCCTGATCACAAATTATGTGAAAATAAAAGTGATCGAGATTTTTTTCTTGGCGTAGACGTATAATTGACTTTATAGCTAACTCTAGCCGTTACTCCCCCCTTCCTGGTATTGCAAAAAGTGCGATTAAAAGTTTTAGTTCTATCATTGACGTTGGGATTTTATTAAAAAATTTTTTATGTTTTTTTTTAAAAAAAGAAGACGAATTTCTGAAACAGAATATACTTATTTTTTAAATCAATTTCCACAAAATCCGTTCTTGGCAAGTTTTTATTGAATAAAAGAAACTTGCTTGCCAAATGTAGGTCTAATAGTTCAAAGGCGGGAGCTTTTATCTATCCCCCTTCCCTTGATAGTCGATTTCCACAGAACCTATTCTTAATCACTGCCAAAAGAAAAATATCGCCAAATGGTGTAACCGTTTTCTAAACGTGCTTGGGAACTGGTTTCCACTATAAGCTGCATGTCTTGGCATTTGCGACTTATCTCAAAGATATACAAACCCTTCCCTAAGCAGGGGGAGGGCTAGAAAAGAACTAACTAAAAATAATAAAAAGAAATTTAAAAGAAATTACTTTTTTTTTTTGGGGTAATAGGTTACGGCCCCGAAACATCAACCAAGTCCCTTTTAAAATTTTAAAATGAATCAACGGTGTGGATTTGTATAAGTTACAAATAAGTGTATGAATAGTTATGTAAGATATAAATAAATAAGATTGCTTTAATATCTCTGCAGTGTGCAAGTTCCTATCACGAGCTTACCATTTGTATGTATCTAAAAGTTCATTATTTTATAAAAATGTATTGATTTTAGAAAATAAAAGGAGAAAAAATCTCCCACTTTTTTTACAAAAATGCAGAATGTGGTCCGCAGCTACATATTACATCTCTTGGTTGACTGGGACGAAAAGGAATCCCATTACATCTAGTCATTTAGCACTTTTATTTGTGATTTTTTGCAGAAGGGGTCATTGCGTACCCCCTTCCTTGAGAAGAAAGTTGTTTTTTGTTGTTGATGAACTTTTCGAGTGATACTTAGAGAGGCTTGTTTTTGAAGCCATTAATGCAATTGATATAAATGTCTAGAAAGTTTGTGTGTCGTTGAAATTTTTTGGGACACGGGAAACGTTATTAAGGTGGGGTTTTAATTGCCCCACCTTGAATTTAACCTTGGTTCAGACTTGTGGGAATGTTTAGTTAGACGCCATGAATAAAGCTAATCAACCCAAGGTTTGGGGCCCCCATCTAGTTTCAATTCCTTCCCCGCACTTTACTGTCGCCCCAAGGATTGGGGTCGATTTTTGAAGTGGGAAACCCTTTTGGGCTTGACATATTTAGACGGTTGACCGGGAAGGATCTTTTCGGACCAATCGTTAAGAGCTTTTATTTGTGCCTTTTGTTGCTTGCGATTCAAGAGAGAAAAGATCGTTTGCGGTCTGTTGTGATAATCAATAGATATTTTAAAATCATGAACTGATAATAAGTTTTAAAAATATGAAATATAAAAAAAAATAATAATAAATCATTTTCAATTTTTATTGAGGTTTGTAGCTATATTTTTAGTAAAACAAATAAAAGTTTTCTAAGTATTACATGCACAAATGCATGTTTATTAAATGTATCCAGCATTTTGTTTGTTCAAGTTGGAAATGTCAAAGCCTTCCCATCGATGTGGTGTGAAAGTTTGGAGAGAGGTGTATCAGCTCGGGGCTGTCAGCTTCACTAGACCTTAGTATGTACCCCGAAGTCCATCACCAATAGCCCTCTTCTTGCTTCAGATTGTGACATAATCAACCAAATTTTTATTCTTTATAGAAAGACACCCTAAATATTAAACTCTTAACGTGTAATTGATGCATTAGAGTTGTCCAAAAAATATTCGAAAATCATTTTCTCAGGCTCTGGACAGATTTTTTAAAAATTAATTTTCTGTAATTTGCTTCTTCATGTGTGATTTTGGACGTCATTACGAAAGATACTCTATGGCAGAGATTTGTTGAAGTGAAAATGTTAAGAAACACATTCATGTCTTATGACAAGTTTTTATGCGAAAGGAAAAGAATAGGAGAGAATAACCTGGGAATAAAACGATATTTTCGAAGAAAATAATAGGAAACTGGTCGCAATTTGACTTTGAAATTATTTATTTGGATTCTTGCATTTGTGTAGATAAATAAAAAAATAATTGAAAAATCATCCTTCCGCATTTAAGAAGTAAACAGTCACTCACTCTTTCTTCATTTTTAAATTCTTTTTTTTTAAGATTTAATTTACATATATTTTACTCATTTTACAAGACAAAGTGAAATAAAACTACTTCATTGCATTTGCTTTTTTAATATAAAATTACATTTTATGTAGTACATAAATATTTACTATTATCATCCTTTTTTTTGAATAATTTTATGTTGATCGACGTACCCAAGTGTGTGAATTCTAAGCTTTTTAATGCATCGTAATCTTCCAAAAGTATTTTCGATTAACATTCTTATTCAAAGAAAAATTGTTTGTGCTTCTCCTGTTGAAAAAATAAATTTCTTCACTCGTTCGTTTTTAAATGACAAAAGTTCATTAAAATAAGGATATTAATGAGTTTATAATACTACATTCATTGATTATTTACTGTAAGATAAGATGATTCTAATAACAATAGCTATGCTTAAATTTGAAATAAAACGTATTACATTTATTATAATAATTTTGAATGGGGTTATTAATAAATGAAGAGCTATAATTGTCAGATTTATAATTTATATTTGTTTCTAATTGTTAGTGATTTTTTAAAGAATTTATGTTAACATTTATATATATATATACGCCGTTTGAATCTTTTCCCCCAGCGTTGGTTTTTTTTCACTTCCTCCAAGGAATGTTTCTTTAAGGGCTGTCTTCGGCTTAACGTTAAGGAATAGGACTCAGATTTGGAGGATTTTTTGGATAGAAATGTATTCCACAATAATACCATTTTCTGCCTTAGCTATCGAAATTAGCTATCAATATTTCAAAATTTTAAAAATGTTATATTATAAACAGATGTATGAATTGCAATGTTGCAAAGTTTTCATAAAGACATTTCTTTGTCTGAAAATGTGCTTCGCGTTTAGTTCGGGCCACGTAAATTTGGCGAAGACAGCCTTAAAAGGGCGTATTAGAGGGAGCCCCCGTGACCGTGGTAGCCTAGTGGTCAAGTTATCGGATCGTGGCTGGTTTGGTTTATTCGCTGAGCCTGCACCACTCAGAGACCCACCCCCGGGGAGTGGCTTACGTTAAATATGTCAAGAGCTCAAATGTTCTTCTGTTGGTATGGTGTGGTAGTTAAGAGAGAGGGTGCCAGCTCGGTGTCGTCCTCATTACTTGACCAAGGTTCAAAATTACAAGGTCCTTTGCCAAAAGCCCTCGTGGAGCTGAACAGTGCGATGTTGATATTCACTTTACCCCCCCAGAAACGTAGCCAGTATACTATTCCAACCCAAAATAAATAAATAAATAATCAATAATTGGTATGGGGTAATTTTTTTGAAAAAAAATGCGTCTACATATTTACATAATATACACATTATTTTGTTTGGAAATTAGCTGAGATTGTGTAGCGAATCCTTCCCACGCGCTTTTACCTAGCGTCTAACTTGAAAATAACACTTTGAATTTACTGTTTAATGTATATAACTACGTTTAGTTGAATTGGCAGGTGGGTAGGGCTTGTGGCAACGAACTTTGGTTCGCGTGCATTATGTAAAACTAGAGTGGTGTGATTTCGCCATTTATCAATATAAACTTGTTCTAATCGATTGGCTTGTGTGATCAATTTACGCTATGGTTTTTTTTTCTTACCTGAAATTTATTTGAACAACTCTCAACATCGCTCTCTGCTAGGGGAAAATTAAGTTAGGCTTAATTATTTTTATTTTTTGAACTTAAGCCTAAAAACTGTATTGAAGCCACTTCCAGTGGAAATGGAAGACAACTTATCCCTCTTCGTGCATCATCCAAATTATTTGACTCATCTTTACTCCCCGAATTTATTCTGGAAAACGATTCATTGTCACTATTATCACTTTTATCATAAAATATAACAGAATAATTGCTTTCGGAATTGCTTAACATCCTCACTCCGCCCCTTAGCTTTCAGAAAGCCCGGAAACCGCGCCATTTCACACCTGTAATGAAGTACCGATTCTCACAGGTCATTGTGGTCAAATCTGTATCATTCAGTCTATGCTGCCATGCATTAGTAAATGAAACAAGCAAATAACAATGAATTTGTCTGCATGATCTGCATTGCAGGGCCGCTTTCTTCCTTCCAGCATGCTAGCACGTGCCTAGGCGCAAAAATTTGAGGGAAAAAGAGAAAATTAAAATTACGACGAAAATATCATCAGGAAGTCAGTGAGGAGATGCATTTGTCCCTCTTTTAAGGTATCCGAACGTCTTCGAACCACAGGATTTTAAAAAAGCGTTTAAATGGATAATTTTCGCGATATTTAGTAATTTCAGATTAGAATCACACGTATAAAATTGTTTTAAGCGACATTTTTGACAAAAAAAAAAAAATTTTATTTAAATGCCAATATTTTGGCAGAAAATGAACTAGAACAACTTTCTTAAAATGCCTCCTTTGTCAAAAATGGTTTCTGGCCATGCAGTATTTTGCCTGTATATAGCTCAGACTGTACAGAGGCTCAACTATTATTTTAAAAGTTCACATTATTTTCAGAGTTACTAAACCCACCTGAAGTAAAACAATTATCGTATGCTTTTTTCTTAAAATTTTTCCCCTGTTGTCGTAAAACATAGATAAAACCCACTTCTAAGTTAGTTAGGTATTTCAAAACATTCTAGTTGAGCCCCTGTACAGAGGTCTGAGCTATATACAGGCAAAACATAATTATAATAGAAGTATTTTTCACAAAAGGAGAATATTTGGAAAATGGGTCATTCTAGGTTCATTTTTTTGTCAAAATATTGTACTTAAATCATTTTTTTTTTGTAATAATATTCTTAAAACAATTTTATATACATTTTCTAATCTAAGTGACACTAAATATCATAAATATTATCCATTTATACGTTTTGCAAAATCACGGTTCCGAACGTAGTCGGGATACCTTAATAGAGTAAAGACTGAAATGAGGTCTACCATAAGAAAAGTTTAACACTTTGATGTTGATATGCACTCAAAAGGAAGTTACAATGGAAACTGATTGCAATGATGCCATTGATGATTTTGAAATGATAAAAGCTCGAAGAAAACTTCACAACGATGAAAAAGAGAATATAATAACCAAGATTAACTTCATACAATAATAAGTACTCTATACTGTAATTGCAAATGATTTCTTTAATTTACAGTACTAATTTTCAGAAGAGTAGGTAGTCCGTGATGTTGTAAGGTAAGAAATGAACAAGAGAGGCCAAACCAAATGCCACTATCCTTTCCTAATGGCTGTCGTTTGCAGTCCAGGACACGTCGGGTCTATAGGTGGTAGATTATGGAAAGACATTCCAAAGAGCAACAGCAAATGAAGGGAAAAGAAAAGAGTTTAGGGGAAAAATCCCTCCGTAAACAAAACTGGCAAGTTAAAAACTGAAAAAGAGTGTGGAAATAGTGTGTGATGGGGGAGTAACAATTTGAAGTGCCTAGGGAGCCGAGGAGGTTAAAAACGGCCCTGCTACATTGCATTTTGAAAGTTTATTTTCTGATTACCTGAAATATGTTAATTTGTTAACTAATGTATAAAAATTTTTTTATTTGTAATCCACAGTTAAATATAAAATATACAAAATTCCTATTTTAATATAGCATCAAAAGTTTTTCACAAATGTTACCACTGCTCTACAGCATAGTGAACAGTTCTTAATCGGTGCTCTTCTGGACATTAATGTGGTCACGGTAGCCAAGTGGTTATGGTCATGAACTTAAGGTCGGAGTATCGAGGGTTCAAGAAGACCCGCAATGTAGAGAGGGCCGATGTATGTTAAATCTGTCGGGGGCTCAATGTCCTCCCATTGGTGTAGTGTGCTAGTTAGGAGAGGGGGTGCCAGCTCAGATGTAGTCTTCGTCACTTGACCGAGGCTCAATATTATGAGGTCCGTCGCCAATAGCCTTCGTGTTGCTTTTTCGTGCCACGGTTATACAACTCTTACTCACAAAAGGACTAAATACACATATTATAAGAATACACATATTGAAAATAAAATGAATGTATTGGAGTTTTAAAACTTAACTTGTTGTTATTGTTACTAATGCCACCTGATCGGCAAAGGTCAGATCAAGGCCCATGAAATTCATCATGGCAAAGGGCTTAGTGAGCTTTAGCCCTTAGTTAGCAGTAGCTTTGAGCACCATACAGAGGACAGAACGATTAAGCTCTGTTTAACCCCAATTTTGAGGGAGAACATCCTGGGGGGGTCAGAGGCCCCCCAACTCTTTTCCCCTTCCACCAGCCTCCCGAGAGGACTTACGGCTCGACGGCTATTTAAAGTACCCCCATGTCGCGAAGGCACTATACATTTATAAACATCCATGTCTTCTCCGGAATTCGAACCCAGACCCAACGGCACAGCAGTCCGTGTCGCTAACCACTATACCGGATGGGCGGCAAAACTTTCCTTACTTTCATTATATGCCATGAAATGTTCTGAAAACAACACAGTTTTCTACAGAAGAATGAATTGAATTTGGACGATTGTGTTAAAAATTACATAATAGAACACCATTTTAAATTGAAAAGAAATAACTACGGTATATTTCCCAGAAGATAAAACTAATAATGATTGGATATAAAAGAAGAAAAGAAAAAAACTCCGAGTATACTACGATAAATCAGATGGCATGCCAATAAATTAGAGGGAACAACTCATCCCCACATCAACATATTTGACGTCAAAATCTAAAATTAAGCAAAACCAACTCCTAAACTTTAGATAACAAAATCATGCAGAAAACACAGAAGTTTCTCTTATATACCTATAAACATTTTAATGTCATTTGAAACAAAGTATTTAAGTGGAAATTCTTTTGTCAACGTATGACAACAAAATAGAAATAAATTAAAACCATAATAGAAAATGTTCAAATCCGAGTCACTAAATATAATGAAAGGGTTAGGATGATACGTGGAACATGAATTAATGCTATTAAGGTATTCGACTACATTCGGAACCGTTATTTTAAAAAAGCGTATAAATGGATAATATTTATGATATTTAGTGTCACGTTAGATTAGAAAATGTATATAAAATTGTTTTAAGAATAGCATTACAATAAAAAATTATTTTACAATATTTTGACAAAAAATGAACAGAAAATACGCCGATAATTATTTCAAATGGTTGTAACTCTGAAAATAATGTGAATTTTTACAAAATCATAGTTGAGCCTCAGTACAGAGGTCTGAGCCAGTGGCGCACACAAGGGGGGGAGGGTCCTGGGGTCCGGACCCCCAAAGCCCTTGATTTTTTTCCCGATTGGTTATAATTTTAAGTATATAATACGTAAAATTTAATTAAATATCTGTTATATTAATGATTAATTTTATTAATTAATGCTAATTATTTATTCAATAATTAGTTTTTTACTGTGATTTGTTCCTGAAAATCGACAAAATCAAAAATAGCATGATGCAAGAATGGAAGGTGGGCAAATTCTTCTAAGTCTTCTTTTATTCACTAATTAATAGATTTGTACATAATTACCTTCATTTACGTGTGAAATATAGGTACAGACTTTATAGGTACTTTATTGTTCAAGAATTTTTTAATTGAAATGAAGAATTGTTGAATTTTTATTGATTTATCCTAAGCCTGACATAAACTTCCGAAGAGCTTACTTTTTTCTGGTTATGCTGCATAAATTAATTTATTTAAGGAAAGGTTTTAGGTTAGTGTAATGTAATACATCCAAAACTTCGACAGTTTAAAAAAATTCCAAAAAAAAAAAATGTTAAAAACGTTAGTTGCTAAAATTTAAAAAGAAATTGTGAAATAATTCTATCATTAATGAAAGAAATTAATTCAGGGTTTTGTAAGGAAAAATATTGAAAAATTTTCCTTCTTTTTTTTTTTATTGCAAAACATGTGTGATGAAAATAAAAAGGAACTGGAAACTAATGTAACAATTCCTTGAACTTTACATTGTTTCTTTAGCTTCCAAAAAATCTTTTAGAATAAAATGATAATATGTTAAGTACTTTTTTACGATGTTGTATGAAGTTATTGCTTCCAAAACAGGAAATTGATAAACAATTCTAAAAAAAAATGAAAGAAAAATAGTGAATTTCGTTACAATTGGACATTGTTTACTCATATATTGTGAAATATTCCGAAGAAATAAGTACTTTGAAAAAAAAAAATTCTAAAACTTTTTTCAAATAATAAAACTGTTTCTGTGTGTGACCGGGGAAAGAAGAAAGAAAAAAACACAGAATGAAGAAATTGATACTACTATCTTTCCACCGTATTGCGAATATTGATATTACAAATTCCTTTTAGTGCAGAAGAGTAATAATAATAGGGAAAGAAATTTTCAACGAGGGGCAAGAAAGAGGTTTGAAATTCCGTACTTATTAAATTTCTCTCTGCTCTTTTCAAATTCAGGGGGGAAAAACGACTAAAAACTTTATAAGTACATTCATTCGTAAGCTTATAACAATCGGAATTTCCTATATATTGGATTCCTGCTTCTTTTCCGAAAATAATAAAAAGTTCATTTCATTTTAAAATGTTTCAACGAAGAGCGCGAAAGATTTTTCCCGGTAAATATTTCCCAGCTTGTTTTAATCTCCGAAGATACTCTTCCTAGCAAATAGCGTCCATTTTCCACTGAACATAATGGCGGGTTGCTAGGCAACCGGTAGGAGTGGCCTTCAAGCAATCTCTTGCATAATGAACTATCGTCTCCTCATTCAAAATGGCGGTCTCTGAGAAAGACAGCAACGAACGTATTCTTTTATTGAGTGAAAAGATAGAGATATTTGCCATACTCGGCATCCTTCATCTTTTTTTTTTCCATTTTATTTTTATTTTCATTTTCGCTTACCGTGTCGTTGCGAAAGTGCTTTGGTCGCTCGAAAATAAGTTTAATAAGAAGGCAATATGGAGTGTAAACTAATGAAAGTAGGGTTTCATTAAATATAAGTGTTCTAGATATCATTCATTATCTCTAAGACATCTAATTTATCCATTTAGTGTGTGAGAAAAAGAGGTATGGGGGAATGTACAACGGCGTGATTACTTACGCCGCGATTTTCACAAAGAAAAATTCGCAGCGGTATGCGCTTATGTTATGTTCAGTTTTGTTGTACCTGTGTGCTGTATTATTTTGAAAATTAGCAATTAATGCCCTATTCTAATTATTTTCACTAAATGTAAGTATCCTAAATCTAATATTTTCTCAAAATAAGTGAAATTAAAAAGGGCTTTTTTTTATATATATAATTTTGAACACATTAAGAACTTTTAATAATTTATAATTTTATTATTTGAGATTTATGGCAGTGGTCTTCAAACTTTGTCGACTTAAGGTATCCGACTACGTTCGGAACCGTGATTTTGCAAAAGCGTGTAAATGGATAATATTTATGATATTTAGTGTCGCTTAGATTAGAATACATGTATAAAATTGTTTTAAGGACATTATGACAAAAAAAAGTATTTAAATACAATATTTCGGCAAAAAATTAACTTAGAATAACCTTTTTTCCAAATGTTCTCCTTTCGTAAAAAATGCTTTTATTATAATGATATTTTGCCTGTATATAGCTCAGACCTCTGTACAGAGGCTCAACTAGAATTTTTGAAATGCATAACTTGGAAGTCGGTTTATCCATGTTTTACGAAAACAGAGGGAGAAATTTTAAGAAAATCCGCCGATAATTATTTCAAATGGTTGTAACTCTGAAAATAATTTGAATTTTTCAAAAATCATAGTTTAGCCTCTGTAGAGAGGTCTGAGCTATATACAGGCAAAATATTATTATAATAGAAGCATTTTTTACAAAAGGAGAACATTTGGAAAAAGGGTTATTCTAAGTTAATTTTTTGCCAAAATATTGTATTTAAATAAATTTTTTTGTCATAATGTCCTTAAAACAATTTTATACATGTATTCGAATCTAAGTGACACTAAATGTCACTAAACTATGCGCTTTTTGAAAATCATGGTTCCGAACATAGTCGGATACCTTAAACTTGTTAGGAGTATGAAGTGTTTTCGGGGAACCTTTTATTCTCAGAACCCTAGAATATATCTTAATATAATACGCAGTGTAGATCAGTGTTTCTTAAACTGGGAGTAGAAGACTTTTGGGTAGAAGTTGCAAAAGAATTTCTAGCAATTTCTGAAACTATAATATAGTATATTTTAGCCTTTTCTTCAACTTAGTGTGTGAGACGTCATTCTGATCTTTAACAGTCAGAATATCAAGGTATCGAACAAATCTAAGGAATAGTGAGGAAGTATTCGCCGGCGAGTCCGACTATTATTTCAAGATTTAATAACATAATTAAAAATAATCAAGCAATCCTTTCCTTTGATACTTAAATTTTGCAAATATTGCTGATAAAAGGTGACATATTGCAATTATGAATAATTTACCGTGTAATTGTAGTATATATATATATATAACTACAATTACACGGTAAATTATTCATAAATGCAATATGTTGTTTAAATGTAGTCATGTTGAGTTTACTTCTGAGATCCTCACCTTTTATCAGCAATATTATATATATATATATATATATATATATATATATATATATATATATATATATATTACTTATTTTCCCCGGGTTCGGACCCCCCGCCCAGCAGCCCTTGAGTTTTTTTCAATTGATTGTATTTCTATGTATATAGTACGGAAAATTTAATTAGGTATGTGTTATTAATAATTAATTTTATTAATTAATATTAATTATTTATTCAATATTTATTTTTTTACTGTTTTTTTGTTCCCGAAAATCGACAAAATCAAGAGTATGTTCAGCTACGTATTGGAGCAGGATATGAGAAAATTTAACCCCCCCCCTTAAAAATTCCTGTGTGCACCGCTAATCTACTGATAGTTCAATCACTTGTTCTATCAGTAATAAATTCTGATTTTTGCTGAAATATAGAAATGGAATTTTAATCCATTCATTTCGTTGAGAAAAGTAGTTCCTGATAGTGGTTTTTAGTTATAAAATATGCTCCTGAAACCCTTTCAATCTCTTATAAAAATTAAAATTTTATTAAAACTTTGGCGCTTTGATTAAACAAATAGTGATTACTTGCGGAACCCCTGTCAAAGTTCCAGGGAGCCTTAGTGTTCCGGGGAAGCCAAGTTGAAATCCTCTGATTTATGTGGCCTTCTTTTTCAAATAAAATAAGGACCTCGCAACATTGTAGTTAACATAATAGTTATTGTGAAATAGCTTTGGAATGTGTGAGAAATGCCTATTATTATATTATTCATTTTCATATATATATTTTAAATTTTGCCTCTTTTTAATCAATATACAAAAGCTGCAAAATTTCTAAATTAATTGAGGATTTTTAATTGATGATTATTTTGATTATTAATAAACAGGAAATCCTCTTTGAGATAAAAAAAAATTTCGTTTCTTTATTCACTTTTAATTTGTTAAAAGTTCTATTCATTTTTTTTAAAATGAAGAATGAATCTTCTAACTTTTCTTTATTGTACACACGAGAAAAAATATAATCAGTACAGAAGATTCCAAAAACCTCTGCCTAATGCGGACTGAAGGGATGTCGAGTTTATGAAAATGCCAGGTTATCGAGAATGGGATTATAAAAGAATAAGTACGAGTATTTCCTCAGAAAATATTCTATTACATTTATCTATATTGTTTGCTTGTCAATACAACGAAAAATAAAACACCCAAATACTCTTAAGGTATCCGACTAGGTTCGGAAGCGTGATTTTTAAAAAAGCGCATAAATGGAAAATTTTCATGACACTTAAATTAGAATACATGTATAAAATTGTTCTAAGGACACATTTTGACAATAAAAAATTATTTAAATACAATATTTCGGCAAAAAACTAACTTAGAATAACCTTTTTTCAAAATGTTCACCTTCTATTGTAATAATATTTTGCCTGTATTTAGTTCAGACCACTTTACAGAGGCTCAAGTATAATTTTTGAAAAATTAACATTATTTTCAGAGTTACAACCCATTGAAACAATTATCGGCGTTTTTTTTCTTAAAATTTCTCCCCTCTGTTGCCGTAAAACATGGATAAACCCACTTCTAAGTTATATATTTCAAAAATTCTAGTTGAGCCTCTGTACAGAGGTCTGAGCTACATACGGGAGAAATATTACGAAAATAGAAGCATTTTTCACAAAAAGAGAACATTTTGAAAAAAGGTTATTCTAAGCTAATTTTTAGCTGAAATATTGTATTTAAATAAATTTTTTTGTCAAAATATCCTTAAAACAATTTTATACATGTACTCTAATCTAAGTGTCATTAAATATCATGATAATTATCCATTTATGCGCTTTTTTAAAACCACGGTTCCGAACGTAGTCGGATACTTTAAACAAATGAAAAGGGCGTAATTTATGAAAACAGAGCATTTAGTACATGAAAATGAAAATTAAAGAATGCGTAGTATACAGTAATTAACCTGATCAGGCCCACTTCTGAAAATTAATTTATGAAGACATAAAGTTGTCCATAATGAATATTAAGCAGCCAACTTTGTAAAAAATGGCTAATTTTTTTAAGAAATGCGTAATGTCCTGTTGTATTCCGTACTACACTCTGAGGTTTGCTGCTTCATCATGAAAACGATGAAGGTACAATAAGTCCGTTACCGATGCACCTTGTTGTCCAAAATACTGAAGGTATTTAGTCCCTCCCTATGTGGTATTTTGGAGGGCTTCATCATTTTTCCCGATATTTTTTTATTAATTGTGACAGCAACAATAATTTCTTTATCGGACATATTGTCTTGCTCGGTCTCGGACCTGCAAGGTGGGGCCTACTCATCCGGACTGCCGGATTATCGAGTTCCGAATTTTCGGGACTCTACTGCATAACAATGTATAGGGAATGTGTGTATTTTCTGCACGTAGGAGGAAGTCTTAACTACTATGAAGCTGAGTAATTAACACAATTTATTTGATTCACTTTACGAAAACTAAAACTAGAGAATCCGAATATTTTGCTGGGGAAAACATAAAGACTTAGAACCAACAGAGAGAAAGTATTGAACTGTTGTAAATTTCGCTTCAAAATTGGTAGTTGTTCTCCTGTCATTGTAAATTTCTTAGAAAAATGGGAAAAATTTTTTTAACCCCGATATGACGAAACTGTACTAAACGGATAATGAAATGTTGTAGAAATCCTCGCTTTATTGTATTGTTCATCACGGACAGATACAAAGCTTTAAAAAATGAAATATAGTTATTTAAAGTGGATGGTTCATGTAAAATGAAAACTTGCAATTTTCTTGAATTACAATTAAATGAAATAAAATGCGCCGCAAAAAGAACCAGAATATAAATGAACCCTCCCCCCCCCTTTTATGTCTTTTTAAGCTTATCGATAAATAACATTCCGATAAATTTATATGCTAATTTTTTTCTTCAAATCGTTACTTAGAACCGTCACCAATAGCCCTCGTGTATCTTTTATAGAGTGACGTTAACAACCTCCCACATTCTTTCTTTTTTGTCTGATTTTGCTTAAGATTGATTAATATAAAAGGAAATTAAAAAATGGGCTAAAGGAGCTTCTTAGGTACACGTAAATAAGAATTTTTTTTCTCATTCAAATATCATTTATTAAAAATTTGAATCTTTGAAGCATTTGCAGCTCACTCAAACTTTGTCTTTCTGTATATACAGTCGAACCTCTATACAACGAATCTCTATATTGCGAATTTTTCTATATAGCGAACTTTTTCTTGGAACATTGAACATTTCACGATTTTCTACGTAAAATAACCTCTCTATAGCGAAGTGCATTTTCTATATAATGAACTTTTTCTTTTGTGATTCAGTGTTTTTTCTCCCTATTTTTAAAGTATTTCTGAACATTTCAAGTTATTCTCTCTTTAACACATTTTATGGTGGTAATAAATCTTAATGTGGTTTTATTAGATCCCTAACTCTCTCGCCATGAGCAATAGAGTTATGGACATTTCATCCAAGAGGTGCAAACTTAACCCCCCATTCCCCCATTGTCCAGTTCACCAGAAACATCTTCGATATCCTCTTTCATCCTCTGTGAAGTTGTCCCGTGATCCCATGCTCTAATTATAAAATAATGTATGTTTAATATTACTTGTATGCATTGGCGCACACAAGGGGGGGGGCCTGGGGATCCGGACCCCCCCCAAAGCCCTTGTTTTTTTCCGATTGATTATAATTCTAAGTATATAGTACGTAAAATTTAATTAAGTATTTTTTATTAATGATTAATTTTATTAATTAATGGTAATTATTTGTTCAAAAATTAGTTTTTTACTGTGTTTTGTTCCCGAAAATCGACAAAATCAAAAGGAGCATGATACAAGAATGGTGAACTTTCAACCCCGGACCTACCCCCCTCTTGAAAAATTTCTGTGTGCGCTAATGCTTGTATGCTTTAAATTATAAAATGTTCTTAAAATTCATTAATTTTAGTATAAAATTATTTTCTTAATATTGAAAATACAGTGAATTCTTCGACATTCTTTTTTCTTGTTTTTCTAGCAGTTTTTCTTTTCTTTTGATGGTAAGATATATAAAATAAACATATATTAATTTTAAAAAAGGTGTGAATAATTACTTTTTTAATATATAGTGTTTATGAATTTAAAATTTGTGTTATGCGAGTTTATAAAGTATATTGAAAATGAACCTCTATATAACGAATTTTCCATATAACGAACTTTTTCCTGGGATTTAGCGACTTCGTTACATAGAAGTCCGACTGTAATCATAAAAACAGGGAAATTCACAAACTGGCCAATTCACAAATTGGCATAAAGCAATAGATAACAGGCATTGATTTATAGTAATATACAAATTTTAGTGTGGGTTTTAGTTTTCGTTCCACATAATGGATATTTATTGAAATACAAGCTATAAATAACACTTCCTTCCCCATTCATGATTGTTGGTGAAGAAGGTATGAAGATTTGCTGTAACAAAAAGCTAGAAGAGAAGTAGAACAAATTCTCCCCTTACGGCCACAAAAATAAGAAAAGTAATGAGACCTCAATTTGTTGCCAAGGCAGGCAACTTTGCTGACTTTTTGTAATTTATTTTTAGACAATCTTGATTTTTTTCGGATATTTTGTAAAAAAAAATTTAAAAAAAAGGGGTGAAATATCTTAATATTTGTATCTTTGCTTTGATGTTTTGTTCAGCTTTCTTTTTCAATTTCATTAATTCATCGTCGTCTTCTTTTCGACATTGTCTTAGCATGCAGAACAAATAAAAAGACTTATAGAACTTATGTAGATAAATATATTTTTCAGATATCGTAAAATTATTTTCGATTAATTAAAGAAGAAACAAAGGAAAGTACTTTTTAGTTAAACATTTTTTAATGACACATTTTTCAAAATCAGAGGTCTATAAATGATACATAATACATTCAAAACTTTGAAAAAAAAAACATTTTTTTTAAAAAACCATTAGGACAGTTTACACATATTCTTATTACAACTTTTCAAAACAAATTTATACAAATCAATCTGTAATGGCATCAGCGGCTTTGTGAAGCTCCTATGAGCTTAAAATGTAGATTCATTATATTTTTCATTTCCATTCACTAAATTTTTAATTTAATTTGTTTATTGCCAAAATCATGTCATTTTATAACTGTTTTTTTTTTAATTTCTTTCGTAAAACTTCATAAATTAATTTTTTTAAATAAAAATTTAAATTATTTGAATTTGAAAAAAACGGAAAAAATAAATTTTTCCAATTTTTCATAACTTTGAACAGGGATTTTGTTTTGTAAAATTTAATGGTTCTGGCCCAAATTATAAGTGCAAATGAAGGAATATTTCTAGTTAAATTGAATTGAAGCTTGATTTAAACTGCCAATAAAATTACAAAATTTTGATAGCAGTATCAATGCAAATAAAGCAATAATATTTTATTACTAATCATAAAATTATGTACAAGTTATTCTGTGTGTAAAATTAATTTTTCTTTTTATAAAATAGGAATAAATTTTATGAAAATAACATTAGCGCATACGATAAAAGTCAATAAACCTACTTAAAAATAAAAACTGTCACAGAGCGAAACAGTCTCGATGAATTCTAATTTAAGTGTTCGGATTTATTTAATTAAATTATAATAAAGTGATTATAAATTAAAATTGTTTAATTTAAGGGGAAGCCAAAATAATTTGATTAAATGTATTTTATAGTCTTTCATAGAGCAAAAACTTCAGTTTTATTATTATTTTTTTTAAAATTAAAAGTGACAAATTTTGTATTATACGGAGAAGAAAAAAACGTAGAAAATATAAGTAATGTATTAATTCAACAGTTCTGCATTATAGAATGTACTAATATATATATATATATATATATATATAATGAGATAGCAATAATAAAATTACTTAAGCTTTAATTCCTATGATTGAGGAAAAAACAATTTTTCATTATGTCCTTAAAATATGTAAGCAAGGTAAAGGGCTAATTATTTTAATAAAAAATTTAATTGTTGATAGTTTTATGAGTATAAAATTCATAATGAGCAAACCATAAGCGCACAATATTTAATCTCCAATACAAGAAAGGTTTCCGATTTCAGATACGCATTACATATATCAGATGTAATTAGTTCTTATTCGTTTGCTTAAGATCTTGACTCAATTGCAATTCTTAAAAACTATCATTCAAATAAACTATAAACACTAAACATAAAAATATAACAAATAGTTTACATTTCTGGTGCACAATTCAAAGAAATGTTTATAATTCTTTATAATCACATAGAAAATGAACTATAAATGAAAATACTTATTTTTCACTGTAAATAAATACACATGTAACTTAAAATTTTAGAAAACTTGAATTTAAATCTAATTTATTTAAAGTAAATGATAAAGTTAAATGAGCTAACGAATTTTAAAACAGTATAATATTATTACAGGGTAATAAACTCTAAAACATATATTGTGAATACTGTATGACAAATTCGTAGAAGAATTGTAAAAGTAGTAAGTATTTACGACAATATTTACTTAAGGAATTGCTTAGAGTCAGTTGTGAAAATGAATTTAATGAAACATGCGGCATTATTTAAGGTAAGATATTTTAAATTAAGAAAATAATGATCCCGTATAATTTTTGAAAAAGAAAATAATTTTTGTCACTTGTTGTATCTCATTAGATATTTTGTAAAAATAAAATATTCAATTATACTTCTGGATTAATAATTACGGATTAATTAATTAAAGACACTTTTTATAGTGTATATGAATGAATTGATTTTTGTAGATGAAACGTGTATGAATTTTTTCACAAAATGATATATATTGTACTAAATTTTATAATTTATATGTAAATTAATTAAAAGATTAAGGTGTAAAAATATAAGAGAAAAATAGTTAATATTTTTATAAAACAAATATTAAAAAAATAAAGAAAATTTCATCACAAAAATTTTTAAATGGAATTCTTAATATAAAAATGAAAATTTAAATTGTGATCAAAACTAATAAACTACGAAA
The DNA here is from genome assembly GCA_019973955.1 of Trichonephila inaurata madagascariensis. Taxonomy (NCBI): domain Eukaryota; kingdom Metazoa; phylum Arthropoda; class Arachnida; order Araneae; family Nephilidae; genus Trichonephila; species Trichonephila inaurata. The sequence continues at coordinate 470,283 of BMAV01008699.1, read as the reverse complement.
TAAACAAATATGAAAAATAGTAATTCAGTAAAATTGAAATTTATAAATTAAAAAACAAAAAAAAAAAAAACCTAAAAATGATTTTAAAAGGGTTTATACCTAAGCCACATTAATTCAACAATTTTAAGCAGTAATTATATTTTCATGGAACTTTTATAAATTTTGAATTTTATACTTTTATCATAATAGTGGATGTATAATATATAGTTATGTCTATTTTATATCAGCAAAAGAATTGTGTTAATTAACACAGAAAATAAGTATGGAACCAGAATTATTTTTCAAATAATTTAATAAGCAATTTAAAATTTCCATTGATAATTTGTACAGATTAATTCGTGGAAGAAAAAACGAAGAAATCAGATACATAATTCATACACATAATAATAAAAAAATCAATACGATATTCTCTACATTTTGTGAAACTCGATTATTCTTTTTCCAAAAACAGACCAGCTGTCTTTTTTTCCCCAGACTTTTCTTGTGAAATATGGAGAGAGAGAATTAAAATAAGTCAGAATTAGACACACACTTTTTGTTTTTAAAATCACTTTAACAGCTCTCTTTAATGCCTGTATTGTACATATAAAGCTGCGGTCAGTAAACGTTGCAGTTATATTTTTCTATATACAAGGATTTTCAACCGCCACGATGTTGAAACTGTCGTTATGAGATTATGATGACGAAAGAGAGAGCAGGGAATGTACAGAGAGGTATGCGGCGAGATTGTGTGGGGTTCCCATTATTAAAATCAAGGTTATTTTCAAAGTTTAAAAATATAAAATATGTTAAATATACAGAATTTTTTAATCTATGAATACATACTAATTAAAAAAAGAAGAATCATAATGGAACTAAGTAATATTCATCTTGTATAATGCTAATTATTAATTTTTACATCTGTTATAATTACGAAAAATATAATTATTTCTCAACTGAAAATTTCAATTATGAATACCCACTTATTTAAACAAATTACTTAACTTTATTAAGTCATAATTATTTTCAATAACAATGCCAATAAAACTAACATTTAACATGATATGGATAGCGGAAAGAACAAATAACATTTTTATTCTTGTTCTTCATTATTAATTTTCTAAACACACAAAATGTAGGTTTAAGTGATGGTTTGATAAAGTAATATATTCCCTGCGATTTTAAATACTTTTGCCAGTTAAGAACGTCGAATTTTGAGTTATTTTCGTCAATATCATTTAAAAAATGAATTAAAAAACACATGTCGCACAACTATTTGTTGTTCCTAACCAATAGCTTGGGAAGAAATGATTCAGTAAATTCTAGAATATGTATAGTACATTTTATTACCTTATATGCGTGTATATTTCTAAACTTGCAGTAATTAATTATTATATTTCCTTTATGTGTATTATATATAATTAGAATTATAGTGAGGCTTATTCATATGTTGTTTTTTATCTCAGACGTCAAATGTTAAGTTTTAGTTAACCACAAAATGTGTCTTACAACTTCGAAATATGTTTATTCTATAAGTGTCCCCTATATTAATTTGAATAAAAATATTCTCAGAAAAGTTTTTCCATTTTTATTTTTAGCAAGTTTATTTTTTAATCCTATGGTCTATTGCGTTCATAGATATGTAACCAATCATCTCAATGGCCAAAGTAGCTTTTTTATAGTATTTGATTTTGTATTCTCTGTTTTTGAATTATAATTATTAATTATAAATAATTAGTTTTATTAAGTTGTGAAAACAAAATGTTGGTCTTCCAATAACTTAAAATATTTTTTAATAAAGTGTTCGTGTTATTTATATATGGTAAATATCCATGAAAAAAAAAAAGTAGTTAATAGATTATTAGGACTAATTTTAAATTTATCTTTGCTTATTGATTTCATATTAGCTAAGCGATGAAATCTTAAGAATTCAATCTCGAGTTTTAAACAATTAATACTAAAATTTAAGCATTTTTTTAAAATCCTAAGTATGTGTGTATCCTGTATGCTATCTCAAATATAAGAATAAACGTAAATTTTAAAAAACAACTTCGACGCGTATGCCGTTTTTTTAAAATGTTTCTGTTTTTAATTAATAAAAAAATTTAAATTCAACAAATTAACGAATTTAAAATTGGAGCAATAAAAATATCCTTCATTTTTAAGGCAAATTATTTATTTTTTTCTTTTCGAATATTTTTTGTAAGAAAGGATATTTGCTAGAGGGGGGAAAAAAATATCCGAACGGTTTGCAATGAAGAAAATCTCTACAGAAGTCAGTTTGAAAATTTTCTGATGGGAAATAGGGGTGGGGGAGGCAAAAGTGGTCTAAAATGGGAACCCCGTTTCACATTGAAAAGAAAAAAAGATTCCTCTCCTCTCTTCTTCACCTGAAGACCGACATGGACGCGGTGTGTTCGAGTGCCTTCCGCCGCAGGGATGCGATGCTGGTGCCCCGCCAAACGTCGTTCGTCTCTGCCGGACCCACGGCGCAAGCGAGCGGCTGCGGCGGCGATGACGACCCGGAAGAACCGCCGGGCGGAGTGGCCGACACGGGCGCAAGTCCCGCCGGAGGAACGGAGTTGAGGCCCCCGTACGGCGACTGGTACATGGAGGAGCAGGCGCTCGTCGTGATGGAGGGTAATGAGTTGGTGGGGACCAGTTGAGACGACACCTGCACAGCCATATACTTGAAATGAATGAATGGGGAATTAGGATCTTTGATGCTGTTGAGCAGTCAAAGCTTTGAGTGCCAGAGAAAATGAAAGGGCCAATGCCCTTGGAAGATTTTAATTAGATTAAAAGATATTGCGGATTCAAAGGGGTATGCGAAAATAAAGAGAGATAGATAAAAAAAAAAGTGGGGGTAAGGAATGTATGCATTCTTTTGGAAGTTATATTCGTTACATTTTAGCAGCCATGTAAAGACCGATTCAACATGCGTAAGAAATTTATGTGCCTTAACTATGTTATTTTATTCAGTGTTAGGACAATGATAAACACAAATTAATATTTTACTTTGGATTATAAATAATCTTTTTTTAAGGTTTTTGCATTAGTGTACGATTTAGTTTTAAAACTCTTAAACTATTTTTCAAAAACTAAGCATTTAATTTACTGTATTTATTCAAATCTAAGCCGCACTTTTTTATCCCAACGTTAAGGTGTTTTTCGCCATATGTATGAGAGAGTGAACTTCACACGGAGTACATTTTCGGGCGGAAAAAATGACTCAATTTTTATAAAAATTTTGACATTGTAATTCCTGCATTTGTTTATAATATAGTGCTTTTAAAATTATTCCAAAATATTTCATAAATAATTAGTTTTTCCTTTTAAAATATAAAGGGACAACTCATTTAGCATTACGATATAGGAGAAAAAATGAGAAATACATTTTATAAAAGAAAAAAAAAATGTGTCAACTGGGATGAAAATGAGTAATGTGATAAAATAAGTGATTCTCTACAGGATAGGGAATCCAGAATTTAATAATGTTCGAGTACTTTTATATATAGAAAATATTCCAAATTTGAGTCCTATTCTGTAACATTAGCCGAAGGCAGCCTTAATGCTACTGAAAATTGAGTGCAGCTTAGAATTGAAGGCGGAAAAGTTCCTTGGACTAATGAACTTGAGCATAATATTGACAGAAATGCATGAAAATTGGGTGCGGCTTAGAATCGAAGGCGGGAAAATTCGTTGGATGGTGGAAATTGAGCATAATAGTAAGAGTTTGAGGAATTATGGGTTCATGAATGTATTTGTAAGTTCTTAATACTGGTAAAATAAATTAATTATTCCCTTTTTTAATAATCTTTTAAATTTTCCTTATTTTCGTAATTATCGGATTTATCGATAAAGCATTTTACATTACTTTTTATTTTCTCACAAAACTTGTTGAGAATTTGGAATGCGGCTTAGAATTGAAGGTGGCTTAGATTCAAATATATATATAAATACTGTATTATGATCATTATAATGATGAATTACTGAATGCATTATTTTCATCTTTACCATTTACAGGAACAAAAGTTTCGAATTTTGCTTATTTGAAATGTTTTGTCAGCTTGGGTGTTTGTAGTTTTCTCCTCATTTTATTTTAGTAATCTTTTTTTTTTTTACGCTGCATAATATTTCTCCAATAAATAAAATCTACTATTTTATATGTAATGAATGCATGGTAAATATTACGTTAAGTTTCAGTACTATTTCTGGGCTAGATTCCACGATATGACTTTGAAATATGATTACGATGACTTTTTTCGTTATTAAAAATTATAATTTATATATATATATATAAATTAACAAAACTTAAGATTTTGATTTTTGTTTCTATTTTCTGAATTTATTGCCATTTTATAAAAATAAAAGATTTTCTAATGTTTCTTTTTTGCCAACCATCTATACAAACGAATATTTCTTTAACGAAATAGATCTCTGTTAACAGTTCAAGATATTTTCTCCCTTGTTCTCAAAACTATTGAAACCATTTGACGGACTGCATTACATTTTGATAACATTTTATGATTAAATCATATTAACAAATATTTATTAGGCCTTTTTGAAAAATTTTTAACTGGAACATTTTGAAATTTTTGAAGAACGAAAATTTTTTTTAGTCTAATATTTTGAAATTTAAAAGGAAATATTTTAAAATTATTTTATTTTTTAAAAAATGGCACCCAATAAACACACTTATTTTATTAAACTGGGAGGAAAAATAAAACGTGCGCATAATAAAACTGTCATTAAAACAAGCTTCTCAGTGCATAATTAAAGTGTTAATTGAGACTAATTAATTAATTATATAAAACGACCAGAATTGTCGACTATCAGCAAAAAATGTCTTTTAAAAAGATGTATTTTTAGTTTTGTATCTTAAAATTTTTTCTGAATGGGCATTTTTTTAACAAAATGAAAAAACTCTTGTTTAAAAATAGGCATCTAAATTTCTCTGGCATTCAATGCTATACATTTTTCATGAGAACAATTGACAATTATAGACAACGAAAATCAAAAATACTACTTATTACAATACTATTCTTTAGAATGTATTTATGTTTAAATACATTAAAAATAACACTTTAAAATATAACATACCAACAAGTAAACATTCATTATTATAAAATTCAATGCTGAAGTACATCAAACTATAATTTTCTTCTATTTTATGCTTACCCCATTAAAATATATATAATTGCATAATAATTTGTTTTTTAAGTAAAAATGGTTTCTGTGCTTTTTGTGCAGTATTGCTTCCCTCTATAATTCTATATTTTAGTTATTAAAATATAAATTATTACTAAAAAAAAATTCAAATTTTACTACAATGTATGTTTTACTTAAACGTTTTATAGATTATTTACAGTTTAAAGGTGTACTTTTTTTTAAAAAAATAATAATATTTTTTTTTTAAAAATATTCTTAAAATGTAAATTTTAAAGGTTGATCTTAATATATGGTAGACTACCTTTAAATTTTACGAAATGTTTAGTAAATTTAAGAACCAAATAAAAATTAATTTTTTTTTCTAAATCTCTTAATTTTTTAAAGTATTAATTTACTAAAATTATTCATTTTTACGAAACACTACAACTTTCTTTTATTGTAAATTTATATACAACATTAAAGTGTGTAATCTGATGTCAGAAATATGCTTTAAATGATGATAAAAACTTATTTAATACTTCTCTTATGAAAAAAAAAAAAAAATAGCTTTTAAAGTTAATCAAAAAATCAATAGTAAGCTAATCTTTGCTGTCAAATCAGGAAAAAATTGTAAAAAGATTTAAAAGTCATTGTTGTTTCAAATTGAAACAATTGAAAAATTACTTGAGTTGAAAATTTCTTAATTACCTACATATTTTACACGAAAAATTTGATTTTCCATCCTAAAAAACACATTTAACAGTATAATTTCTTTGTATGTTCTAGTGACACGTGTAAATGGAACAATAAATAAACTTAAAATTTAAAGGATGTTTAAAATAAATTATTCTGGTAATATTTCACAGTATTTTTAAAATATATTAAATTCTAAGTTATATTTATTTTCCAATACTTTAACATAAACATAAGAAAAATTGAAAAGTTTCAATAGGTCAATTTTAAAAAAAATTTTAAAACAGAACTTTAAAAAAATCACGTGATTAAATTTGTGTGAATTTTTACTTAAATAGCTCGTGTGCTATATAATTTTTTTCTCTATTACAATATTCCTTTTTTTGCATGAATTAACTAGATCTTTGGGAAAACCCCAAAGGGGAAAGGGGGGAAGAAATTTATTGAAACAAAATTTTGGGAAAAAAAGAAACATAAAAAAAACCCCCTGAAAAAAAAAATGAGATTTACCAACCCTCTTTTTTAAATTTAAATAAAAATCGCGTAATATGTTCTCTGGATAAAATATATAAAGATTGGATATTTGTTTATACGTATATTTAATTAATACTGAAAATTCTATTTTACTTCAAAAACATTTAGAGGAATAAATTTTTTTTTTTCCATCAAACATTACTTAGTTTGAAAATTTTAAATATACCGATTGCACGCCCTCGAAAAGTATGACTACACTTTCAAGTATTAATTACAAATAAAAAAGCAAAGATACTCATTTACGGTTTCTTATATTCCATAAACAAAATACCTAATTTTTTTAGAATGATTTATTGCATGATTTAATGCGCACTCTAATAGTTTGTGCAAAACGACAATACGACGTTTCTGGTCACGTTCCATGAGCAGTGCAGGATAATAATTTTTAACTTTAAATATTTTGTATACTTTTAATATTTTAAAACATCATGAAAACCCTTTTCCCAAATACTCAACCCTAAAATTTTAAAATAGGGGGGTGAAGTGATCTTTTTCGGGGGATGATGTGCCCCCTGTGGAAATTTTATCCCTTCCCTCTAAGTCCTGAAAAGGCCCTTTTTAATTCGACTTTTCCAGTTCTTCAGTGTTACGAATCGGAGATTGGTAAACAATGTTTTTCATGTATCCTACAAAAGTGCAAAAAGGGGTTATGTTGGGGATGTAAAGGCCCCCGGTATTTGATTCCTCCCGGCCCCTCGCCCGGGGGGGGCTTTTCCTGTTTTTAACTCTTGTGTGGCGGTGCCGCATTTATACAGTACATGTGTTGGATATTTAAATTAGATAAGGCCGTCTACAGCGCTTGAGTTTGTTCTTGTGGTAAAGTCATTTTGAAACAAAAACGTGGACATTGCACCATCTAATTTGTCTTTGATTAAACATTAATCTTTTCTTTATGGAACGTAAAAACCCGTAAATGCAAATCTTTATTTGTTTATTTTTAACTCATTTCTGAAAGTATAGTCATACTTAACGGACACCCAGTACATTGTCAAATAATATAATCCGCTTTGAGCATAATTTCCCTCGTTTTACAATCCATTTTTTTTCCTCTACTTTCTCGCTCACATTTGGACTTCTCCTGTTGCTGGTAGGCTCATAGCCTGAATTATAACAACGTTTCAAAGATGAAATCAAAGGCCTTGATAAGAAACGCTCTTGATTTATATTAGATACAGTTTCCAGTAGTTAGATTCCTATCATTAAAAACAAGCAGTTTTGTCAGCTCAGTGTAGACAACTAAATGTCTGTGTACAATTTTCCTCACTTGTGGTTAACAAATAAAATAAATGAGAGAGAGAGAGAGAGAAAGAGTGGCTTTTTGAGCACTAAGAGGGAATGTACCTTCTGGAATAAGTTCCTGGCTTTCTTCGGGGTGGCTGTTTAGAAACTGCCGTCCTGCCATCGATCGGTCCACATACCCGCTGTGGTGCCATTTCCACCGCCGAAATGGTTGTAGTTGGATAGGTAATTTGGAGTCTGCAACGATATATATAAGTCCAGACATTAAACTTCTACCATACACATATGCAGCCTGCGAGGCATAAGCATAGACACACAAACACCTTTCCATCTGAAAGGTCAAATATACATCGAAATGAGAAGCAAATTAATGCAAAGTGTTTCCACTCAGAGGAAAAATGATAAACAATAGATTTCATGGTGTTATGTAACGCTTAAAGAAGCGATATGTAAGTGAATAACCTACATGTTAAAAGCTACTTATAAACAAGTAATATGAAAAAAATATTTCAAGTCAATTCCTACTTAGATCAACAAAGAAAATTTTTATTTTAGTTACTTTTTATTGAATAATTAAAATTAATATAAATATGTATATACATATGACAGATTCATAATATTAAGTGGCAAAATATAAATTGATTTTCGTTGCAATTTTCCTTCCTTTCTATATAGGGTGTTGGGCTATTTTGGTTCGTTTGTTACTATTTATTCACATTAATTAAATTTAATTACTCTAATAAAATAGTTTAGTAAAAAAGAAATCACTTTCTCAGAAATCAGGCCATCCTTAGTGGGATTCGAACCCACGACCTTTGGATTAGAAGTCCAACGCGCTATCTATTGCGTTACAGGTACACAACGAATGAAATAGACTATTAATTTTGTTTATTACTATTTATTAATTTTTAAAATTTAATTAATGAATTAATAGTTGAAAAAACTGTATTAACATCAACTGTAATCCACTACAAGTTTTAATAAATATATATTTTAACTTGAATGGGTGAATATAAAGTATTTTATTAACGATTGAAAATTTGAACAAGATATATATAGGGAGAGAGTGAACTAATAGTAGGAATTGAAAAATTGATTGTGGGTAAAGAGGAAACATCAAATGTGCATTGGGCGAATTTAAATTTTAACATTTCATAATTAGAGATATACGCTGCATTCATATAAAAAAATTAAGTAGAACAATTTAATATTTATAATAAGTAGTTATGAATTGGGATACTGATTGTTTTAAAGTAAATTATATAAACTTTTTAGCTTTATTTTAAAGAAATTAATCATTTCGTTGTATTTTAATTGTTTCGTGTAATTTCATGTTGTTTCGATGTTTGCACTGCATTGGCAAAATATATGTTTTTGATTATAATAATTTTAATAAATAGATGTTCATTAACTACAAAAACTTTCATTAGTTTTAATTTAAATTTAGTTATTATTTGAATTACGAAAAAATATAAAAATAAAGGAGGGAAATTTTATGTTTGATATTAACTATCTCAGAACGTCATCTTTTCATATTGCACAAACGATATTTTCAAAACCATTCAATAGAATTTGATAAGATTTTACTGGAGATTCTGACCATGTCTGTACTCAAAAGGACGAACCAGTTTGAATTTTTAATGAAGCAATTTAAAATTACAAATAAGTAAAAAACTTTTTCTTTAATATTTAAAAATTAAATTTTAATTCTTATAATGTATTAAAAATTTTAAATTGGTGGTTCGTGCTTTGTCATTTTAAAGATCCCATAATTTCCTACATTGAGCAAAAAAAATCCCTTACAAATATTGGCAATTTTTTTTTAAAAAGGCTGCGCGCAATGTATATCATTTGCGAACGAGGACCTAAATTTCATTTTGTATTTATCCAATTAAAAATTTACCTTAATTATAGAAATGTGCTCGTAAAGTAATGTCTATTTGTTTATTCCTTCAAAATTTGCATTCCATGAAGCAACAATAATAATAAACTATATCTCTTTAATGTTGTGTTATTTTTCACCATTTTCGATTTTTAAAAGGAATGTGACTTCTTAAGTAAGATCCTTTCAAAAGAATAAGAAAAAAAAATAATTATAAAATTACGACAGCATGTGAAATGTACGTGGATTCTATGGCTAATTATAGATTCAGATGTTACATTAAAGACTAAAACTCAATGCAGTGTTTCGTAAAATGACTTTTTTTTAATTAGTAATGAATTATAATAATAAATTTTATCATAACTAGCAATTATTAAAATTCTTTTAAGCAGATAACCTTCACAGAATATTTATTTACATATTTAATTTGTTTTCGTATTGATGTAAAATTTTTATTATGCAATTATATATAAAATTATTCACTGTCTTGGATCTTTTCTGTATTAAATCTATTGATATAGCTTTCTTACACATTTGGATACACCGCTACATAAAGTGATACACACATTAATCAAACAAAAGAAAACTTAAAATTTTATCTTCATTATTAATATTACATTGAAATGTGTTTATATGTAAATTGATGATGTACAAATTTTTTTTCAGAATGATTATATTTCACTTGACGAGATTTCAATACAAAAACTAATTCAATAAAATAAACTTCTAAGTAAAATTCAGCATTTCGCTGATTATTTACAGAATATTCAATACATTTGGAGAACACATAAATTAAATTTTAAGTAACTCAGTTATTACTCTTATTAATATAATATTTATTTACTTAAAACACATTTAAAAAAATAAATAAATTTGCAAGAATGGAAAAGTTTAATTTATCAAATATGCATTGCTTTGAAACACTTTGATGTGTGTAAAATATTTTGATTATCACAGGGTAAAATTGTTGATACATTACTTTAAATACGTTAATAATTCTATATCGCTCTAATTAAAGTATTTCACACAGTTATATATATATAAAACAAATTTATACTATAACCTTTTTTAGGAGGACATAGTAGGATTTATAAAATAATTTTTGATTTAATGTTTTTTATATTTATTTTGCTTATAACTTAAGTATGTGAAATACGTAAAACAGTTTTTGGGCTCAAAATATTACAAAAACTAACCATTTAATTTTTTTTTAATAAAAAAATTCTAACTCTTATGAAAGGATTTTAAAGATCTACTCCTCTTATAACAATAGATGTACACAAATGAAATTTGATTTACTAGTACGTCAAACTATGCAAAACAAAAGTAGGTTTTGCGATATTGATATTCGTAAAATAACGTTTTGAATGCTTATTAAAAATTCCTTGAAAAATGTATAAATTCTAACTTCAACTTTTTTTTAAAAAAGTAAATACTGCTTTGCAGCATTCGGCACAATAGATAAACAGCCTTAGCATTTTAAATAAAGACAAATGAGTTATTTTTTCTTTCTGAGATAATTCGGCCATTGTAATGTGAAAAAACGAACATAAAAGTTATAACCTTGAATTTTTTTTTAAACTTAGAGCTTTCAAGTTTTGTGAGAATATAGAAAATTATATAAAAAATAATTTAGGCTAAAGAAATTTTATTTGAGTTTTCATCCGATTTTTCACAATCGAATCTTACCGTGTCCTCTTAAAAATAGTATGTTCTTAACATTTCTTTACATTTAATAAATAACTCAATAAATATAGTTGTATTTCAAATATAAGAGAAAAGAAATAAGCATTATATTTAGAAATAGAAAGTGGAAATTGTTTGAACTTAGGCCAGTATCTTTCGCTGCTTTGCATTTTTCTAAAAAAATAGGGTATCGGGTATTTCTAAAAAATGATTTAAATACACGGAATAGTGCAGAGGAAGGAAAAAACAACTTAAAAAGGAAAATTTTGCAGCATTTAATAGAATTATTTTATTATAATTAAATATTACACAGTAAGCCTATTAAAAACAGATATTTTAACTATATAAGAAAAAACTCAACTTTTCTACATTAAAATAAACTTTGAAATCCTCTTGATGATAAACATAACAATACAATTTCAGAATTTTTGAAGAAAATCCTAAATAAATGGGAATATATTAAATAAGCTTTAAATACTTGATTTATGCCTATTAAGCAAACGTCTCAGGTTTTAGTTAAGGTAGATTGTTGCATTTTAATTTAGAGTAAACATTTTAAGCATTGGGTCTAATTACGTAATTCGAATTACAGCTTCTTATATTACTGCGATCAAAAGTACCCGGAATGCTTCCATGAAGCAAGATTATCAGCTAATTGGTCAACCCAAATAACTTTCATTTTACCAGGCTTATCCAAATTTTCAAAATGTTTTTAAACATTTGTAGCTTTTAAGATTATTTTGAATTTTTTATTTCATTAATCAAGGACACCAAGCGGGACCACGAAAAAAATTCAAGATGGAAATAAAACCTTTACTTAAATGAATACAGGGTTTACAGAGCTGTATGTGTTCAATGCTTTTTAATACTTTAACGTGTGTGAATAGAGAATGAGCAATTTAAAAAATTTTTAAACTGTCCGCACTCGAGAAAAATTCCGGGAGTGAGGGAGTTAAATTTGAATTTTTTTAAGGAAAAGCGCCACCTGCGCCGGGAGACGTTTTGGGATCTGGGGGCGTTTTTTAGAAAACTAGAATATTATAAAAAAAAGTATTCTTCGTTTGGGAAAAACAGCTTTTGGGAAAATGCATATTTTCCGGGAGCCGAGGGGGTTATAGGTATCTGATCGTGGTTTGGGCCTTTTGGCCACCGAGTTGGACCCAAAAAACCCCACTAAAGCCCCCAAAGACCCACCGTAGGGGAGGGGGATGCACGTTAAACCTGTCGGGGGTTTTTTGGAAAACCCCCTTCTCCCTTTTGGGTGGGGGGTGTGGTATTAGGAGGGGGGGTGAACCCCGGGTGTCGTCCACCGTCATTTTGGACCAGGGTTTCAAAATTACGTGGTCCCCGCCAAAAGCCCCCTGTAGCTGAACAGGGGAAGTTAATATTCAATCAATCAATTGGAATGCATATGTTTTGCTTTAAAAAGAGGGGGGAAAAAAAAAATTTTGGGGATTTCCCAAGCAAATTCCCAGATTAAAACTTTATAAAAACTTTTAAACAGGGGGATACAAATTTTAAAAAAAAATCGGGTTTGGGCCCCAAAAAATTCGGGACCCCATGACTAAGGGAAAAACGTCTTTTTTTCCCTGTTTAATTCCCCCAACCCCCCAAAAAAAAAAAAATTTTTCCAGAAGAAAGGGAGCTGTGGGGGGTTTGGCAAAACGGATAGCAAAAAAAAGGGAAAAAAGAGCCGTTCATGTGCAAAATTCAATGGGGGCCATGTGCTCCCCCCTTTTTTCCCAAAAATAAAATATCCAAAAAAAAAAAAAAATTTTTGGGAATAATTTTTAACAATAAATCCCACTATTTTTTTTTATTACCCTCTGGGGGGAAAAGAAAAAAATTTTTTTACCGGAAAAAAAGTATGTTTTTTACGAAACAGCAATTCGAAGAGAAGGATAGTAAAAGTCGATGTGCGTGTAAGATTGCGCTTATCTGCAATGTGGATCAAAACCCAAAATTTAAAAAAAAAATTGATTGTTTTAAAAAAATTTTTGGCCGAAACAATGTCTCAAATTGTGTTTTCTTAAATAAAAAAAAAAAGGATTTTTTTGGCTGATTTTTTCAAAAATCGGTGCATTAAGGGGTTAAAAAGTTAATGAATAATTACTGCATTGTAAGCGGTCTGATTATCTTGATGCTAAATCCATGTGTTAACTCACCACAATTCAGGTCGCTATCGATAAACTTCACGTAAACAATGAAAAACACATAAACAATATCTGCTAGTTGCCTGTTGTGGTAAAATGATAATCCTCACACAAAAATAAAAATCGTTACATGATTTCTAACGTTACTCAAATACTGTTTTTTAATAAATAGCGTGCCAAGATGTTTGCAGCATTTCAAGTGTGTTTAAAGCAGAAATTCTATCTCAAAAAAAAAAAATTGAAAAGCAATCCTTTGCCCCCACCTTTTTTCCCCGGGGGGCCCCCGGGAAACAAACCAAAATTTTAATTTTTTCTCCTATTTAAAAAAAAATTTTTATCCTTCTTTTCATTATAAAAAAAATTTATTCTTTCTCATTATAAAACCCAAAATTTTTCCCCTTTCCCTTTTAAACAAAAAATTTTCCTTCTTGAATTTTATGAAGAAATAGATCCTTCTCTCATTATAAACAAATTGATCCTTCTCTCATAAACAAATTGATCCTTCTTTTATTATAAACAGATTGATCCTTCTCTCACTATAAGCAAATTGATCCTTCTCTCACTATAAACAAATTGATCACTTTCAATTAAAAAAAAAATTTTTCCAAATCTCAATTTTAAAAAAAATTTTAATTTTCCCCTCATTATAAAAAATTTTTTTCCCCCTTTCACTATAAAAAATTGATCCTCCTCTCATTATAAAAAAAAATCCTTTCATTTTAAAAAATTTTCCTTCCTTTTCCCTTATAAAAAAATTGATCCTTCTTTAAATTATAAACAAATTGATCCTTCTCATTAAAACAAAATCCTTTTCTTAAACAAAACAAAAAGGGTCCTTTTCATTATAAACAAAAATTTATCCTTTTTCATTATAAAAAAAATTGATCCCTTTTCACTATAAACAAAAATTTACCCCTTTCCCCCCCTTATAAACAATGATCAATGAACCTATTTATATTAGTCGTAAAAATGTTTAATAAAAGTTTGGTGATGAAAACAATTATATGTGTATTTTTAAAGAAAGCATTCCAATATATTTTTTGATTGCAGTAATATAATACCAAATGGGACAGAAAAGTGTCAATCCAATATTGCAAGAATAGAGTTTATTAGAATATCATTACGAATATATTCATGGGGTGATATTTTTTTTATTATTAAAAGGGATCACTCCCTTTTTACAAAAGAAAGAGGGGTAGTAAAAGTCTGTACCTGATTCATGCCTCCCATGGCTGCTGCAGCCGCCGCTGCGCTGTGTTGTGACAGGGACTGTGCGAGTGCTGGCTGCCTGGATAGGGAAGGTCCCAAGGGCAGCCCGGGTGATCCCATCTGGGACATGGACCACCGCGTGTCGGCCGCGGGCCCGAAGGAACAGAAGCTGTCGCCCATAGATCCGAAGGGGGGTAGTGAGTGAGAGGGGAGGAGGGCACCTGGGTTGCGAAAAACGTTCGTGGTTTTCTTGCGCTTTTTCCACTTTGCCCTGCGGTTCTGGAACCATACCTAGGAAAAAGAAACAATAGTTATTTTAGAGAACATCCCTTTTTGTTCTATCAGACTATTTAAACCCAGTGCTTCTCAAAGTTTCAATATTCGCGAACCAATATTCAATCATTCTTTTCATCGCACCCCCCCTCACAAAATAACAATGTATTGAATTCAATAATACTATACTTTGATGCTAAAAATACGATTCGGCTTTAACCTCTTAAGTGCCACCGACGTATATAAACGTCTTTCTCAGCCACAGCATTAATTTCTTCTGATGTATATATACGTCTTTCCTAATTACGATCTTTTCTGTGCACTGCTATCCATAAAATTATTCCGAAAGTTTTGGAATGCAATAAGGACCTTGACAATGTTTACGAAGAGTTTCCTTATTTCGAATTATTTGCTTCTTTGTATCCCTCCCATTATTGGAAAACTTGGTTGGTATTAGGACTGTAAGGTGTAACTTTATTTGTGACTGTTAAAAAGGATTTATTATAAACCATTGTACAAATTATCAGGAATAAGTGTTTATATACACTTTTTGTATAAATGACAATCCCAGGGGGTTACTGGTAATTATTAAACATTTTTAACTTAGTATTGTTAAATTAGTATAAAATACATTGTGTATACACCGATACATTTATAAGTGTAATATACCAGTGTAAATGTGTGTATTTTTATTTTTATTATGTCAGAATGCATTTTTGTTTGTTTCAGTAAAACCATTTTTTCAAATGATCTTCTGTATTCGACTTTCGTATTAGTATTTTGATTATCACGCCCAACAGTTTGAGAAACACTGTTTTAACTCTTTATCTACCTTTATTTTTAAAATTACATAGAATAACCATTTTTACGAATATCCTGAAGATACTTAGCAGGAATGTTCTTTGAAATCCACTCTTCCGAGATAAATGGCAGCATGTGTCCTATGATGAGTATTTTAGCGGGGAAGGCGAATAGTTTTAGAGCAGAAATTACGTTTTCAGCGGATTGCAAAGATTATAATTTTTGTCCCAAAAAATAGTTAATGTCGATAAAGCGTCTTATTGTTTTTATATGTTAGTGGAGACCTTGACTATTTTAAGTGAACAGAGTATATAGTTAATTTTACAGTTGATTATCTTTAATTAATTAATTAACTGTAAATGATTAAATTTCCCAAATTTGAGTATTTTGTTTATGTATATCCCTTAATTTTTAATTTAGTGATACAAAAAAATATTACGTGAAAAACTTTACTGACCAAAAATCGCAATGCGGTAGTTAAAGGGTTAAACTCCATATCCAATTGATTCGGTTGCGAAAAAGACTTTTTTTTCTTGCTATATTACCGTTTCATTTCCTAAATATAAATTCCATTATATTTTTAAATTCCTTCTATTAGCTTACTCTCTATATATTTATTTATTTATATATTTATCTTGTTCAAATTTTCAATCGTTAATAAAATACTTTCTATTCATCCAATGAAATTCAGATAATTTTTTTTAAAAACTTGTAATGGATGACACTTGATGTTAATACAGTTTTTTCAAATATTTATTGATTAATTAAGTTTTATTAAATTAATTATCGGTTTTTGACACCAACTTAGATTCATCTCTATTGTTGTAACAATGTAACTGTTAAAACCAAGCCAAAAGTTGGCGTCGAAAACCTGTTTTTCAGCCAAACCGGGTGTGCATTGTTACAACAATATAGACAAATCATGCTCTTGTTTCAATTCCTACTATTAGTTCTCTCTCTCTATATATATATATATATATTTGTTTATGTATATATAGTCTATTCCAGTTTTCAATCATTAATGAAATACTTCCTATTCATCCATTCAAAGTAGGAATTGACTTAATTTTTTTATATATATTACTTGTTTAAAAGTAACAACGCAGAAACATTTATAATGTATTGCTGTTTTAAACAGAGATCGAGATTTAAACATAAATATTTATTTGAACTCTTGAAACGAAGCAGTCCATTAATCAGATGAATATACGAAAAATTTAAATCAGCATTTTGTAAATGTTGATGAAATACATCAGGGGGTGGCAAATAGCTGCCCACCGGCTTACATGCGGCTGGCCAAGACAGTCAGAAAACCAAATAGACAGAAAATATTCTTTGTATTTTGGTCAACATATATTTGTGAGCAAAGTTTTTCTGCATGTGCCGTTCAATAAAAGTAAATATAGATGCAAGTTCGCTTACGTTAGTTTACAGGCTGTGAGGAGAATTTCAACAAGCAATCTCTCTCCTAATTTTAAATATATATCTATATATATAGATAGATAGATATAGATAGATATGGAGAAAGTATGAAGGGGTGAAGTTTACTTGTATCCCTGCGATAGCCATGCTTACGTATTGATCCGCGTAAGCTAGAGGTGTGGGATTATCTAAAAAGATGAAGACATTTGCGATTCTTAACACAACTTTTTATTAAGAATAACTAGAGAAGTACTTAAATTCTAAAAATAACAACTTTTCTTAAAAAGGTAAGCGAATAAGCCACCAATTAAAACTTTATATTCAAGTCAGATCATACAACTAGATCACTTATATTAATTATATTTATTTATCTACTGTCTAATATAACTTCTATACAAAAATATTACCTTTTATAGAGTCACTTTCCTTCCTAGGTTGAAGATATTCCTATTATATGTTGTTATTGGTAGGAGAGAATAATCGAGCTTTTCTTAATCCTTATTATAATTGACAGACGTATCGCTTCTTCCAGAGCTGTAGGACGTCTAACATTTATTCGAACAATTCCCCACTAAGTTATCTCTAGGCTTGTCGTCTTCTCACCAAACCTTCTATCCTTTTAAAGTATATCCCATTTGCATATTCGTTTTGTTTCTCTTCTTGGTATTGGGTTGGAAAAGTTTTGCCATTAATCGTGGCCGTCAAAGAACTTAGGAGTTATGTTAGAAGAAGAACGCGAGAGACGTCACAAGGGTACATTTGTTTCATTAAGCCTTACAACTAAATTTACTTACAGCTATGGATATGAAATTAGCGCAATAAATAAATCGAATAAAGCTACAACTTTTCTATTTAACTTATATTTATTTATTTTTATGGTACAACTGATACCTTTTCTCAGATGCAAAGTTAACAAATGAATTGAATCATTGTTTGTTTTTATGTATGTTATTCAATTTGTGAGTGAAGACTTGCCTGTATTTATCTAAAAAATAAATTTTAAAAAAATACATATTATTGCTGTATAAAAATTATAGTACAATTGATAAAAATAACTGCTTGGAGAAATAAAAAGGATTCCTCTATTTGAAATGTTGCAGTTTGATAATGGACCAAAAATAGAATCTTTGAAGTTAGAAATAATCGAATATTCGCGCGTTCAAAATAATCCAGAAAGTTATTTTAAAATTTTTTTTAAAGTTTTAATTTTTTTGTTGGGGGATTTAGTATAATAGTTAAATAACGTTTTGAGTAATGTTTATTTTAAAATGCAACATAGATAAGTTTTGAAAAACGTGATATTTTTTTTTTATTAGATCACAAAATAGATCGATTATTTGTCAAATCCAGTATTGTGGAAATTCAAAATACCTTATAGGTAACAAGTAAGAGAGAAAAGGTTTTATTACATCGGGCAGCAAAATAAAATTAGAATACACATTAGATAAAAAATCTCAAAACATTTTTGCTCTTGAATTAAATATCTTTTTTAAAAATCAAAACTTATGAAGAAATTTTTACGTTACAGCGTTACAAAAACTTTAAAAAAGTGCTCTACATAAGTTCCCTAAGTTCATTTAAGCTTATTTAAATTTCATAACAGCTGAGTAGATGCATTATAACTACAACACAGCAACAATCTTCTGCTGTTAGATTGCATAAGTGATATTTCTTAAAGAAGATTACAAACATAAGATTGGGAAATCCTTCCGAAATTGCATTAGACCTGATTTTTTTGGTCTAAAATCCACTATAACACAATATAAATCTGCTTATATCATTTAAAGAAAAATTTTACTACAAATTAGTTTATACTTACTGTATGTTATAAACACAAAATAATCATTTCATTCATTAGTAAATTACTTTACTTCTGAATTCTGGCTAGTTTTTTTTTAAGTGATTTTCGGAACCAACTGTTTCTCTTTGAAACCTGGAATTTGTTTTCTGTTTTCAGTAACCGACAAATCACTAACTTCGAAGTGGTATTGTGAAAAAAAAATCCTTAGACGAATACAGAAAAAAAAAAGAAGATTTTGAAAGAATGGAAAAAAAATTCTTTTATTTACATACTTTGCAGGTGTTCTGTGAATGAAACCTTGGTTGCACGGCATACAACAACACGATAGTCCAGTTCCTGTCACACTGTACTCAACATGGTACTATCAACGTTATTGACAGCACATGTTATCCGAAAACTTCGTCCTATATAAAAGACCAAGTTTTCGGATAACCGTCTTCAATAACTTTATATACTGTTGAGCTTTCAGTAAAATTACTTCAAATGATGTATGTAACCAATGTTTCACAATGAGAGCACCACCTGTAAAGTGCATAAATAAACTTGAATTGTTTCTGAATTCTTTAAAATGTTTTTTTTTTCTATAGCACTTTGAAACTTTGGATGGAATTATAAATAACCCTGTATCTTATTTATACTGCCTGCAGTTCATTTGGTGGAATAAGCATTTGATGGTTGATATGGCATAAAAATTTAAGCAGTCGCATGCATTTGATTCGATTTTATATTAATATATATAATTATAAAAACATTTTGAATTATATCTCATTAATGTTTTTATTTGAAAAACAAATATTTGAAAGAATAAAAACGAAATGTGTTTTTGAAAATATGTGTTTTGCTTTTAAAATAAATTAAAACAAAACCAAATTGAAAACAAATTAAATATATCAACACATATAAAAAAAATCAATATTACATTCATTTTACCCATCACTTTCTATTTGTTTTTCAGATAATTTTTATTGCATAAATACAGGTTCTTGCATTAAAAATGATGTAATATGAAAACAGAGGTAAAGATAATTTAATCTGAATTGAGAATTATATTAAGTAAATTTGTTAATTGAAGGTTATAAAAACTGTCTGTGGAAAAGCATTATTTAGTAAGACAGACTCAGACGATTGAGGTTTATTTCATATTAATGAATTCCTTAGTAATTAAGGAAATAATTAACGAGTAATGAACATTTTTGTTAATATTTCCGAAAGAAGACATAGCGAACGTTCATCCTTTTTTTGATATTTAAAACAGTTACGCAAGAAATGTTTGTTGACATGAAATTTGACGTAATGAAATTTTTTAATTCATCATTCAGTAGTGAAAAGGATTTCTTAAAGTTTTTTTTTTTTTCTCAAATTTTTTTTTTTTTTAAAAAAGTATTTTTTTAACTAATATAATTTTTTCAAAATACTTATATTTTTAATTTTCATTATTGTTGGTACAATAGGGTATAGGTAATAGAAATCAAGAATACATATTTAGAGTTTTATTATAAATTAAAAGTTCATCATTTAAAGATATCTAATAATAAAAATATAAACAATATAAAAAATATAATTGTTCCTTCAACATAAATAAGAAAAATTAAATTTGTACATATACATGTGTTGTATAATTTTAGACGTATTTATTTTAATAAGAAATAAACAAAACATAAACTGTATTTCTTCTCAATATAGTTAAATAAAAAATGTTTTAATGCAAACCCTGCCCCTGCACCGTTGTGCTTCATATCCCAATATCAGGGGTATAATTTTCGACTTTCAATTTGATACGATTCTGAATGTTTAGTTGTTAAACAACTTCTTTGAAAACTCAAAACATTTTTCTTATTAGGAAAAAAATTTTCACATAGATAAATAGAACGAAAAGCGGGGACCATAGTACATGCAATTTTCTACCTTCAAACACTTAAATCTCTTCAGCAATGACATCCAATAATTGAAAATAGCTTTGATTTATCCCTTGGGGATCCCACTACATTCAGAACCGTGATTTTGCAAAAAACGTATAAATGGACAATATTTATGATTTTAAACCTCAAATTTTGATTAGAAAATTTATATAAAATTGTTTTAAAAATAGTATTTCAATAAAAAATTATATTTTTAAGGTACAATATTTTTTACAAAAAATGAACATCAATTAACCCATTTTCAAAATTTTTCTCCTTTTTAAAAAATTTTTTATAATAATTTTTTCCCTGCATATCTCAACCCTGACGGGGCTCAGCAAATTTTTTTGAAATATTTTAATTTAGAATGGTTTTATCCATGTTTTCGACAACAGCGGAAAAATTTTAAAAAAAAAACGCCGAAAATTTTATATATATATTTTTCAAATAGTTGAACTTGAAAATAATGTGAATTTTAAAAATTTTTAATTGGTTTCTGTAAAAAAGGTCTAGCATATGCAGGAAAATATTGTTATAATAGAAGCTTTTTACAAAGGAAACATTTTAAATCAAATATTGTATTTAAACAATTTTTTGTCAAAATGTCCTTAAAAAAATTCTATACATGTATTCTAATCTAAGTGACAAAAAATATCATAAAAATTATTTTATGCCCCTTTAAAAATGGGGGTTTCCCAACGATGGGATATAATCTTTTCGATTTTTTTAGAATTTAAAAGTTTCTTTCTATAATTTTGAAGATGTTAGATCAACAATCTTCATCTCAAAATTATCAACTTCCATTCGCTCAAAAAGTGACACATTTGTAGAGGGCCACTGAAAATTGTACCACGTGCCGAAGTTTACCAACGCCTGGCATAGAATCAATACCAGTATCGCCGAAGCTATTGTTAATAGAATTAATGCTGAAGAGAAAGATACATAAGTATTTTTTTATGTAATTTTTTTTAAAAACATCTTTGTTTTTCACTCCATAATTCGCTAAAAATACATTAGGTTGATTATTTACAGCCATATTAATTTAACTATGATTTGTGATATTTATAATTGTCTCATGTTTCAATAGTGTCTCCAAAGGATAGATATTTTGATAAAAGTTGAGATTACTAACGATATATCAAAGTTGATCATAACTTTTTGAATTGATATTGGCATCATCTCACTTTTCACGAGTCTATAAGATGTTAGTGATTTTTCCTATAGTAATGATATTATTAAACAAGTAATATAAAAACAAATTTTAAGTCAATTCCTACTTAAGTCAACAAAGAAAAAATCTAGTTAATTAAATTTAATTAATGAATTGATATTTGTAAAACTTGTATTAACATCAAGTGTCATCACCATAAGTTTAAAAAATGGTTTTTTTTTTGTGTGTGTGTGAACTTCTCAGTGGATAAATAAAAAATATTTTATTAACGATTGAAAATTTGAACAAGATATATATTAATTTAATACGTAGGGAGAATGTGAACAAAAAGAATTTAAAATGTGAATAATCTAAGCTTTTGTTAAAGGAATCTGGAATGACTAAATGCATTTAATATATGTTTAGAAGATAAAACCTTTCAAAAATAACCATTTAGGAAATGGGGTTAAAATTATAGAAGTGTTGATGTTAAAAAAAAAATTACAGTATTAAAGCAATAACATTTACTAAAGAATATTTATAATAAATTGCAATTCATCACATCATCCATTAAAAACATTTCATAATATCATCCAAGCTCAATTATTCCTTCTTTCCAGAAGTTTCTTCTTTATAAATACCTTTTTATTGTTTAATTTTCAAAAGAAGTCGTCACGTAGCATAAGAGCTTTTTTTTAGTAGCGAAAGTAATCAATTAGAGGAAAGTACTTGTATTAAAAAGAACAAGAATATAAAATGTTCTGTTTAATTCATCATTGACAGAGATAAAACATTTTCTTTAACTAATAAAAATTTTTATTTTGAAAAAAAAAATTAAGTTATTGAAGTCATAAATTACATGTAAGTAGTCTTGTGACATATTAAAAAATGAAGCAGTTTCTTAAGTATTTTTTGTTGATTTTTATTGCCACCAAGAACTATTCTCACATTTTAAAAACTTTGCAATCCCTTGGACATTTAATTTGCATAGACGTGTTTATCAATGCTATGTATTATGAAATAAATTCGTGTGGGATAATCCCTAACGTCTTCAATGCCTTTCTTCAATTAAATGTCTCGATGAATTTTCAAACATGGAAGAAATTTCCAGGATTTGAGCGTCGGCGTTACATAATTAGGCTTATTTAGATACCATTCCACCGAAATATCTATTTCTTTCAAAATGTACTTAATTAGAGAAAATGCGAGAATAGAAATTTATTTTTTCCTGCTGAAGTTCTATAAGGTGTTTTTCATTGGTAAAATGTCTTTTTGTTAATATGTAGTGGAAAAAATAAATTTTTTTTATCGCGTTTCTCTTGTCATTTTTACTGTATATATATATAATACCCGAATATATTTTAGAGAAATACAGGAAATATTTTTTTTTACTTCCAGTGTCCTGTGATTTTAGTTGATTTCCCAAAGTTACTTTTTAAATGCAGAAAAGTGCTTTATTTATTTAGTATTTGAGATTTTATTTCTTCTATTAACTCTTAAGTAAAATGTAGCTAAATTGGCTGTTTTAATGGCTAAAAAAATAAAGAAAGAAAGAAATAATAATAAACGTATCATAAAAATATATGACGTAATTATAACGTGAAGGCTCTTATAAATATTTTACAGGCTATTTTAAAATGTTTATTAACTTTATGCAAAAATTTATTTTAGAAAGTTGTTATTAATTACAATTTTGATAATTTTATATTAATTAAGATGTGTCTATATAATTAAAATGACTTAAATTATTCAAGAAAGTAACCGAATTCATTTGCTTGATAATTTTTAAGTAATTTTGTGGTTTAATCAATGTTAAGTTTGTGATTTCTTTAAAATTCCTCTTGCAAAAATGACACAAACTTAAGGGGAATAGTAAACCTCTATACCGACAATGTTGGCTGTTTTCGATGTACCTTTCCTAAAAATCTGTTATATGCACATGTTTGAAATTTTTCGTATAATTAAAGTATACCCTTCTCATGATACTGAAATGAGCTTCTAGCTATTTTTGAATTTTTTAATAATTTATAAAATATTTTATCTAACATAGTGAAATTTAACCCATTTTTCACATAAAAAAAATGTGTAAAAAATAAATTTTTGAAATTTTTTACAAAAAGCTCATTTCAGTATATATTAGCCATCATTATAAATATATCATAAAAAATTTGCATACCTGTCAACAGTAGTTTTTCAGAAAAGGTACATCGAACATCAAAATTTACATTTTGAGACATTAGATTCTAATGTATACAGTAAGACTTCTAAACGGCTAGGAAATAAAAAAAATAAAAGGCTCAATTTACAATAAAAGATGCATATTTTAGTTTATATCAGACGTTCAACTTATAAGCAAAAACGAAGTATTTAGTTTACATTTTCTGCCATTTAAATGAGCGTGGTCTATTTTTAACGATTTTTAAAAAATGTTTTAAGAGTTTCTAATTACGCTAGAGGTTAAAGTAAGGTATTTTTAGAAAGGTTAAAATCTATACAATTTAAAAATGTAAAAATCTCAAACTGTCAAAAAAAAAAAGATTTTATTTTTAACACCCTTTAAATATACATAATTGGTAAATTTTATTCAGTTCTAAATTGTGACCGTGGTAGCCAAGAGGTTATAGTCACAAACTCGTGGTCGGAGGGTCGCGGGTTCGAGTTCTGGTGTCACTGAAGACTCATGGTGTAGAGAAGCCGATACACGCTAGATCTGTGGAGGAGTAATATCCCCCTGTTGGTAAGGTGTGGTAGTTAGGAGAGGGGGCAGCTCAGATCTCTTCCTCGCAACTTGATTGATGCTCAAAATTGCGTGATTCGTCACCAATAGCCCTGGTATTGCTTTTTGTGCCATATAAATATAATTCTCCCTCCGTTACTGTGGTCTTAACTAAACTCAAATTTTAACCTCGTAACTGCCGATTAAAGGCTACGTGCTTTGTGCACCCCATTGCCACCGTTTTTTATATAGGGGAGAGCATGTGGTGTATTGGGGGGAATAGAAAAGGCACAAATAAGTAAAATTTTCTTTGAAACAAGTAAATCTTTCTAAAACACTGTCAAGGTCATTTTATTGCATTCTAAAGCCTTCGGAAAAGCTTTATTGATAGCGGCTGAAAAGAAAGAAATCGTATTTCGGCAGGACGTATATGTACGTCCGGGGCACTCAACGCATTGGGGAGCGAGACGGATATATACGCCGATGGCAGTTAAAGCATTAATAGATAAAACTGCGTTAATCACTAATACTTTTATTTTCTCGATAATGTTTAATTCACTTCCATTTAATCAAATTTGTTTCCAAGTATTGAATGAAATTTCTATTTGATCTGTGTTTACTTTAATCTAGAGTCATAGCGTCAGGTATTCTATATTGTTAAATAATCTGACAATACATTTCAAATCCTCGCTCAAAAATAAACAAACCAGATGCTCTCCGAGAAAGACAGATAAATTTCTTCACTTCATCACGAGTAAAGCGCATTTAAATACATTTTCTCCCCTTCTCTTAACACACCTTCCTCTCTGCTCCCCCTCCATTAACGAAAAATTTTATATTCCGAAATCGAAAATTCCCTCTCAGCGAAGGAATGCATGAATAATAAAATAACTCACCTGATTCGCTCTGTTCTATACAAGAGAGTAAATATTTTTTTCCCTTCCCCCTACACTATCTTCGGCACTCACACATACTGTTCTCCTCCTCGGTAATGCTTCAATCGTGATATAGACAGAGAAATGAATATAAAAAGGTAATAAAAAGCTGCAAACAGTGCAAAAGGAGAGAAAACGGGGAAGGAGAAGGGAGGAAAAGAGAGAGAAAGATAAAAAAAAAAGATTATTAACGGGCAGATTATGGTCATTTGGTTGTTGTTATTCATCGGGGGATCGCTTTGCTTTTATGCCTTTTCATAGAAGGGAGGGATCGAATGTTTGTATATTGACTCTCACAAACGGTAGCAAAAAGATCGCGGAGTGCGTTAGGGAGGAGGCAGGCTTTTGGAACGGAAGTGAAGAGAAGGGGTGGTAAGAGAAAATCCCCCTCGAGACGCCCGCCGCAGTTTATAAATTACCCACGATGTTGGTTGACAGTGGCTGGCGATTTTCTCGTCTGCCAAGTATACCCACGAGGATCGTTAGCAGCGAGCAATCTGGCGATGCGCGCGCATCCGACACCGAAGTCGCATTTGATATTAATGTGGTTTTGCTGTCCCCATTAAAAAGTAATCCGTCCCCGGCGCGACAGCGAACCGGGGCTGCCTCCCCTTCCGACAATACCCCCCTTTCTCTGCTTCTTTCTGTTTTACGCGAATCCCCCTCTACTTATGCACGGCACCCCCGCACACGCCTTCCTTTTTACTCCCGATCTCTCTCTTTCTCTCTTAACACTGAGAATGTGAGTTTCTCTCGCCGTGATAATGCATTCTTGCGTCTTCAGGGACACGCACGATGCATACGCGAGTGTACGCAGGCATAGCGAAGAGAGGCGCTACCTCCTCTCGTACACACACACACACGCACCACCCCCTCTCCCATCTTTTAACTTTTCAGAGTTTGTTTTAGCAAAGCGCGAAAGGTAAAAGGAAATTCGGGTAGGGGGTGGAAATAGGGGTGGAGTAATATTTCTTATCGTCGTCGAGAGCTCTTCCCGTAATTAACCGTCGCTTCAAAAAGCCGTCAACTGCCAAACGTTGCATAAATGCATCGCACCCCCCCCCTTCGCATTACATTCCTCCCCACCTAGTTCTTTCTGTCGCGTGGAAGTAAAAGAAAAAGAATGCTAAGAGGAGGGAGTAAAAATTCCCATCACCGCTTTCCTCCTGACCACTTATTTCGGTCGCCGTGAGCTGCTGGAAGAATTCGATTATCCATCATCCAGCACCAAGAAAGCTGGCTACCCCCATGAAGATGAGACGTCGTCTTCCTAATTGAATATGACAAGCACCGTTTCGCGGTAAAACACTTTTAATTTCCGTCCCTACTTTGCCATCGATCCTGGCTAAAAGCATCAGGATTCTCGTTGATTACGTCTTATTTACCTTTTCAAATAAATCACACTTTTGGATAGTCCTGGCCTTATCGCCGAGTCAGACGATAATCACTTCGGTCTTTCATTTCCCCACCCCTCACTCATTCCCTCTTTATTTAGATATTTTTGATTCTCTTTTCTTTTTTGGCTCTAAGCGATCTTGACCCGATCATTGATTATTCGAGTTGGAGGAGGCTATAATGCGCCTGTCTGCCCACATTAGACAAAGCAATAAAGAATGTCATGTATTTTATTTATTCATTTCTTCTGAGCTGCTTTCGGTGATTAAAAATCACGAGAGATCGTGTTAAGTTTTCTAAAATTGCTTCAAGTAAGTAGACAATTAAGTGACAGCTGAGACGTTGTGATCAGAGTTTTGCTGGAGAACTGGGAAAATGGTCTCTTTGGTTCGATTATTAAATTTTGACAAAGTTTGTGAGAGGTAATGCAGTAATTTATCAAAATAGAATTCGCTTTATTTTTTCACCTACGGATTTTGATTAGAGATTTTTAATATTGAGAGAGATGAACAGATAATAACTTCCTAGTTTTTTTTAAGTCTTGAAATTGATTGAATGCAGAAAAGGAAAAATATATTTTTCCTTAACACAAATCAAGAAATGTGAATATCTGATTATAATCGTTCAGTAATTTTACTATTAAACTAATATAGTTAGGTTTTATTAAAAGAAACTTTTTTATTTAATTTAAATAAGAAAATGCTCTTTATTTCAACGTGTTTTTTTTATATATTGAGCCATTTTTAAGTAAATAGAGCTGAAACAGCTCTACATATAATAAAATATTTTTCTAAGGAGAGAAAAATATTTAAAAATAATAACATATTAGAGAAAAAAAAAGCTGAAAAAAATCTAAGATGATAATTTTGAGCGATATTTTATTTTGCAGGATTAAATATTTATTATCGAATGGTTGTTGCAGATTATTGTTCTAAATCTACAGCAAAAAAATGGTATTCAGCATAAAAATATTATGCTAAAGAACAATTAAGTTTGATTCAATTTAACCATTAAAAAAAGGAGATAATTTTATATTAGACCAGAAAATACAGAGTTCAGTACAAGGATTAAAGAAAACACGCTGTTCCCAATCATGATAAAATCAAAATCAAATCCCTTTATCAAAACATTTAATAAAAATTTCAATATATATATAATATAAATCTTCAATACTTAGAGTATACTCCCAAAGATTTATAACATACAAAACTTTTTAACTTAACTCAGTGGCGAAACTCAGTCAAAACTTTTCGATTGCAATTATTTTTCTCTTGATAAAAGTTTAAAAGCTTTTAAAAATTTAGCAGTTAGATATTTTGTTTTAATTAATTTGTTTGCAAAATTCCTCATGATCTACATTGCATAACATGAGGATTACAGATGTAAGTAGTAACACAATTGTATAATATAAAGCAAAATTAAAAACACATTTCAGATAAAAAAAAATATATAAAATAAAAAGGAAGGGAGGAAATACACATATAAATAAGGAGAGGTACCACACAAAACTTTAAAAATTTGTACAGTAAACAAATTTTCTAAAGACTTTCCGTACAATTAAACCAAAGAAAAAAAAGAAAAAGAAAAAAACAGGTGGCCAGGAAATACCTAAGCGTTTTAACTCCATTTTAAAATTTTCTCTTTTACAAAAATAAAGGTTAGAATACAGTACTCGTTCCGCAGTTTCAGCAACCTGACCACCAGAACAAATATAACGACAGTTAGATAGGAATCTTGTGTGCTGTAAAATATAGATGTGTTTGTAGTTTGTATTACGAATTAAAAAAAGTTTTATTTGTGCTAGCATAGTATAAATGCCCATATTAATGAATCAAAAGGTAGATTTAACGCAAAATGTTCTGTAAAATATCTTTAAGGAAAAAAAGTACGATAGAGGGCAAATGTAACTGGGAAATAAATTAAAGTTATGAAATCGCTTAAAATACATCGGTTGCTAATTTCACTTTACACAGCATGTTTCTTATCTCCATAATGTTAAAAAGAAATAAAATTAAGGAGCATTTTTACGAAAATGGTTGTTATGAATCGTACAGTCATTATATTTTTATAGGTATCTATTGCAATTTATTATTTTAATTTGAGCATTTTAAATATTTTTAACTGTTTTTTTAAAGAAAACTCCTTTTGGGAGTAAAATGAAAAAAGATTCTAAGCGATGAAAATTCCTGTACTTTTTAGCCCATAATTTTTTAAAATAACTCTTGACGAAAAAATATTATTAAACTATTTATTTAAATAATATTAATTTTGTAAAGTTTCAAAGTCATAAGCTATGTAGAATTTTCAAAAATATTCCTTTTGTGTTGTAATTCACACTTTTGAGAAATTTAATCTAAATCAAACACTTTTACTTTTAAATAATGCATACTATTAGCATACGTATGATCGATGAAACTGCCTTAAAAAAATTAAGCATATTTTTTCAAAAACTTAAAAAAATGTATTTTTACGATTTTAATGGTAAATCAAAACTAATTTTTTTATACTGTAATCAAGGAAGATGAGTAAATATGTTCCTAATTACAATTTTAAAAAATAAGAGAGTAGTAATGTACATTTTGAAGGGTCTTTGAAGGAGAAAAGCATAACAATCTGGAATATTTTCTTGGGAGTAAAACTATAGGTATTTGACACTAAATTTACGGGACATGTTATTTTGAGGGATCTTGGTTGTTGTGATTGTTTGGGTTTGATTGAATTTTCTGCCTGTTCAGAAAAGGGGCTTTTTTTGAGGAACGAATTTTGAACCTTTTGGCGTGGAGACACCGACCACCCCTCTCCTAACACCACCCCACACCCACGGGAGGACGTTTCCCCGACAGATTTAACGTGCATCGCTGCCTACACGGCGGGTCTTTTAGTACTGGACTCGAACTCGTGACAAGGCAAGCCACGGTCCGATACCACTCGGCTACCGCAGCTGCTGAGGGATCTTGGACTTAATGCACAAAAACACGGGTTTAACGGGTGTTTTCAAAGATAGGTAGAAAAATGTTGTCCGTGTCCCTTTGGAACAACTGAGATGATCGGGGAGGGCGCAAAAAAGGTAAAAGCATTGCATCTGGAATATTTTACAAAAGAATATTTGCAATTTTTCACAAAATTTTCAGAAAGAAACTTTGAATTTTTAAATTCTTTTGATGCAATTCTTCATGTCATTTGTTTGGTATAAATTAAAAAAGTAAAATTTTTTTTCCTTTTACCTGATTTAAGGTATCCGATTTGGAATTTTTAAAAACGCATAAATGGTAATTTCATGATATTTAGTGTCACTTACATTAGAATACATTATAATATTTTTTTTTTAAGGAGATTTCGAAAAAAAAAAATTTATTTAAATCAATATTTGGGAAAAAATTAACTTAGAAAAACCCTTTTTTCAAAATGTTCTTCTTTTAAAAAAATTTATTATTAATATTTTTTCGTATATAGCCAACCCTTACAGAGTAAACTATGATTTTTGAAAATTTCACATTATTTTCAGGTTACAACCCATTGAAAAAATTATCGGCTTTTTTTTCAAAATTTTCCCCTCTTTGTCGTAAAACGGATAAACCTACTTCTAAGTCAATTTTTCCCAAAAATTTAGTGGAGCCCCCGGAGATCGGGTAATTTTAACAAAAAAATTAGTATAATAAACATTTTTAAAAAAGGGGAAAAATTTTTAAAATGGGTTTTCTATTTTTTTTGTCAAAAATTTGCAAAAAATTTTTTTGTAATGTGATTTTTAAAACAATTTTTTACACATTTTTTAATCTAAGGACACAAATATCAAAAATATTATCAAAACGCTTTTTTAAAATCCCATTCCCAAGTTTGAAACCCAAAAAATTTTTTTAAATGATACATATTTTCTCATCTTTTATGACTTTTTAAAATTTTTTTGCTAAACAGAAAATTCTTACTTGAAAAAACCACCAGTTATTTGCTTTCGAAAAAAGTTAGAACAAAATTTAAATTTGGGAAGTTATAAATTTATTTTTTAAAATCGTTAGAAAAAAAGTTTTAATTTTTTTCATGAATTTTTGAGCTTTTTGCATCTTACTATTTTTTTTTTGTACAAAAAGGGGAACAATTTAATCCAAAAAGGGTGGGGAATAAAACTAGAACATAAAAATTATTTTTCCCTTTTTCCACCCAGAAAAAATTAGGGAGAAATTTTATACCTTAAATATATATATAATTCAATACAACACGGAAACAATAAAAAAATCGAAACTAAATGAATCAACATAAAAAACCCACTATAATGGGTTTGAAGACAAAAATTTCAAATTTTAAACAAAATTAAAAAATTATAAAATAAAAAATTTATAAAATATCCAAACCCCGGGCTTACCATAAGTTATATATATATATAAAAAAATATATATATATATATATATATATATATTAGAGGTAAAACACTTTAAAACTCATGCCAACTAATTATATTGAAAATACATTTAATTTATAAATGTATAGATACAAATATCCATTCAGGATGTTTTCAATTTTATATACAAGTTGATTATAGTTAAAGTCTCTCTTTCAAAATCAAAATGATTTCAAATTTGAACGGAATATACTTGAAAAGGAGGAAAGCGTTATGGGCATAAGAAAAAATTTAAAAATTATTCATAGATAAACTTAAGCAGAACAAGGGTGAACGGCAAAACGGTAAGAATCTAATTATGACGACTTTGACGTAAGTAGTACATTGAACCAATTGTACTGTTCAGCGTGCATGATCTAGTTCTTTGACGGAAAAAAACTTTCAAGTCATTCAATGGCAGTTGCTGTGTTAACGAGAAGCCCATCCACCTCAAAGAAGTCGTATCTCATTGGATGGGGAAAATCGGTTTTTAATTTTTCTTGATCTAAAAACCTCGTGAAAAACAACAATAAAAACGCCAATGAATTTTTTTTTCTCAAGCCATACCTTCTTTAAGCATATTCAGTTCAAATTTGAAGTCATTCTGAGTATTGATTCTTTTTTTTACATCAATTTGAAAGTGGAACTTTAATTATAATCACCCTTTATGTTGTGAATAAGAAAAAAGTTGGGTATTGAATAACTTAAAGGATCATAAGTAGTTGTATGGTTGAAAGGATTTTGATGCAAATCAATAGAATAGTTTACGGAAGTTACAGAATATTTGACAAGCACTGGCATAGCTAGCTGTGAGTGGTCCCTGCATCAAAATTCCTTCGGGGCCCTTTTTTAGATATGGAATTCTTGTTAGTGGTATTGTAGTTACAACTGCTGAGGCTCCTGTAGCTTGGGGGACCCGTATAATTGATACGGCAGTAGCTACGCCCCTGTTTAAAAGTCATCTGTGTCGAATTTAAAAATTTGAGATTTTTTTTTTTATAAAACTATTTGTGATAACTGTGTTTGTAGCCGAAATTGTGCACGATGCATGAAATTTAAGTAACAATTTAATAAAAAAAGTTTTAAACTTTTCAAAGTATATTTAGTTTGTACAGTAAAATATACTTATGATGAAGGGAAATTGTAAAACATTTTATTCTTCCAATATATCTATTACGAATTGCTTGTATATTGATTGTCAAAACTTCATTTAGTGTTTGCATTTCCTAAATGCATAGTAAGGTGGATCAATATTTTTAGAATAAAGAGGATGAAGAAAATTAAATAAAAATTAATTTCTATATTAAGTACTGCAGCAAGGGTAATGAAGTTTAGGTGTTTGAGATTTTTTTTACCGACAGAAGTCAATGTATTATTTATTAAATAAAAACGGACATTATAGTACTTCGTTAACATTTATTGCTATGAGAGGACAGCTACTAAATAATTACAAAAAAAAAATCTGGTACTTTTAACAGTTTTTGGGTATTAACTTTTTTTTTTAACATATTGTCGAAATGACAGTGCACGATAAAGCAGAAGACGAAAAAAAAAACTCAGAGAGATATTAGGTTATGTGAAATTTTTCAATGAATATTGTACTATTCACTCCCATTTACCAATAATAATTGATTTTGGGGTTATTACATTGTAGAAAAATAATTGTATTATGAGTCTAAAATCATTCTAACAAAAATTAATTTTTTTTCCCCATTTTTTCGAAATTACTTTCCATTTTGACTCCTTTGTGGCAATATTAAATTTTGCAGTTATTTTTCAATTCCTAAAATTAGCTCGCACTGTCTATATATTTTATTTATTTATATACTTGTATACTTATTTATTTATCTTGGTGGAATTTTCAATCGTTAATAAAATACATTTTAAAGCGCTGAATTGAGCTGAAATTTTATATACAGGACCATTTTGGATGACATACAATAATTTAATTATAATTAATAAAAGAGTTAATTGATTAAAACTAATTATTTAAAGAATTAAAAAATAGCTCACGGTGGCGACGTAACGACCCTTTTGGGACTTGTGTCAAAATTAAAAAGGTTTTTCTCACGTGTTAAAGCATTCATTTGGACTGAAATTAAAAGGACAATAGATATTTAATGATAATTAAAAAACTTTTATCACTTAATGTTGTGATTCTGTCCTATGTATAAAATTTATTTATATTAATTGCAACTATTTAATAAAAAGTAGCTAAAATAAAATTTTTCGTTGTTGATCTAAGTAGGAATTGACTTAAAAACTATTTTTTTTATTTTACTTGTTTCTAAATTATTTTCCTCCTTATCTCCATACCATTGGATATCTTTTTCGCGTGAGTAGGCTTCGTTTTAAGTAATTTCTTTTTTTCACAGAACAGTGATCCCCTTAATGTATAGGATTTTCAAGATGACATATAGAACGATATTTTTACGAAAGAAGCTGTAGAAAATATTAAAAAAGCAAAATCTATCTTAAGTTATATGTACAAGTCACATATAATTTTAGGGAAAGACTTGATGAGATGAAATCATTTAGAGATCGTGATCTAAAGTCATTTAAAGTCTGAGAAGGATAACTATCAAAACTATTATGGAAAAAAATACGACTTTAAACTCCAGACAATGAATAAATAAAAATATTTTGGGAAAAATTTAAAAAAAGAAAGACGCATATTATATTTGTTTTTCGTCACAAAATATTCCAAATTCCGGAGAAAACGGACACGTAGAATTTCTCCCGGTCCCTATCTTCCTTCTCCTCCAGACTCGCCAAACCTTAAAATAAATAGCGGGTCAGAGTCGACCAGAATCGTGTGTACCTTTCCACGAAAACACTACAGAAACACGAGGGATAGCTTTCTCTTTTAGGACAAAATACTTTCTCCGCTTCTGTGCACAAATTCTCAAAACACCCCCTACCCGCCCACGAAACAAATCGATTGGAATCTCTATCAAACTTCCTTTTTTACTTCTTTCATTTTCTTCTTTCGTTACTTCTCTTTCTTCAGCAGCAAGCAGCAGTAGCAGCATTTGGCATTTCATCTCTTTTCTCTTTCTTACCAATCCCTTTTCTCGCCCCCCCCTACAAAATCGATCTCTTTACGACGCTGGATAGGTATTCCTGAAGCGCCATTTCTCCACCAAGTTTACGCCGCTTCTTTGTGAGCGTGTCCCTTTGTCTTCTTCGCCGAATCCATGTGTGAATTCAAGACACTGGATCGATTGCGAACTGTACTGTTATTGCGCTTTATACGGCAGGGGGGTGGGGTGATATTTGCTAGAGCGCTATCTGATGGGCTTTGGTGGAGGATTTTCATGAAGATCTTTCTTGGGGCTGGCGGGGGAGGAAAGCTTTGAAGATGGCTTTGCTGCTTTCACACATTTCTCTATTTTGTAAATGATTTAGTGACAATGTTACTGTTGGATGCTTCAGACTTTTCCTACGAATTGGAAATGAGCAGGCAAAAGAGGTATGGAAGTTAAGAGGGGATCTATTACACCCAATGACACACACACGATTCGGGATTTAGAAATGCTGGAAAATCAGATTTGATTAAGCCTCGGGCTGGGGGTTTGTTGCTTCTCGGCTTTTGTGCGGGCATATTTCCGACGGTGGGGAATCGTTGATTTCCTCTGAGGAGTATTTTAAACGATGAGGATACATAAATTTTCGGAATTCGCGCTGATTAAATATAATCTTTCTTCGATCTGTTTAATATAGTTTGGAGACTTAGAGAGCGATTATATTAAAAGTAATTTTACATTAGATTTCGAATGTAAAACGAGAGGAATAAGGTTCGTTGTAAGAAATTACTTTCGTCTATATGCTGGCATGCGACTTTCATGAACACTTGGGATGTAAATTGTTTCTTGCTTTTTACTACCCCTTGATCAAAGAATCCCTGAGCTTTTCACCAGAAACATATTTGCATCTGTTTTTCAAACCGAAATTTCTTTTATCCAAAGTTACATTTTTGGGAGGGCTTCTTATTATATTATTCACATTTAGTTGGTCAAATACCGTATTTACTCGAATCTAAGTTGCACTTTTTTTTTAATGTTAATACTAGTGAAAATCGCATGCGGCTTAGAATCGAAGGAAGCAAAATTTATTGGATGGAGTATTTAGAGCAATTACAGCTTCGTGTACGTTATAATACTGATATATTTAAGTATTTAAAAGTTTATAATACTATAAAATTACTAATCATTCACTTCTGATTAGTTCTCATTTTCAATTTATTTTAATTTCATAAAATTGGATATCGATAAACCATTTTATACACTATTTTTTATTTTACACAAAAACTTGTTGAGAATTTGAGGTGCAGTTTAGAATTGATGGCGGCTTAGATTCGAATAAATACGGTTAAGGAAGAAATGCTCACATAAATAAAGTAAATATGATAAAATCTCACCAATAGTCATCGCAAAAGTACGTCCACATTCAGCTTCATTTCATTTATCCCTTTACTCTTTAAGGTATCTGACTATGTTCGGAGCCGTGATTTTGCAAAAGAATATAAATTGATAACATTTATGATATTTACTGTCACTTCGATTAGAAAACGTATATAAAATTGTTTTAAGAATATTATTACAATAAAAAATTATTTAAGTACAATATTTTGACAAAAAATGAACATAGAATGACCCATTTTCAAAATAGTCTCCTTTTGTGAAAAATGCTTCTATTATAATAATAATATTTTGCCTGTCTATAGCTCAGAACTCTGTACAGAGGCCGAACTAGAATTTTTGAAATATATAACTTAAAAGTACATTTATCCATATTTTACTACAACAGAGTGAAGAATTTTAAGAAAAAAACGCCGATAATTATTTCAATGGGTTGTAACTCTGAAAATAATGTGAATTTTTCAAAAATCCTAGTTCAGGCTCTCTGGAGAGTTCTTTACTTTGTATAAGCACAACACACACACACACAAAATATTATTATTATAGAAGAATTTTTCACAAAAGAGAGCATTTTGAAAAAAGGTTATTCTAAGTTAATTTTTTGCCAAAATATTGTATTTAAATAAATTTTTTTGTCATAATGTGTCCTTAAAACAATTTTATACATGCATTCTAATTCAAGTGACACTAAGTATCATGAAAATTATCCATTTATGCGCTTTTTAAAATCACGGTTGCGAACGTAGCCTGATACCTTAAGATGCGACCTTTATTGTACCTCTTTTGCTTATACATTTAATTTTTAGTTATTTTGTATACTTTACTTGGATACTTTTTCTATCAATTTCTATTAGAAAGTTTTTTAACCGATTCTAATCACGATTCTAACTCTAGGGTAAATACTTCTTATGACTTTATATGTTTATAAAACCTCTTTCTGTAAAGGAGCCGTGATTTATGTTAGTGAGGTTTGCTATGTAAAGTCAAGTGAAGAAGGAAGTTTAGAGGATGGTAGTTGTTGTAATTAAGAGTCTCTAAGAAGTTAGCTATTGGAAATTGCCGTGGTTTAAGTTGAAAAGGATCCCACAAGCCATTCTAGAATTAGCATTATTGTTGAGGATCTTCCGTTAATAAGTATATTTAGATTGTAGACAGTTAGATTACCATTTAAGCTGACACACTCCCCCATAGCTTAGATCACATTTAGATGGTGATTAAATAGTTATAACAAAGTACATATTTTAAGAAAATGTCTCATTCTTTGGTAAACCCTCACCCTTCGAGGGGCAAGAGTTTCTCATTTCTGAAATTGACAGTTATTTGAGGAAATTAAATTTTCAATGGAAAATCATTTTAAATTTCTATTTTAAACATCTTCTTAAATGAATAATTTAACACGGGAAATTTTTGAAATTTTTATGGTAATAGGTTTCAAAGTTTCATTTTCTTTTAATCATAACAAGTAATATAAAACAATTTTTTTTGTCAATTCCTACTTAGGTCAACAAAGAATGAATGAATGAGTGAATATTAACGTCGCACTGTTCAGCTACAGGAGGGCTTTTGGCGACGTACCTCGTAATTTTGAGTTATGGTCAAGTGACGAGGACGACACCTGAGCTGGCAACCCCCTTTCCTAACTACCACACCACACCACACCAACGAGAGGACGTTTGAGCTCTCGACAGATTTTACATGCATCGCTCCCCTACACAACGGGTCTTTGGTGGTACTGGGCTCGAACTCATGACATGCCTACCATGATCCGATACCTTGACCTCTGGGCTACCGCAGCCCTAGGTCAACAAAGAAAAATTTTATTTTTAAAAAAAAAATTACGTTTTATTAAATACTTACAATCAATATAAATATTATGTACATATGACAGAATCACAATATTAAGTGACAAAATAGAAAGCGATTTTCCTTACAATTTTTCATTTTCCTTTCTTTATATGGCGTTGGACTATTTTTGTTTGTTTGTTACTGTTTATTCATTAATTAAATTTAATTATTCTAATAAAATAGTATAATAAAAAAGACATAACATTCTCAGTAATTAGGTCATCCCAGGTGGGATTCGAACCCATGACCTTCGGATTAGAAGCCCGATGCGCTATCCATTGCGCTACAGTTGCCCAACGAACGATTTTACTTTCTGTATATGCTATTGGACTATTATTATTTTTTACTATTTATTCATTTTCTCATTTAATGAATGAATTAATATTTGAAAAAAAACTGTATTAACATCAAGTGTCATCCGCTACAAGTTTAAAAAATGTATTGGAACTTGAATGGATGAATAGAAAGTACTTTATTAACGATTGAAAAAATTTTGAACAAGATATAAATATATATATAGGGAGAGAGTGAACTAATAGAAGGAATTGAATAATAAGTCTCTTCTAAATTTAAGAAAGCTTTTTGATCATGCAATGCAATGGAAGGGAGATAGTTTTGGGATATTTTAAAATAATATTGTCAAAAATCTTTACGTGTGTAATTAAATTATACGATCTGTTGTACAACAGATGATTCGTGTATATACATATATAATTAAGAAGCAAAATGATTATTTAACTTATATTTATTAGCAGTTTATTTATGAAAATTACAGTAACGAGTTTAAGTATTGATTATTCAAACATTTAAGAAATCCTATATATTTTCAAGGAAAACATAAATTCCTTACTTACATCAGAATATATCTGAAACACGTTTTTAGTTAAAATTCATCACACCCAAAATAAACTTCTGTTTATCGACGAGAAGCTTCTTGTGGTCCTTTGACACAGTTTTGGCACGTAGAAATGCTTTCACTGCAACTTACTCTTTTGTACAGTGAAACTAGTTTTACAGACAAAATAATCAGTGTAAGGGGAAAAAATAACTTTTAAAACATTAGACGCTTTAATGAAAAAGAAATTTTCAGATGTATTACAATTTTCACTATCAAATTCAACATAATATTTACTGCATTTTTTAGGTGATATTTTTTAATATTACAATTTTTTAGACTAAAGTAATATTTCATGAAAGGTATTCCGAAGTATGACCAATAAGACTTTAGTAAAAATATTTAAGACCTATACCAAATTTCTTTCTTTCTTTCTTTCTTTTTTTTGCACTTATATAGACATATATTTTTATTCGTTAAAAATGATAATTACTGTTAGTGTATTTGAAGATTATTGAAATATCGAACATAGACAAAAAATTTCATTACTAAAATTTATAATTTCAATTGTTCTTTTGCTTAATCCCAGCAAATTTTAACAGAAATTTGAGAAAAAAGAAAAAAAAAAGGAAAAACCCCAAAAACCTTAAAAAAATGAATGCTCGACATTTATTTTTTCAGCATTATCCTGAACACTATAAAGCAATATATTTCTGATACTTCATGAAATTATAAATAACAAATTTATTTTCGTAAATAATATAAATTTTTAATGTAATCCAAATGTTTTTTGTTTTAGTTGCTAATAAATTACAGGACAGGTAAAAATTTCCCAAACCATAAAAAGGGGGTTGCATTTGGGAAAAATAAAACCCAATGGTAAAAATGATTTTTTAACTATTTTTTTTATAACTATCAAAATAAAAAGTTAAATTTTAGTTTTCTTCATAGAGTGGATTAAAAAAATCAAAGAATACATTTATTTATATTTTATGCATTCATACTTACTTTCAAATAAGTTGGTAAACTAAAAAGCTTATTTTAGTTACTAAAAAGGAAAAAAAAACTTTTTATTTTTTTTTAAATTATTTAAGTTTAGAATTTAAAATAATTTAAAGAGAAAGAAAAAAAAAAATGCACAAGATTAATATTATAAAGACAAACCAAACTTTCAAGGAAAAAGAATTTTAGAATAATTTGGCCCAAAAAAAATTTGTTGTAAAATTTAATTTAAGGAACCAAAAAAGAAAATTTTTAATTTTAATTGCCTTTAAAAAAAACCCATTTTTACCCAAAGTATGAAAAAAAAATTAATGATTTTGGGACAAGAAAATTTAAATTTAAAAATTTAAAATTGTTAAAAAATTTGTTAAATTTAAAGAAAAAAGTTGGGCTATTGATTGAGAGCGTATTTTGAACCAGGGTTAAATTAAAATACGTTTGAATTTTTTCTCACTTTCCCCATTTTCCCCTCAAGACATAAAATATTTTTTGTTTCCCAAAACCCATTCAAGGGGTGGGCGGGTTTTTTTTCCCCGTGGGAAATTAAAGTAAGTAAACCGGAAGTTTGCCCCTTTTAAAAGTAATTGCAACCCCAACTTAGCATGTCAAAAAAAAAGAAAAAAATTTGTCCCCAAAAAAAATCCCCAATAAATATAATTTAAATTAAATAGCCCAGTTTATTAAATTTTTTTTACTGTGTTAATTTTTATATTTTTTGGCTAAAGGAAAATTTAATTTTAAATTCAATTTAAGAACAAAATGCCCCCAAAAACCCCTTTTCTACAATTTTTTTTTAAAGTCTGGTGTAAGATTGCTTCTTGGAATTCTCATCACAGTTTTCAGTTTTAATATCAGCCAACTTGTGTCTATGTTTACTATTGTTCATTTTTATGAAAAAAAAAAACTTTGCTCACAAATATATATTGACCCAGATATAGAGAATATTTTCTGTCTATTTGGCTTTTTGACTGTCTTGGTCTATTTTTAAATCATGTGATTCTAACTCGAAATAGAATTAAAACATCTGCTACATTTTTGAGATATTAAGAATTATTTTGAAATATTTTATCAAATTATTTTATTAAGTAAAATTTTTATGCATAAAAAAATTTGGATGCATTATTTTTTTTCTTTTTCTGTCCGGGCATATTTAAAAAAAAATTTATGTTATTTCCTTTAAAAGAACCCTACATTAGAATAATTTATAAAAAACAAAATGTATAATGAACAAAAAAATTTTATCAGGTGGGAAAAAGTTCTATCAGATTTCCCTTTTTAATTTGAAATGTTTTAAAAAAGGGTTTTAAAAAAAAAACCAAAGCGGGGAAAAGGGGTATTTTAAAAAATTTTTGGAAAAAAAATGTTCCCATAAATTTAAACGAGATAAAAGGAAAAGGAGAAATGTTTTGAAATTTTTTCTTTTTGGGCGATTTTTTCCGTATTTTGTATTCAAAAAAAAATGTTAAACTTTTTTGAGAAAAAAAAAAAATTTTTGGGGGGTTTCGAAAATAAGGCAACTTTTCTTAACATTCCATTTTTCAATGCCAAGAATGATTTCTAAGTTGTTAAAAGAAATCTAGACAACATGTCATTAAGTCATTTTGTGACTATTAATAAATAAAAAGTTGTGTTACTAATTTTATAAAATTTGATTTTGAACTTACAAGACTGCTTTTTAATTGTTTCTCTATCAATCGTTTTATCGTGTATCAGTTGAGTTCTAATTAAAACTGCATATTGTGTAAAAGTGTAAACAAACCAATTTAGGGAACCCCTTTTTTTAAATTTTTTTAAAACTTTTAAATTTTAAAAAA
This sequence comes from Trichonephila inaurata madagascariensis, assembly GCA_019973955.1. NCBI lineage: Eukaryota > Metazoa > Arthropoda > Arachnida > Araneae > Nephilidae > Trichonephila > Trichonephila inaurata. Next base: position 429,074 of record BMAV01008699.1, on the reverse strand, counting down.
TAAGGTTTTTACACCAGTGCTTCTAAAACTTTTTTGATATTTTTGGGAAACCCCCTTTTTTAATCATAATTTTTTTCCTCCCCCCTTTCCCTACAATAAAATGTATTTAATTTAAAAAATTAATTTTTTAAAAAACTAAAAGCGACTTTTTTTTATATACAGTACAAATTATCAAGATGTTAAATTTAAATTTTTTTAAATAATTTTATATAGGGAAACCCAAAAAGGGGGTAAACGGGGAATTATTAAACTTTTTCTTAATTAATATTGTTAAATTAATTTTTTAAAAAGTGTGCAGTCCAGATAACAAAAATTTTTTTTAAGTGTATTTTTTTTTTTTTAATACCCCAGAATGTATTTTTTTTTTCCCTTTTGGCAAATTTTAAAAATTTTTTTTGGGGGTTTGTTCTCGCATTCCCCCCGAGGGATCACCCCCCCAGGGGGAGGCCCCCCCAGTTTTGGGGAAAAAGTGGGGTTACACCCTTTTTTAGATTATTTAATCAATTTTAATCCAAAAAGGGTAAAAATTCATTTAGATCTCTATACTGCTTATTAAACCCTCCGTTTTTTTTATCTTTAAGGTATCCGACTCCTTCCCCAACCGGGAAATTTTTTTAAAAACGTTAAAAAGGATAATATTTATGATATTTAGTGCCCCTTAGATTAAAAACGTATATAAAAAATTTTTTTTTAAGAATTTTTATTTTTTGATAAAAAAAAAATTTAAGACAACATTTTTACCCAAAAAAATTTGCATGGAAAAGGGCCATTTTCAAAATATTCTCCTTTTGTAAAAAAAATGCTTCTATTATAATAATATTTTGCCTGTTTATAGCCTCAGGACCTGAACAGAGGCTAAATAGAATTTTTGAAAATAAAACTTGGGAAGGGGGTTTATCCATTTTTACACAACAGAGGGAGAAATTTTAAGAAAAAACCCGAAAATTTTTTGGGTTGTAACTCTGAAAATAATAGGGAATTTTTCAAAATCATAGTTCAGACTTCTGAAGAAGTCTTTACTTTATATAAGCACACAAAATATTATTATTTTAGAAGCATTTTTTATAAAAGGTTATTCTAAGTTAATTTTTTGCCAAAATATTATACTTAAATTTTTTTTTGTTGTTAAAATGTCTTTAAAACAATTTTATACATATATTTCCTAAATTCAAGTGAAAAATTTTGCGCTTTTAAAATCATGATTCCGAACGTAGTCGGATAACTTAAGAAGACAGACATTATATCAATCAACAACAAAATCAAAAGCAAAAAAGAAAATTTAATCCAAAAATAACATTTTTTGAACTCTAACTGTGTATCAGAAATTTCTTTCTGATCTTATTTTCGTTACTAAACGGGGGAGAAGGAACCACAAAAAAATATATGGGGACTAAACAGTATTCACAGTAGCAGGGGCGAACTGAACCATGACCAACTCCCTGCACATGTCCTACATAAATATTAACACGCTGTCTCTCCGCACATTTTTTTCCCTCTCTCCCTCCCTCCCTCCAGTCTCGCACCGAAATCCGTTGTAGAGAAGCGAGGAGATGATACGTGGGGATTTTCCCGTATGGGGATCAGAATTGGAGGGGAAGAGGGATTGTGACACCTCATTAGACGCCCTGAAAGAGCTGACAAATGGATGTGATTAGGAGAGATGCGGACCGTGGTTTACCTCCGCCGCTGACTTGCGATTACTTAATGCAGCCTACCACGCACCTTGCCTATCTGCATGAACCACATTTGGACAAAGGGACCGTCTACAATCTGTGCTCGATGCCGCAATTAAAAGTGGAAATGAATGAGTCGGCAGTTCAGGAATTTTCCAGGAGTCATAGAAGTAGATGAGTTAGGGTCTTCGGAGATGGAAATGAATATGGCTTAAGAAAGTAGGATGATGCGAGATAGATTTGAAGATTGAAACAATTTCATTTGAGGGGTGGATGAGCTTGGATTTTGGAAGATGGGAATGAATATGGCTTAAGGTATCCGACTACGTTCGGAACCATGATTTTAAAAAAAGGCATAAATGTATAATTTTCATGATATTTAGTGTTACTTAAATAAGAATACATGTATAAAATTGTTTTAAAGGAACATTTGACAAAAAAATTTAAATAAAAAATTTTTTGGGAAAAAAATTAATTTTTAGAATAATTTTTTTTCCAAATGTTCCCCTTTTTTAAAAAAAAATCTTTTATTGTATTAATATTTTGCCTGTTATAGCTCAGCCCCTCTGTACAGGGGTTTTTAACTATGTTTTTTTAAAAATTAAATTATTTTCGGGTTAAAAACCTTTAAAAAAATAATTATCGGCGTATTTTTTTTTAAAAATTTCCCCCCTTCTTTTTTGGGGTAAAACATGGAAAAACCCGATTCCAAGTTATCCCTTTAAAAAATTTTAAATTGACCCTCTGTACAGGGGTTTTCTTGAGCTAATACAGGCAAAATTTTAAATTAAATAGAAGCTTTTTTAAAAAAGGGGAAAAAATTTTTTAAAAAGGGGTTTTTTCTAATTTTTGCCAAAATATTGATTTAAAAAAATTTTGTCATAAATGCCCTTTAAAAAAATTTTTAAACATGTATTCTAATCAAAGGACACTAAATATCAAAAATTTTTCCATTTAAGTTTTTTAAAATCAGGTTTTCCGAACTATTCGGTTTCCTTAAAAGGTGGACAAATAGGGGGGACACACGGGGGTCAAAAAAGGAGTTTTTTTTACCCAATTGAATCAGAATATCATAAAGACAGGGAATGTTATCCATATTTGAGTTAAAATATATATGAGATAAAATTTTCAATCCAGTAAAAGTAGAGGCAAGTTGGCGGGCATTAATTTGCAAACTGTGATGAAAATTTCAACGAGATATATCGCTTCCGATTTCAAAGAAATTGTAAAAAAGTGTGATTGGGTTTCACTTATTTCATTAAATAGATTTTAAAGTTAAATGTGTTTACAGCTATAAATATAAAAATTAGCTGAATATATACATTAAATACAAGTTCCTCTATTTTATTTAACTTTTGTTTTATGATTTTTTATGGAGCAATGTATATCTTTTCTGAGATGCAAAGTTAACTAATGAATGCAATGGTTTTGAAAAGGCATGCCCCTTCCCTGGCATCCTCTGCTTCCACAATATGGCCCTCAAGCCAAAACGATTGCCCACCTTTGGCTTAAGAAATTAATGTGATATGAGTTGAAGATTGAAGCAATTTCATTTGGGGTTGTGGATGAGCTTGGGATTTCGAGGTGGGGTTTAAGGAATTGAATGTGATTGAAAACTGTCTTGTGGATACAAGGTAGATTTGGAGATAAAGGGAATTTTGCATTCATTTCAAAACAATTCATATAGGTCTGAGTTGAACTTGGATCTCTCAAAAGTTTAATCCACGAAACGAATTCTAATGATAATAAATTATAATTTAAAAAAACAAAAAATAAGCTTTTATAGCTAATCGAACTTAAAAGTAAAAAATAATTCTTAATATAAGAATAAAATGATTAACGAGAAAATTAATGTCATTGTGGTAAAGGTGGGTCCCTATATTAAATTTTTATTTTTACTAGTTCATTCCGAATGCGGGTTGGTGAAAAAATGTGTAAAAAACATTTTTAAAGTGGAAAAATTTCTAATTAATCTGACCTTTTAAAGTAGGTAAAAATCGAGTTCAAATATTCAGTAACATAGAGGTGAAGCGAATAAACGCGTGTTAAAAAACAGATTTAAAAAAAAAAAAAAAAATGTTATTCTAGAAGGGTTTGAGTTTCGAAAGATGGAAGAAAATAGGATTTTAAAAAGTCTTTGCTTCGAGACAAATTTGAAGGATAAAACAGTTTTATTTTAAATTTAAATGAGCTTGACCCTTTGATTATAGGAATGGAAATGATTGAAAAAAATTTAAGGTTGCAAGATAGTTTAAAATTTATTTCAATCATCAAATTTATTTGTTAAGACTTCAAGTAAAGAAACACCATGATAGCTTTCTTATAGCTGAAATGCAAACGATTTTTGAATCCATGAAACGATTTTGGTAAGCAAATTGTTAAAAATCCATCTGAAGAGACAATCACTTAATATATAAAATATAATAGTTTTTGTAGTTCCGCTACCTTCTCAATTTTTTTCATATAAAAGTTTTAATTTCTGTTAAGAAGCCGAAAAAAAGGAAATTATTTTTCCAGTGGATTTTAATAAAATATCAGAATCATTTAGTTTGAAATTTATCTTTTTTGAACAATATATATTCTAAAAATTAATCTGGTCGTGGTTGCCAACTGGTTATGGTCGTAAATTCGTGGTGGGTGTCATCGAGTATAGAGGGTTTTAAATACTGATGTCACTGAAGACCCACAGTTAAGAGGGGTTGAAGGCCATTAATCTGTCGAGTGTTGATCAAAGTCGTCAGGTTAATGTGTAAATTTGAAGAGAGGGGTGCCAGCTCAGGTATCGTCCTCATCACTTGCCTATGGCTCATAATTATAAGGGCATTTTTTTAAAAAAATTGATCTAACCTAAAGATGTGACAAGAAACCAATAGTAATGCTCATGAAATACGACTGTTAGATTTATATACTATTTCATTGCATATATATCTATCAAATAATTGAGAAATTCTTTCTGTTTACTTAAATTTAATAAGTAAGAAGTATTTAAAACATTAGGAAAACAGCTTCAAATATAGTCCAATACTAAGTCAGATATTAAATGAAATAAAATCAAATTGTGCAGCATATTGTGTAAACAAAGATGTATCAATCAAAATGATAAATTATTTTGTATTTAAGAAACAAGGTCTGCAACTTTTTTTATTTTTAAGAGATTAAAATTTCCTAAATTAATTTTTTCCAAGAGTCTATTAAATGTACGAAATTTAATACCCTGTACAAAATTTATTCAAAGAATTCTACGTCTAAGTAAACCAAATGGTACAGTTTTAAAATATTACTTTTTTGAAAAGATGTTGGTATGACTTGATGTACTTTTAATAAGAATGAAAGCAATTGTTGAGCATTATCACGCCATTTCTCCTTTACTCTAGCGTTACTGTATGTTATTGTTTGATCTGAAAATCTAGTCTGTCTATTTATAAGGAACTCATGTGAATAGCCAGAGGAGGATTACCTGAGATGTCACAAAATGTCAATGAATGTTAGTAAACAAATTGAAGGGTTTGATGTTATTTATAGTCTAAAAATGAGATTTACTTAGGAAGAGGTCCTGAGTAAATTTACTTGGAGATAGTAGTATTATATCCTTCAAGCTTTGCTCCATCAGATTTTCTTCATTTAGAGATAAGTAATATTTTAGTTTATATCAATGCTGGGCAACTTTTTAGCTGTGGTGTGCCAAACCAATCTACCAATATGATCCAGCGTGACACGCAGTAAGACATATTTAAAACAATTTGATTCCCCTGATAATGCATGCAGAGTTAGAGATTAGAAGTCAATAATATAGATTTATAGTTTTATTATATGTTAATTTTGTACCATTTAAAGTTATTTATTAACAAAAAAAATTAACATAAAATACTATTTTTTCAACATAAATTTTAAAAAACTCAAAATTGTACATATATTATGTGTCTTTTTAACATATTTATTAAAACAAGTAATATAAAAAAAATTAAGTCAATTCCTACTTAGATCAACAAAGAAAAATTTTATTTTAGCTACTTTTTATTAAATAGTTACAATTAATATAAATATGTATATACATAGGAGAGAATCACAACATTAAGTGGTCATTAATTTTTATTAATTATCATTAAAGTATCACATTGTCATCCAAAACAATCGTGTCTATAAAATTTCAGTCCAACTGAATGCTTTAAGACGTGAGAAAAAACCCTTTTCAAGTTTTGACACAAGTCGCCAAAAATGATGCCAACGGAGCTGTGAGTATTTGTAATTCTTTAAATAATTAGTTTTAATCAATTAATTTTTATTAATTATAATTAAGTTATTGTATTGTCATCCCAAATAATCATGTATTTAAAATTTCAGCTTAATTTGAGCGCTTTAAAATATATTTTATTAACGACTGAAAATTCCACCAAGATAAATAAATCAATAAATATAGAGAGAGTGTGAGCAAATAGTAGGAATTGAATAAGAAATAAACTGCATAAAATATTAATATTCCCCTTCAATATTGTTAAATAAAAAATATTTTATAAGGCAAACCTTGTCTCTGCAGTACTCTACTTCATATCGCAATCTGAGAGGTATAATGTCTGACGTTCAATTTGACACGGTTTTGAACATTCAATTGCTAAATAGCATTTTTGTGGACTCAAAATACTCTTCATATGAGAAAATATTTATTCTCCTAGATGTGTAGAACAAAAAGTGGGAAAGCAGAGTACATGCAGTTTTCTCTCTTCAAACAATTAAATCTCTCTAGCAACGAAATTCAATAATTTACAAAATAGCTGTAGATTTATTTTTTAAAGTTATCTTTCGGATTGTTTCATAATTCCGTAAATGTTCATAATTCTGAAGATGTTTTTCATACATTAACTTCCATCCACTCGAAAACTGACAAATTTGTAGAGTAGTGCAGAGTGCCACTGAGAATTGCACCGTGTGCCAAATGTGGCACGCGTGCCATAGGTTGCCGACCGCCCAGATTATGTATTTCTTAAGCATTCGATTAGAAATCCGCACCAAACGTAAACGTATTTTTGATGCCTTGATGAAGACAAAAAGAATATATTTTAAACATGTATCATGTCAGTGCTTAGTGCGAATAATTGTCCTCACAGTTGACTATGTTTTCCAGTTATGCTAATTTATAACTTTTCTTAATTTTTTTGGGGAATTATCCTACTTTTAAAGATGTTTTTCAGATTCCTGCACTTATTACAGCTTTCATATTAATTAAGGATAGAATTTTAATTACGAATTTTCTCCCAGAACGCAATAATTTTTTAATTTTATAATATGTTTACATAAGCATTATAAGTTGGTTCAAATTTTGTTCAATTGTCTAAAAGTTAGTATTTTTTTTCGAATTCGAATCCATATTCAATAAAAAGTGGGGAGGGGAGGGAGATACTAGAAGGTGCAGGAATAATTTTTCATCTGTAAACACACAAGAAACTAAAATATCTTAGTATTATCTGTTTAAAAATTGTAAGCAATTTTAACTAGAGTAATTAAAACTTATTAAGGATCAAAATCTATTTCGCAACCAAACATGCATAGCGGCAAGATATTTGAAGACTAATTAATGTAATGAATTGATATAAGTTAAATCTGCCGCAGAACATTCAGTGTTTTTAGGTTTTTCTTTTTAAGGTAGCAAAGAGGAATACGTAAAATTTCGATTCAAATGTTCATATTGAAACAAAAACCAAATAGTTTTTTGGAAACATTATTCTTCTCAATGCTCATGTATTAAAATCTGGTTGATCAGTATTTTATCCAATTTAGAAAAGCTTTTGTAGTACTTACTTATTATACTGTAGATCCACTTCGTCAAATCAAAAGACCTCGCCAAATGCCGAGATATGTAGTCAGTAGTGGAAATCGTTCCCACGCACGTTTGAACCCAATAATAATAACGATGTCAACATTTGGCGAGATTCTTTAAATTGGCGATGTCTTTTTGATTTGGTGAAACGGGTTGACAATATATATATATATAATATATAAATACTTTTTTTTATTATTAAGTTCAGTAATACCTCGACTTTCACTTCCAAGACTTACGCGAACCCAAACTTACGAGATTTTCAAAACTCGTCGATTCGTCTTTTGTCTGAGCGCTACGCTACTCGAATACTCACTCCCCGCTTCGTGAAATTGGTAATGTTATTCAAGAAGTTGTCTATCTTGCCAGACTAATAAATTGAGAAGTGAATAGTGATGACGTTCAATCAACGCTAGATTTCCCGCAATTGAGAGTTGACAATTGATGTGCTCTGAAATGCATGAGCGAGAAAAATACATTGAAGAACTTGAGTCTTTAAACCCAGTTTAATCAGAAGATAGTATAATGATTTGGAATTTGATAGAAGGCCTCAGTTTAATTGAATAAGGGTTATATATACAGAATTGACACCAACGACAAGCGTATTTTTTCAACAAAACAAGGAATAGAAACATTATTAGCATGCTAATAAGAAATTTTGAGGAAGAAAAAAAACTTTGAGCCGGCACACTACTTTGTTAGATTCTATGAAACCTTCTACACCAAAACAACTTTGGTTTGGGATTTTTTTATTTGTGTTATATAAGACTTAAAACATATATTTTTTTCTAAATTTTAATTTTTTTCATCTCCAGTCCTAATTAAAAATAATTAGCATGTACTTATATGCGAAATTATGCTCCAACTGACGAGGTTATCATTCATTCCCACCTACTGCGTAAATTCGGGGTATTGCTCTATTTGAGCCTATATTTGCCTACATCTGAAGTATAGCATTAAAAAATATCATCAATAGATTTAGTTCTTAAGAATTAAATTTTTCATATCGAAAATAAGAACTTTTGTAAGTACTGAATCCTTTGAAATCAAGAGGGAATCTCCTTTCTTATCAGTTATACCCCTTCCGTTGCAACTAAATGGATGAAATAAATTTAGCCCCTTTTATAACGAATGCGTAAAATATTTTTATTTACAATTCTAAAATGGAATAATGCAACAGTTTTGACTTCAATCACTTATATTAAATTGACAAAGTATTATTATCACAGCAGTAACTATCAATTCGATACTCTTTATCCAAAAGTAAACGAGTATAAAATTTTCAACTTTATTTATAGCAATAAACGCATAGCGAGACAGCATTATCTATCTAAGATAAGATTAACGCCTAGAAAATCATAAGAGAAATTTAAGAGAAATACGACATAAAAAAAGGGGATAATATTTATTACGTGTTTTTTTAAAGATATATAAGATACATTTAATGAGGCAACACTGTTTTTTATATGGTCGGTCCCTTCTTAAATATAAAACACACCTTTCTCCTGCAAAACTTTCATCTGAAAATTCCCATTCCGCGTCTTTCTGGTTCTCCTACCTGTTCTCCACCCCCTCCCCTTTCTTTGAGAACGAATAAGAAGTCAGGAATTGATTAAGACGTGAAGAGAACTGTAACCAACCGAAGCGCTTTCACAATCTTCTCGAAATTATTCCACCATTGGGAAAGCAGAGAGAATAGAAGAACTTTTTCTCTTACTAAAACTTCTCTTCCACAGTCAAGGGATTGGAAGAAAAATGAGTTTTCTAGCACTTTTTTTTCTTTCTCTCTTTCTTATCTTTTTATTTTTCTCCTTCTCGTAGCGAGAAGCAGAGAAGGGAGAAAAAAGATTTTTTTTTCCTCCTCGCTATCTCCATCCTCCGCTTTTTTTCCCCCTCCAGGTTTGCTTTCTTACTTTGATTCACTGTTATTTTATTTATTATTATACACTTTTTTCCCCCTTCTTTATTGAGGACGTTAATTTTTCTTCATTAAGTTCCCAAATCCCCAGTCGATAATGCAGCGCGCGTGCCGGCGTTGGAAAGACGAAATGATTTTTCGTCGCATCGTGCGGAAATTGAAGATTCAAAAAACGAAGTTCACGAGAAGAAAATAGTATAGAAAGCTAGTTCCGAGAAAAGATCTTTAATGAGTTTGGGAAAATGGCAAAGGAAAAAAAAAAAGGGCTTTGTTTCACAAACAGGGAACTGTGCTATTGGCGTAAGCTATTTCAGGTAAAATGAAAATGCTCTTGCTCACGGAAGCATTAGAATTACGCCTTTCTTTCTTTTCTTTTTTTAAATGTTCTTGCTGAAAAAGACAATTCAGAAAAATAAAAATGCTCAACTCAAAGCACAGTTTTTATACTAAACTGGCATAAAGTACCTAAATTTTCAAAAATTGATATCGAATTTCAATACACACATACGAGAGCTATATTCACGTGCTTGAACAAAAGAGGCTTTTCCCGATTTTTTTAATAGCTCAGTTATACAGAATTGATCAATAAATGGGATAATATGCTTTTAGCACCGACTGGGGAGGGCGTAATTGATTAGCCACTGGCCTTGTACGCTTAAGGTTGCTGGTTTAACCCCGGCCCAAGTCGGTGGATGTTCGTGAGGCAGAGCATCGACAGCGTCCATGTTATATGATTATGCGGCATGTTAAAGATCCCTAAAGTGCCTGTTTGTCTTGAGTCCTCCCAGAAAAATTAAACTCCTTGTACCATTTTGCATCGTCAGAGCTCAAGTGCCACTCTCTGGGGAGGAAACTAGGCGCCCAAACTACATTATGGAGATAAGTATTACACCAATATGAGGCGCACTTAACAGTGATACCAACTCCAGGGGAATGTACTAGGCCTGCAAATGGTAAATAGAAATTAGCAGTCCCATTGGTAATTAAAGACCTTTAAAGACCTTAGCACAGGGCTTCTCAAACTCAATATTTGCGAACCAATATTCAATCATAATTTTCATCGCCCCCTTCTCCATACAATAAAAATGTATTGAATTCAATAATACTATACTTTAACACTAAAGCTACAATATGACTTTATCCTCTTGCCACCGACGTATATAAACGTCTCACACTCAGCCAGTGCGTTAATTGCCTCGTACGTATATATACGTCTTTCCACAAAGAATGATATTTTCAGTGCCTTGCTATCCATAAAATAATTTATAACGCTTTGGACTGCAATGCAAGGATCTTGACAGAATTTGCGACAGATTTATTTATTTCAGATGACTTGCTTGTTTATTCCTTTTCTACCGAATATTAGAAATAAATTATTAAAACTAAATTTTCAATACGTAACAATTGTAAGAGAGTACCTCTAATGAAATTAATCAAAATACATGCTGAGAAAGAGAGAATTTTCACACTTAATTCTTATCGGAAAATTGTAATTTTTATGAGCTTGTTTTACATAGCTAATTAAGAATATAAAGCTAAAGTAAAACTAGTAATGGAAAATGTACTGATCTCAAAAAACATAGCTTTATTAATGTCTCCCGATTCCAGTTTTCTCGTGAACTGTATCTAAGTAACTAGGGGAACAACTTCAAATTCTCAGCATTCTTTCATAAAAACTAAAATTTATTCGTTTTTGAAGAAAAATTTCCAGAAAATTTAAATGATCGTATTTGTGATACAACTGTTGCTTTCGTCTTATGTGTATACACTTCGTGTGTTAGACGTAGACTGTGTTATGTGTATACTTCGCTAAAATAAACTATCTTCAGCTTTTAAAACTTGTTGTATCAATATAAGACAAATAATTTTAAAAGGATATCTTTATTGCCCACGAGAGCAGTTTACTGTTTTTAACCGTTGAAAAGTGTATCGCATTTCATATAGTTGCTTAAAAAACATCAATTTTACGTAAAAATGTTTTATATAGAATATCCCGTAATTTTAATAAAAAGAAATTTACTGATCAAATTTTAATGTAAAAGTTAGAATGCCACAGACAAGCTTAGATTAATAAGCAAAAACTTGTTTACAAAATTATGAATAGCGCTATCTAGGAATTTAAGGTGTTATAGTGTGACGGGCTCACGCGTCTTTTCATTAACATGTCCTTTGGGTTCTTTTGGGACCAGGATTAATGGCAACTCTTTTCCAACCAAAACCCAAGAAGTGAAATGTGAATATAAGATGCAAATTAAATAGCTTTTAAATATCAGAAGTTTGAGTAAATGAGATGGCAATTTGGGGAATGTTATGATAGAGAGTGTGATACAATTGTGAAGTGACAGCCAACAGAGGTTATCCCGAAGATAGAGCCATTATGTCAAGGTGCATACCATTGCACTCGAGTAAAGAAGCAACTCCCTTATGATTAGATCGGCGATCAGATCAAGGTAGGATTGACTATTTAATATTAGGACTTGTGATATTATTGGAATTGAGATTAGGTGGGTTAGATATTGATAGTGGTCGAGTTACGTTCTTTCGGTATTATTGATATTGTGTGTTTTGTCATCGTAGATTCTCTCCCATATATTATTATTATCTAATCTATTAGACGTTTAAGTTTAAATTCTTAATAAAGCGATATTAAGAATATGGAAACTTCTAGTTCTTTCATTAATCCTACACCTCTAGCTCACGCAGATAATCCAGGAGAAGGGCACCCTAGGGGGCAATTTCACAATAGAAATGCTTCAATATTTGCAAAGCAGCCAAATTAGCATTAATAATGATACACACTTATTACAGTGATACAGCAAAGGTTATCAAAAGTAGTTTATGAAAGATAATAATGCTTATCTCCCCATTACACATTTGTAAAAGTATAGCTATTTAATTTTCTTTAAAAAGCAGTGTTGAGATTACACAAAGCTTACCAATGTTTCTATTAAGCTATTTTATATTTAACAAATTTTCTCTTTTATTTTTAAAGAAAACTTCTTTATTTTTTCTGAATCAAAAACTACAACTTTACTTTTCAATATACAGGATGATTCAAAATTAGAGTGACCAATTTTAAAAGTATATAACTACTTAGGGTAAATTTTAATCGCTTTACTACTAATTTTATTGTGAAAATGAAACATTTAAATTACCAATCTAACTATTTTTATTAGTGGGAGTAAACTATGGCTCCGAAATTAGATCCTCGAGCCTGAAATGAAATTTTAAAGCTTTTGAAGAATGGTTGCTCAAATTCTGGAATCAATAGAATATTTAAAAATCCGAAAATACATTTTTTTAATAGATAACTATCTAAACTTTGGTAAGAAATGAAATTAGATTGGCAGTTCAAAGCTGCAGAAAAAAAAATATGGAATCAAAGGAAGTCTTTGGCGAAAACGAAAAAAAGAAGCTGAAACTTTAGCAAAGAAACTATAGGTATCGTAATCGACAATTTGTCATCAGATAAAGAAAATTGGCTATAAAGATGTGAATAAACCAGTCTGTAGTCAAATGTCTTCAAAGAAAAACGAAGAAAATGCTCTTGGCCTCTATATTTAAAGATACGTAAAGGAAGAGAACTTCTGATGAAGCACTGTTTCATATGTCTTTCACAACTGGCAAAAAAATTTTATAATATATTTCACGCGAAAAACGTAGCAAAGACGCAACTGTTTTGCAAAAAGTAAGTTGGCCGTAAGGTGTTGTGGTATGGATGGCAATGTTCTCTCAAGGCAAAACAAAACCATTTTTTGTGAGAAAAAAAAGGTTACAATTGATGCTAAATACTATCAGAATAATGTTTTAATGCCCTTGATCAAAGAAAGTAAACATCTTTACCGTCAAGGAAACTTTGTTTTTAAACATGATTCTGCACCATGTCATACTGCAAAATCAACTATAAAATGGCGGAAAGGTTACAAAAAAAAAACTTTCCACCTGAGAAATGGTTACCATCATCCCATGACTGTGTTAATTGAGAATGTTTGTTGTTGTTGTTGCAAATGCCACCTATCTGACAAAGTCAGATCGAGGCCCACGAAATTAATCTTGGCAAAGGGCTAGACATACGCCAGTCGTTGGCCTTAGCCTTGAGCACCATACAGGTGACAGTACAATTCTGCTCGGGGAAATTCCCGCAGGGAAGGAATGGATGTTGCCAGATCCCGTAAGACAGGTTGGACTTCTTTGCGATAGATGGCGACACCACCGATCTCCACCTCCACAATTTAGGCAGGGCAGTGGAGGGGAGGGAAGAGAATATTTCTGATGGGGATACTTAAGAAAAACAATTACATAGAGATAAAGTAAGAACACTTCAAAATAGGGCTTGAAAAAGAGGGAGCTAGAAAAATTCCCTCCAAAATGGTCAAAATGCTCTTTTGGCTTGGTCTAAGCCTTTATGTAAATTTTTACTATGCTAAAGGAAACCACGTTGACAATTTCATGTAAAAAGTTAATTCAATAAGAATTTATGATGCTTTGAAGTTGGTCATGTTATTTTTGAATCAACCGGTATATTTAAACATTCCTTTATAATATGAATCATTCTTTCTTTAATCTTATTTATTTTTTAAGTTACAGTATATTATTTTGTAAGAAAATCATCAATAATTTGGTTGAGCTAAAGCGGTTAACTATTTAACTAATGGCTATAGTAATACTATGAAAAAATTAAATATCATACAACGGCAAAATATTTTCACATAGAACTTTTTTTTAGAATAGTTAAATTGCTCTTTAATTTTTGAATTCAGTAATGACGTAAACGTTTTAATTACTTTTTCTCTGCTTTAAACAATCTTTTTGATAATTTTGGGGGATTTTATTTTGCAATAAATTGTCATTAGTAAAGACTTTGATAAAAGTACAATACCAACGAGGGAAAATATTGTTACTCATAATGATACTTTACCTACTATTACAGAAAGATTATAATAGTAAAGTTTAGACTTAAACATTAAAAATTAAAATTCAAAATTTAAAACATTGAAATAATAGAAAAAATAATTGTATAAATAATTTACGATAACGTACAAAAATGTGTATAATGAGGATTTAGTTCTAAGTATAAAATATTTTTTTCCTTCAAGAACTAGTCGAGGTTCAAATAAGATTAAAAATTAAAACAAATCAATTTAATTAAAATTTTAAAAAAATTTCTATCATTTTTTTAAGGGAATTTTTTGAAACTTAAATTATCTACGAACAGCTCTTAAAGATCAATGTAAAAAAGTGTTCCTTTTTGGAAATCTTTCTTTTTTTGTTCATACATATTAGATGACAGTTAATTCCTTTATTTAACGTATTAATTTAGAAACGATTACAAACGACAATTAAATAATTATGAATACAAATTTTGAAACGATTCTGTGAAAAATATCATTCGAAAAACATTTCGTAAATTTCTCATTTTGAAAAACATTTCGTAAAGTTCGAAAAGATTTGTGAAAATAGGAATTAATTTCCTTGTGGCGTCATTAAAATACTTGAGTGAAAATGGCCGAGTTGTTGAATTTAATTTCAATAGTCAGAGTTTATTTTATTTAAAATAATAATCCGTAAGATTTTAAAAATAAAAAAAAAAGAAAAAATTGGTTTATATATTTAACTTAATTGGGGGTCTGTGATAATTTTTTAATGCGAGATACTTGATAAATTTATCACTTTAGAATGGAAAAATAAAATTGGATTAAAGGATAATCATTTTAAATTTAATGTTTTAAAGTTGAGGAGGGAAGTTGTCACTCAAAAGGACGAAGAATTCGAGATTTTAAATTTGTAAGCATTGTTTAAAGCATTTTTGCAAAAATAAAGGAAGAATAACATACTTTCAAAACATTATCCTTTTATAAAAAATGAAGATATAGAAATATATTAACTCATGTTTCGTCGTATTACAGAAGAGAAATTTCAAAAATGCCCGTTGTTATTTCAATGGATCGTAACTCTGAAAATAATGTGAATTTTTCAAAAAAAAATTATTCCGATCCCAGTATAGAAATCTAGCTATGCGTAGGCAAAATAATATTATTACGGAACTATTTTAACTAAAAGAAGAATGTTTGAATGTCTTGAAAATAGTCATTCTTTATTTTTTGCCTAAAAATTGTATTTAAATAAATTTTTCTAGTAATAATATTCTTATAAGAATTTTTTGTATTGTTTGGTTCAACTGACACTATATATCAAAAATTATTCGATTATACACGTTTTCAAAAACATAGTGTGGACCGTGATTTTGCAAAAGCGTATAAATGGATAACATTTATGATATTTAGTGTCACTTAGATTACAGAATGTATTTAAAATTGTCTTAAGAGTAGTATTACAATAAAAAGTTATTTAAGTACAATATTTTGACAAAAAATGAACATAGATTGGCTCATTTTCAAAATTGAAAATGTGAAAAATGCTTCTATCATAATAATATTTTGCCTGTATAAAGCTCAGACCTTTGTACAGAGGCTCAACTAGAATTTTTGAAATATATAACTTAGAAGTGGGTTTGTCCATGTTTTACGACAACAGAGGGGAGAAATTTTATGAGAAAAATGCCGATAATTATATTTCAATGGGTTGTAACTCTGAAAATAATGTGAATTTTTCAAAAATCATAGTTGGACCTCTGTACAGAGATCTGAGCTATATGCAGGCAAAGTATTATTACAATAGAAGCGTTTATACAAAAGGAGAACATTTTGAAAAAAGATTATTCTAAGTTAATTTTTTTGCCAAAATATTGTATTTAAATAAATATTTTATCAAAATGTCCTTAAAACAATTTTATACATGTATTCTAATCTAAGTGACACTAAATATCATGAAAATTATCCATTTATGCGCCTTTTTAAAATCACGGTTCCGAACGTAGTCGGATACCTTAAACAACGATAAAAGTCGATTTCTAATTTTGTTTATAAAAAAAAATTATCTAAATATTTTACTCCGAAACAAATCACAACATGATAATTTTTCATGCCATTATCTTGCAAAGAGTCTTTTTGCGGCCCGTCAAGACAATCAAAAATCCAAATTGACAGAAAGTGCTCTATATTTGAGTCAGCATACATTTGTGAGCAAAGTTTTTCTCGTATGCAACGAGATTAAATGTAAGTTAAGTGACATTAGTTTTTTAACTGTGATGAACATTTTAACAAGTAATCTCCCTCATTATTTTTAAGAAAATTGTACAAAAGTGTGATAAAATAAATTTGTCTCATTAAACTGATTCTAAAATTAAATGCGCTTGCAGCTATAGGTATGAAATTAGCGAAAGAAATAAATTGTGTAAAACTGCCATTATTTTATCGAACTTATAATTATTGACTTTAAGGGACCAAACGAAAGCTTTTTTGGTAAGCAAAATTAACTAATGAATCCAATCATTTAATAAAAAAGGTGCTATATACAACACACACACACACATTCCGGTACCCTCCGCTTCCACAACGTGACTTTCGAGCCGAAACAATTGGCCACCCCTGCATTAAACTAAAAACTTCTCTAGATAAAGCGTATTAAATATTTTGAAAAGGCTAAAGTATTTGTTTAGCCCCTTCTATGTCAGCATTGCTGTCATTCCTTTGGAGTCTTTGTTTCCGTTTTGTTGGCATCGCATGGAATGCGACGCAAAGAAAAATTTTATTCTTGAAACTGAATTCGTCGCTACTTACACGTCTTTTTAATTTCCGGGATATTTTTATACTTTTGAATATTTCTACCAGGTGGAGCAACTAATATTACTTTCTTCGCAATAATCGCAGAGAGATTTCCCGCCTGGAATCTAACACTAGTAACATCTAATGAATCTCGGGATGTGTGTTAAAATTTCGAATAAAAACCATTCAAGATGGTTTTGATATTTATTATCAAAATTTTAACCGACAAAGTAAGGAAAAAATAATATGTAATACATGATATCGGTTTTGTGATAAATGTGATTTTTACGCTCCAAGAAAATTCTAATGCTGTTTTAACGATAAAGTACTATTTACCAAAACCAAAATTTTTAAATAAATTCCAAATACTTTTATTATTTTTTGTTGGTCTTTATCTTAAGCAACTCAAATCAGTAGGATTAATATATACATTATCATAGTGTACTTTTTAAAATTTGAAACTAAGGTGCATTGCAGGGAAAACTGGTGATCAGTGAAATGATATCACATAATTTTCCAACTATTAACAAGTAAAAAACTGCTTACTGATATAAATAATTTTCGTTTTTCAGCTTAGGATAAAATATATATTAATTCTGAGCAATAAGAAAAATGATTTTTTGGGATCAGAAATTCGTAAAGTAATCCGACAGAAAACGATATAAAAACTGATTTTTTTAATTTTTTTTTCTCCTTCAAAAATAAAATTACCTTAATAGAATCCAAATATTTATCAAGGCCTGCCAACGAAAATCATTTTTCTTGGGGAAAAATCACAACGCGATCATTTTCCAAGCCATTATCACTCTAAATATACAGAAATCCATAGAGGAAGCTATCTACGCGGTAGAGCTCTTCACACTCACCCCCAAATGGAACCTGCCCTGTCAACCTTACCCAACTCGTTTGCAGAATAAATTTCATTAAACCCCCACCTGTCAAAAGCCCTAAGTTTATTAGCTAACAAAGTGTATATCGCGAATCCATCGAACATTAAGGATTTAAATCACCGCGTCCATGGCAACATCAAACACCCCTCGTCCCCCCTCACCCCCATCGGGGAGGAAGGGTTTCACTGGGGAAAGGTATTCATTACTCTTCGGGTCCCGGTCTCCTCGGTGTCCGAATCCTCCAGTTTTGTGACGAGTCGGTTGTTCCCTAATGGGCGGTCCATGTTCCTCTTCCGGATTCTGTCATCAGCGTTACAAAGAATTCCTGGAGGACTTCCTGTCCGTTTTGTTAAACCTCCCCTTCCCTCCCCCCCCAAGGCCTCTTTTCGGACACAAACCTAAACTTTACCCCTCCCCCACTCACTTATGCTTTTTATGTTAACTCCCCCAACACAAAGATTTTTTTTACTTGGTCGAATACAAAAATAAAAGAAATAAAAAAGAGGGGTGGGAGTACGCCTTAACAACTTTTTGACTCTGGCTTCTAACGTTACAAAGTTTTCTAATGGAGAACGCATGTTTTTACGGTTTTTAAGGTTAACGTTCGCCCAGTGGTTAGGGCATAATAAACGGAGGCTGTTTTCGAGCGATGGGGGAAAAGGCAGAGGAACTTTTGTTGTGCTGGATGGATGGTGGAACTGTTTATTCTTCATTTTCAAAAGTGCTATTCTTTGCGACTCACACAAACTGTTTTTATTTTATTCTATTCTTAAAATAAGCGCTGAAGAGTTCATTAAAAAAAAGAAAGAAAAATTCTCATTTTACAAGAGATATATATAGGGTGAACCAGTAGCGCACACAGGAATTTTTCAAGGGGGTCCGGGGTTGAAAGTTCACCATTCTTGAATCAAGCTATTTTTGATTTTGTCGATTTTTAGGAACAAAACACAATAAAAAAAATATTGAATAAATAATTAGCATTAATTAATAAAATTAATTATTAAAAACAAATATTTAATTAAATTTTACGTATTATATACTTAGAATTATAAACAATCGGAAAAAAATCAAGGGTTTGGAGGGGGGTCCGGACCCTCAGGACCCCCCCTTTGTGTGCACCACTGGGGTGAACCGAAAGTTTTCCTCGATTATAAATATTAATTGTGCTCAAACTGTTATACTTAGACATACGTTTTTTTTTCTTGGTGTATTGTAAGTATTATTATGATTTTTGTATAATATCCTTTATCTCAATAAATTTCAACGAGTTCTTCCTTGATTTCTAGGAGAATGTCTAATAAGGAGAGTGCAAAGCCTGGGGGTCACTGATTTGGTTCAAATTTTGCAGGATGGTAGATTTAGTTTCCTTGTTGATGTAGATATATGGTTATAGGAGCCACTACTCAAAAGTGTTTTAGATATTTACAATTGAAGATGCAATTCACTCGTTAAATTCAGTTCTGTCGCAAACAATTACACGTAATGGGTTTAGCGTAGCAACAACGGATTGGTGTTCCTCACAGGGACGTCTTAAGACTTGTTAGGCTCTGGGCCACTACACAAATGTAGGCCCCCAATGACCCTTAAAAATAGATTGTGTATAGCATATGTTGTGCAATATTCGTACAAATAGTAACTCGAAACAAACAAACGTGCATGATTGACAATCACGCAAAGTGGCTCAAACGACTGCCACCTTTTGACTGAATGAGTAATGTAGTGCATTATGGTAAGCGTAGCCCTATATATGGACGATGGTCATTACATAATTATGCAGTTTTGCAACGATTGCCAGTTGACATATAGTCCGAAATTCCCAGTTTTTGGATAATACAACTAGAAATAACATTTGATCTCTCTCTCTCTCTCGTTAAATTTATTATAATTATGATATTACTATAACACAGCGTTTCTCAAACTGTGGGGCGCGCCCCCTAGGGGGCGTGATAACTCTACAAGGGGGCGCGAGGATATTAAAAAGTCGAAAACAAAAGATTATTTTAAAAAAATTATTAATTTGCTGACATACATTCTGGCATAATAAAATATAAAATACAGATTTATACCAATATAATACTAATATAATACTTATAAATGAATCAGTACTTCCCAATGTATTTTATAAGTATTTGGACAATATTAAGTTAAGAGCAAGTTTAATAATTACCAGTGACTCCATGGGCTCTTGTCATATATACAATTATATACAAAAATTAACACTTATCTTGATAATTTGTACGGTTTATAATTAATCCCCTAACTGCCGAGATTAAAAGTTATACGGTTCAATTCCCAATACCACTGTTTTTTCATGTAGGCGCGCGTATGAGATGTATTGAGGGGGGAATAAAAGAGGAATAAAGAAGCAAATCCTCTGAAATATGTAAATCCTTCGCAAACACTGTCAAGTTAATTTAATTGCATTACAAAGCTTTCGGACTAATTCTATGGATAGAAATTCACAGAAAAGATCCTACTTCGGAAAGACGTATATATACGTTCGTACCAATTAATACTTTGGCTGACCAAGACGTTTATATACGTCGGTGGGATTTAAGAGGTTCAAGTCATATTGTAGCTTTAGCATCAAAGCATAGTATTACTGAATTCAATACAGTGTTATTGTATGGAGAAAGGGGGGCGCGATGGAAATTATAACTGAAAATTGGGTCGCAAGAATCGAAAGTTTGAGAAGCACTGTATTAACACATAGTCGACCACGAGACGAGGCCAATCCTGAAGTCGAGGCCCTGGGCCCGGGCCCAGTTGACCCATGTCTTAAGAAGTCATCGTCGTTAGGAGTCGGGTTAGAGTCCGTGGAGGGTGAATAACTTTTTTTTTATTTTATGTCTATTTTTACAAATAAAGATACATAATAAAGTTTAAATAAATCGGAAATAAACTGTTTTTAATGACTAGAAACCTTATAGGAGTTTTATTTCTCATTTGCATTCGTATAAGTACGGAATAATATTTATTACAAAACAACAAAAGCTTTTCGTAGAAGAACAGGAGAAAACCCCTTTATCTGCTAGTTAATCATGCCTAGAAACAATAAATTGTGAAAGGAAACAATAAATAAAACATGTATCAGATTAACAAAATTAGAATAAAATTACAAGCTTCTTACCCCTCATTGTCCGTACAAAGGTGAAACTTATCATGAAAGCAAATGATACATAATTTCGAAAAGTATCTCACTCATCGAATTAGTGCAGTATTACTCATTACGTATCTCATTACGTATAATCGTTTGCTGCAGAACTGAATTTAACGAGTGAATTGCATCTTCAATTGAAAATTTCTGAGAAATTATTGAGTAGTGGCACCTATTACCACATATCTTGTAAGGACGCCCCCCTTGGGTGCCTTTCTCCTAGGTTATCAGCGTGAGCTAGAGGTGTAGGAATAAATGAAGAACTAGAAGCTGCCATGATCTTAATATGACTTTATTAAGATCTTAACTTATACCAATAACAGATTAGATAATAATATGTGAGAGAATCTACGGTGGCTAAACACACAATATATATAATACCGAAATAACGTAGCCCGGACCACTATCAATAACCAACTCGCCTAAGCTCAATTCCAATGCAATCACAGATCCGAATATTTAAATGGTCACTCCTACCTTTACTGTCCAACGAAGTATCACTCTATCTGATCCTAGTTGAAGTTGCGGTTCACTGGCGTGCAACCTTGACTAAGGGCTCTGTACCAAGTAACCTCTCTTGACTGTAACTTAACTTCCCAAAACTTCTTCACACTTGAAATATGGACTATCATAACATTCCCCAAATGCCACCCAGCTTACTCTAAACTTCTGTTATTTAAAAGCTTCCTAATTTGCATCTTTCCTTCATGCTTTACTTCTTGGGTTGATTGGAAAAGAGTTGCCATTCATTCTGGCCCCAAAGAACCCAAAAGGATATGTTAATGAAAAAACGCTTGAGCCCGTCACAATCTTCATCAACAGGCAAACTAAATCCTACAAATTTTGAACTAAATCCGTGACCCCCAGACCTTGCACTCTCCTTGTAAGCGGTATTCCAGCTCCCACCAAATGTTATTTAACATGAATTGCATTTTAAAAACATGCAACCTAAACATTTTATGAAGAATTCTTACCAAACTTTCTTGCGCTATTTGAAGTTCAAGTGATGTTTTACAAGTTGATTTATTACTCCGTTGGAACAATTGTTGAGCGTGTTCAACAGATGCTTTTACTCACACTATGTATGCATCTTCTATGAAGATTCTTAACCCTGCCTATTTCTTTAATCTTTAATTAGTTCATACCATCGTTTTATTGATTTTGTACCAGGAAATTTTCTTCTGTAAAAGCGTCGAAATGTACACTAATCATTAATGGGCAATTACGTTTCGTGAAACCAAAACACATATTAACTCTTTCTCTTGAATCGACGACGTTTTCTTTCTTACAAATGTTCCCTCAGGTCACTCTTATGGTCTAAAGCCGTAAATGTGCAGATTAGTTTGCCAATTTGCATATTAATTGATTCGCTCCATTTAAAGAGCGGAATCAAGAGTTTCCCTCATTTTAGCTAGGTAATCTTCACTTTAGCAGTTTCAGTACCGTTAAAGTTCAAAAGTTTTTTTTCTCTTATTTATTTTCTGTTAGGATTTTGATTGAACGCTGACTCAGAACAGAATAATTTATCCCAAGCCTTTAAAAATAGAATGGCAGAGACAGTAAATGTATTTGGTCGAAGACTTAATTTATAATAAATATAATTACGATGACCAGTATTTTCTAGAAACAAATGTTAAAAGTTCCAATATTACACACACATACACACAAACCACCAATCCTTAATTGTGTAACAATATATTAAACCGGTTGATTTTTTGTATTTTAGTTTTTCAATTAATTGATGATTGCTTCTGTTAACTAATTGATTGTATAATGTGACTCTCTAGAGATATCTAAAAATAAATTATTAATATTGTTACTTTGATAGGGGTTCGAGGATTTTATGCAAATCAGTCACAAAGAACAAAAAAGTTCTTTAAGAGCAATGAGAATTTATTGTCGAAAAAATATCCTTGAAATACAGAATACATAACAGAATATATCTCTGAAGGTCTTAACACCTTCAACAGCGTTCAGACACAACTATCAGTGTCTAAAATACAAGTACTCGTATGTGAAAGATTATTCACAGTCACCGCTCGTCCTACTCAACAGCCGAGCTAATCGTTTATCGACTCTTCACCGTCAAGGCAAGGCTATCGCCTTCAAAGCAAGGCTATCACCTTCAAGGCAAGGCTATCACCTTCAAGGCAAGGCTACCAACTTCAAGGCAAGGCAATCACTAGTCAAAACAATATTAATTCAGTTTTGGCGTGCGTCTCCATATATATATTTCTCACGGATCCTTCGAGAAAGATCCTCTTGCATCATGGATCGTTAAATTAGTGAATCTCTCCACCAATTTTCAGAACAATCCGTAGGTTCACGAACTCGCGAAAAATGATCGCCAACAAGATCGCCACCATTATGGTCTACAACATGATCACCAAGTTGCCAATATAGTCGCCAAAAATGATGCCAACTTCACTTCATCGCCTAGATTTCGCCAAATTCTTATTGAATCACTATTATAATGTAAGGGAGGGCGTTGCTTGTGAATATTACAATTTTAACATAATATATATAACAGAGTAATATAAATGCATTACACATCCAAATACAAATTATTTACACTATTTCGCACAAAATTCGTAATTATATTATGCCAATCTCCTTAAGGCATCCGACTACGTTCGGAACCGTGATTTTAAAAAAGCGTATAAATGGATAATTTTCATTATATTTAGTGTCACTTAGATTAGAATACATGTACGAAAATGTTTTAAGAACATTACGACAAAAAATATTTAAATATAATATTTTGACAAAAAATTAACTTAGAATAACCTTTTTTCAAAACGTTCTTCTTTTATAAAAAATGCTTCTATAATAATATTTTGTGCTTATATAAAGTAAAGACTTCTCCAAAGAGTCTGAACTAGGATTTTTGAAAAATTCACATTACTTGCAGAGTTAGCAACAATTGAAATACTTATCGGCGTTTTTTTCTTAAAATTTCAACCCTCTGTTGTAGTAAAATATGGATGAATCTACTTCTAAGTTATGTATTTCGAAAATTCTAATTCAGCCTCTCTACAGAGGTCTGAGCTATATACAGGCCAAATATTATTATAATAGAATCATTTTTCATAAAAGGAGAACGTTTTGAAAATGGGTCATTCTATGTTCATTTTTTGTTAAAATATTGTACTTAAATAACTTTTATTGTAATAACATTTTTAAAACAATTTTATATAAGTCTTGTTATCTAAGTGACACTAAATATCCTAAATATTATCCATTTATACGCTTTTACAAAATCACGATTCCGAAAGTAGTCAGATACCTTAATCAAAATAATATTTTTAAAAATTTAATACCTTGCATTGTAATTTTAATTGATTGATTCTATCAATTGATGTGTCGTGTTGTTCGATTGTATTAACTTGATTCTTTAGGTATCAAAAATATAAATCGACATTTAAGTTAAGCGTTCAGAAACGGTTCTGTCAAGGCTTATTATTTTTTTTCCCTTGGTGCGGTGTGAAAGTTTGTGGCCGCGGTAGCTGAGTGGTATAGGTATCCCACCCTGGCTTGCCTTGTCACGAGTTCGAGTCTAGCACCCCTAAAAGACCCGCCGTGTAGGGCAGCGATGCACGTTAAATCTATCGAGAGCTGAAACGTCCTTCCGTTGGTGTGGTGTGGTAGTTAGAGAGGGGTGCAGCTCAGGTGTGTCCACGTCACTTGACCATGGTTCAAAATTACGTGGTCCGTCACCAAAAGCCCTCGTGCAGCTGAACAGTGCGACATTAATATTCAATCAATCAATCAAGCGGTGTGAAAGTTATAAGAGGAGGATGCCAGCTCAGTTCAAAATTCTGAAGTTCAAAACTACAAGAAACGATTAACAAATAATGAGCGTGTAGTTTTCAATTTCTCATGAATTTCATCAATGTGTTGGTAGTATAATATATACAGTTGAATTTGTTACCATTAATGCTTTCAGAGCACCAAGGCTTTTTTTCACATATGTTTTGGATCATCCACGTAGTTCATTTTCTTGGGAAAAATCACTAGACCGAAATAATTTTTTAAACTTAAGATGCACTTTTCGATCGTTTATAGTATTCTCCCTCAAAAGTCTGGTTTACATTGCGAGCAGCTTTTGCAGTATCATTACTAAACTTATAATCATATAAAAATGTGATTATCCGTATTCATATGCTTACTGAGTTCAAAACAAATAACAAGATGGAACAATTTTAAGAAAATTTTCTTTGCTGAAATGTGACTCTGGCTATGGGTAATACAACTATAAACGAGGTTATGCCGAAAACAAAAGCATAACGAAAACAAGAAGACAAACGTTTACCAGTAAAGAATATCCGACATTTTATATGCACCAATCTAATAAAACTCTTTCTGCTTCTGTTACAGTTTAAATATTTGTTCTAGCTAACAAAAGTATTTTGGAAATCAAAAATTATGGTGAGTGAGAAATTAATTTAGTGAGAAATAAATGTATACCGTAATTCTTAATTTTTTTTAAAAAAAATGTAAATTTACACAAACAATGGACATTTTGTAAGAAATATATGTCATACAGCTTTGAAATTTTACACACATATTAATGCTATAAAATTGGCAAAAATTATTTTAAAAGGGTTTTACATAGTTTTTAAAAAAAAGAAGAAAAGATTCAATTGTTGTTGTTTTTTAAACTTTTACTTGTTGGGTTATATATTTTTTTTTTTTGAAAAAAAAACAAATCAAACATTTTTAAATATGCTGACATCCAAATAATGTAATAAAAATACACAAATATGAATATAACTAGAAGACCTATGAATTTACTTATAAATAATCCTTAAACTTTGTCATTTTTAACTTTACAAAGACATGAAATATAATCCCTTAAAACCAAACAAGTCAGCAAAAATATTGCTTATAAACATCCTAAGAAACATCTCTCCTTGTTTTGAATACATATAACAACCCTATACGATTCGGGTCCGGAGGCGTATGGCGATCACACAAAAATTTCTACATGAATGCAGACTTGTGCAAAAAATTTATGTGGCCAAATCGTAACCCAAAACTAAGCCAAGAAAGCCAAAGAATGAAGAGACATTTCCATTTTCGCCTCGAATACCTCATTACGTATAAATTAGTATTATCTTTTTGTACTTCTTTGTTGGCATTATTTAAATAAAGAAGTTGTGTGCTCTTTAAAATTCTTATTCATTTGAATGAAAAGTATGTGATTTGTATCGATGCATTTATATTGGTAATCGATTCCATTTGTCGACACAGATGATTTGAATCTGTTCATTTTAAATAGATTAGAATTTTCTAGAATTTTCGAAATATAACTTAGAAGTGGGTTTATCCATGTTTTAGACAACAGAGGGAAGAAATTTAAAAAAACCTTTTTATTTTAATGGATTGAACTCTGAAAATAATATAAATTTTTTAAAAAAAGGTTAGCCTTTCAAAGTCTGAGCTATATACAGGCAAAATATTATTATAATAGAAGATTTTTCCCAAAAAAATTTTTTTAAAAAGGTTATTCTAAGAATTTTTGCTAAAATAGTATTTAAATAATTTTTTTTTGTCAAAATGTCCTTAAAACAATTTTATACATGTATTCTAATCTAAGTGATACTAAATATCATGAAAGTTATCCATCTATGTGCTTTTTTACAATCACGGTTCCGAACGTAGTCGGATACCTTAATCCAATGACAGCATTGAAAATAAACTTGAAAATCCTTTCGATTTAAATTATTTCTTTTGATCACAAATTACGCATATTTTTTACCATCGTAATAATTGCTTTAACATGTAAATATTTTTTAAAAATTATAAAATTCAATTAGTATATATAATTAGCGGTGCATTTTTCGGAAAATAAATTTGACTAATAATTAATATTATAATCAAAGGGCACAAAAATAATATTTCCTGAAATAAATTAGAATTTCATTGAAAGAGTTTTAATTTTCACTAATCATTTTTTAAAAATTAATTAGAAGAAATGTATTTAAAATAAATTTTTACTTTCGTAGGTAATAATTAAAAAGCTTAAAAATCAGTACAGTAGTTTATGGTTTTTTAGGACAGATGAGTTTTTAAGATACTTCATTCATATGATATTACATACTTTAGAATATTACATATGAAAAAAACCTGAAGTGTGTAGTATATATATATATATATAAAGTTTGTTAACTTTCTGATATTAAAATTTTTAAACATAATAATCAAATGTACATGTTTAATTTCTAAGCTTATTTACATCGCATTTTTCACACAAGAATAACTGAAGGTTTACAAAATTTAAACTTGTTTTTATATATAAAGCTTTTTACAGCTTCGTTGTTGAGTTTATGTAAACTTTCATTGTAGTTGAGTTAGAAATATTCTTAAATTTAAAAAAATTCTCTAAATTGAATATTATAAGACCTTGTACCTGTAGCTATAACTTTACAAAGAAACTATAGAACATCAGTATTTAAGTAACTTACGAAAATTCAATAACTAAAATGAGTATTTTAAGTGTTGTTGAAGTGAAAAAAAATTAAAAAGGGATGCAATTTCAAAATAAGAGAATTAGTATAATAGTATGGTGGAACTACATTGAATTAGTATATAACAAAATAGATACGTGATTAATTATTTAATAATTTCTTTCATTCTCAGTAACTATTCAAATTATTCTCAAGTAAACAAAAATTTTAATAAGTTGCATCATAAAGTTGCCCTTATAACTTTAAATTGGAGGATTATGAAAGAAATTTTTTAACTATCCCAAGATGAATTCATAACCTGCATTGCAATTTGATTATTATTTTACTTATTTCAATTTAAATTACTATTATTTACCATATGAAATCTTAAGTAACTGGAAATATATACACAATTAACTGGCAATCATGTTTGTGGATTTTTAAATTAAATTATGCTTAATGAGATGTAGAACACTCTTCCTCACAAAGTAGTAACGCTAATAGCCCATAGTGTTGATTTCATTTATTAAAGCAAAATCTTAATGGAATCATCAAGAGCTGTAAATCCTTGAAAAGAATGTCTTAAAACAAATCTAAGATAATTTTCTGCCCAACCTTTTTTTTTATGCAGCACTTTGTACAGCTTAAATATTTGACCCATTTGTAACACAAAACGAGATAATTCATACTTTTAGGTCACTCAAATTGATAATGATTTTACTCAATTTATTTTTTAGTTCTCGGGATAGAGTATCGAAATTCGAAGCTAGAACCAAAAAAAATGAATGTTTAAAAATTTAATATCGTGAGAAAATGTTTTGCTTAGTGGAAAGTATTTTTTAAAAAAAATGATTGTGACTTTATTTAATATGAAATTTAAATCGATACTAACTTAAATTCAACAGTACAAAATAATCAAGTAAATTACACTGTCTTCGTAAACATTTTGGTTTATATAAAAAAACTGAAATTTTCTTCGATATAAACATTTAAGAATATTTCTATAAGATAACATTAGAAGATAATAAGATAAGAATATAATGTTTCATAATTGAGACCTTATGATAGATATTCATCTAAGAATATCTATCATAAGGTCAAAATTATTTTTTATAGTCATAGAAAAAATTATAGCCTGTATTTCCGAATGAACAAGGAAATGAACATGAATTAATTAATGAACAAGGACTTTAGAAAACAATTGTACAAACAGACAATTCATTTTTACAAAATGCCTCTGGTTCCTGAGTTCCCAAATAATGATATTTTTAGTACAAATGAGTTTTCGTAGTTAGGGATCATGGTTTCTTCTTTTTGTAAATTACGTATCGAATGAATTATGAAAGTATTAAATTTTACCCAATAGTTAACCACAGATACTTCTGTTTATGAATTGATTCAAGTAATCAATAAAAATACAGGGGGGTGTTCATAATTTCCTTCAAGGCTTCTAATAATAGTAAAAAAAAACTAAAATGAATACAGCAAAAAAGAACATTTAGAAGAATACAAAAGAAATTTAGGCTTTATTAAATATCTTAAAGGTATTCTATGCGGGAAATCCTGGTTATATATATGTCGCAGAGAAATAGTGAAATTAAGGATTTCATCAAATCCCTAAGGGATATGATCAATTGACGGGATATGTTAAAATAACGTATATCTTCAAGGTTATTTCCTGATGAAAGTAAGTGATTTTCAAATCCCTGAACTGCTTCAGTGAAATGATGAAATGAACTAGTCAGGATTTGATTTGGGAAAATGCTATACGGGAGG
Source organism: Trichonephila inaurata madagascariensis (assembly GCA_019973955.1). Taxonomy (NCBI): domain Eukaryota; kingdom Metazoa; phylum Arthropoda; class Arachnida; order Araneae; family Nephilidae; genus Trichonephila; species Trichonephila inaurata. The sequence continues at coordinate 399,735 of BMAV01008699.1, read as the reverse complement.
GGAGTCACCTGGGGGTCGAGTCCTTGTACCTCCTAAAAACCCGTGTAGTACTATCGATCCCCTAAATATCAACCCCATATCTTTAAAAAATTGGCACCATAGGATTAACATTGGGATTGATAGTTTAGTGCGTAAGAAACCGAGAGGAAAGATGTTATACGTCAATAAATACCAGTCTAATTTTCTAACTATTTGTTAATTAGTTTCGAATAAATAATTTGCATTTCATTAACTGTTGTTGTATTGCTTACTTCTACGTTTAATAATGCGCCATATTTATTAAATAAATACTTTTAAACTCTTGACAATATTTCATCATTTCTCTGAAATAGCTCAGGGGTTCGTTAATATCCTTGCTTTTATCAGGGAAATGACCTTGAAGAGACGTTATTTTAACATCTCTCGTTAAGTGATCATCTCCCTTACGGATTTGATGAGATTCCTAATTTTCATCATTTTCCTGCGACATATACGCGTCATATATTATTGCAATAGTAAGGTTCCTGCCGCATTTTATTCAACGTGGCACAATCAACGTTATTGACAGCACGAGTTACCTTTTCCGTGTTTTACACAAGATCAAGTTTTTATACCCCTTTGACACGTGATGTAGCAGAATTGCATAAAAGGATAACATGGCTGTCAATAACATTGATAGTACCACGTTGAATAAAATTGACAGGAACCTTACTATTGTATTAATATATGCCGTGTAACCAAGGTTTCACACATTAAACACCTATAAAGTATGTAAATAAAACATGGAATTGTTCCTGTATTGTTTCAAATGTTCTTTTTTTGCTGTATTCGTCTTAGTTTTCCATTCTTTTTTTTACCATAGAGCTTTAAATCTCTGTAGAAAACTATGAATAACCCTTTATATCAGACGAGTCACTTTAAGGTATCCAATTATGTTCGGAACCGTGATTTTAAAAAAGCGCATAAATGGATAATTTTCGTGATATTTAGTGTCACTTAGATTAGAATACACGTATACAATTGTTTTAATGATATTATGACTAAAAAAATTATTTAAATACAATATTTTGGCAAAAAATTAACTTAGAATAACCTTTTTTCAAAATACTCTCCTTTTTGAGAAAAATGCTTCTATTATAATAATATTTTGCCTGTATATAGCTCAGACCTCTGTACAGAGGCTCAACTATGATTTTTGAAAAATTCACATTATTTTCAGAGTTACAACCATTTGAAATAATTATCGGCGTTTTTTTTTAAAAATTTTCTCTGATTTTAAAAAAATGGATAAACCATTTTGTTATTATTTAAAATTCTAGTTGAGTTGTAAGAGGTCGATTATATAAGGCAAAATATTATTATAATAAAACTTTTTTATTTTAAAAGGAAAATTTTTTGAAAAGGGGTCATTCTATGTTTTTTTTGTCAAAATATTGTACTTAAAAATTTTTTTATTTTTATACTATTCTTAAAACAATTTATAAAATTTTTTTAATCTAAGTGACACAAAATTTCATTATTATCCATTTACACGTTTTTTTTAAAAATCAGGGTTTCCCGAACGTAGTCATATTAAGAAAATTTTTTATGCTTATAATTCTTGCTAAAGAAGACAGTGATGGAACGTTATTTCATTTTTTATAAGTTTGAAAAAACAAGAAAGAAAAAGGATTTTAAAATTTTTTATAATTCATAGTATAAACTTAGAATACACATTCTAATTTTCTGCGTTATTACTTAGGTAAATGAACTAAATATAACTGAATGTTTTTAAATAGATTGGAATAAAAATAATAGAAAATTAATAAAAAATGTAATTTTTTCTTTCTTTTTTGTTCATTACTTGCAATTTTTTTTTAAAGAAAAATTTATCAATTGCGTTTTTATTACAATAGCACTTATAATTCAACGTTCTAAATATTTTTTTAAAAAAATTAATGTTAAATAATTTCTGAATTAACTAGGCAAACTGTAATTATTTTTTTTTTTGGGGAAGTATTTTAAAAGTTTTTTTGTGGCCGGGTATCCCATTGTTAGGGGGGGGTTTAAGTCCTGGTGCATGGGGACCCTTTTTTGTAGGAAGGTGGGGGACACACTGAGATCTTTTCGGGATAAAAGTCCCCCTTTTATTTGGTATAGATTAATTTGGGGGGTGGTTTGGTTGCCCCCTGTCCTTTGACCGAGTCTCGCAATTACGAAGTCTGTCACTAATAGCCCTCGTGTAGCTTTACAATTCGACGTTAATATTTCACTCACTAAGAAACAACGAAGTCGAAACATTTATTTTTGAGCATTTTTTATCGCAATTTTTTTAGGATTTCGAGTCATATTCTTTAAAATTTGAAAACACCTTATACAGTGCTTTCAAATTTCAATATAAGGGCCCACTATTCAATCATCATTTTCATCGCGCCCCTTCCAACAAAAAATATATTGTGAATTCAATAATACTATACTTTGCCACTAAAGCTACAATACGACTTTAACCTCTTATTTCCACCGACTATATAAACGTCCGCTCCCAAAATATTCATTTTCGACGTATATATACGTCTTTCCGGTAGATCTTTTTTTGTGCGTGTGACCCTTCAATTATTCCAAAGGCGTTGAATGAAAACGGACCTTGGGGTGTTTGGAAGGGTTTACTTATTTCAGAAATTTTTGCTTTTTTATTTTCTTTTCTCCCCCCCCCGCAAAAACATCAAAATACGCTCGTCTACTTGGTAAACGATGCATTGGGAAAATTGGTAACTTTTTTAAAAGGCCATTAAAAATTAATTATAAACCGTACAAATTACAAGATAAATGTTAAAACAAGCCCATGGGGTCACTGGTAATATCGAACTTTTTCTTAGTATTGTTAAATTAATAATAAAAATAAATTTTACACAGTACGAACATTTAAGGTTTTTATTTGGGGAAAAGTGTATTCTATATTTTATTATATCAGAAAGTATTTTGTTTGTTTACATTCAGTAAATTAATTTTTTAAATAACTTTTTGTTTTCGACTTTTCAATATGCTCGCGCCCCCTTGTAGAATTATCACGCCCCCAAGGGGGGGGGCGCCCCACAGTTTGAGAAACACTGCCTTAATATATGTAATAATTTTCTTTTACGCAGTTCTGGGGAGGGATTGAAGTTTTGAACCCCATTGCTTCTCTTTAAGAGGAATAGCCATCTCTCTATCGCTATCGTAATTTCCTGTGGATTTAATTTGGAGTAGTTTGATTTAACCTTGGATAACATATTTCCAAACCTGTATTTCTAACCTATTATCTATTAAATAATTCTATTTTCTTCAAGTTAAATTTTTTTTTAAGTTGACGGTAGTTTAATAAAAATAAGTTTTTTTCAATCCTTACTTTGACTTCTATGAATCTTCACAAGGACTCTAAAACTTGGAAAAAAAGTACACATATAAGGGGCTGGCATCTCACGAAGGTTTCGCGAGTTGGTGTTATTACACCATATTATCAATACACAGCTCTACTGTGAGGGGAGGGAATAAAAATTCTTTATTTTCTCCCTATATTTTTAAATGAATACTAATGCATTTAAGAAAATAATTCCATGTTAAATAAATAAAAGTGTCAAATTTTCCTCACTGTGCAATTTTAGTAGGTATTTTTGATTTATTTGTCGTGTATTATCGACTAAATAAATTATGATAGGAAGATTAAAGCAATATCTGATGATTATTTAAATTTTAAGTAGCTCATTATGGTTGTCATGGCAACATATATAATGCCATATATATAATAGCAGCATGACATCTACCGTTATTAAAAATGATTTATATTTGCTATCCACTTATGTAAGAGCTACGTCAACTTGAACTTGTAGAGACGCATAATTTTCAGAAATGAATATTTGAAAATTTATCACAAACATTATAAATGCACCACATTTTTTAAATTTTTACATGACTCGTGAACTCGTAAGATTATGCAAATGTTTAATTTTTCTTATATTCAATAACAGTATAGTAAAACAAATAATTTTTTTCCAAGATTTCCTGGAAAGTACTAAGTAGTTCCTTGGTAAATAATTTTGAGCTCATTTTCATGTTATAACTTAGTTACGAATTTGCCACATGAAATCATAGTTTCAACTTAAAAAAAGATATTTGTAAATCTGCAAACCTAACAGGTTATTTAGGTGAATTTTAATAGGAGGCCGACGATATTCATTAATACAAACCTCAAGGGGATAAGTAAGCTTAAAATTGTGAAGTAAGTATAAACTCACCCTGTTAACTTCCACACCCCGCCACCTGAAAACTTAGAGGACCAATTAAATTTAGTATACAACTCCCACCAACCGACCCGTAGGGAGATTGATAACGTCAAGACTCAATCATTCGATCCGTTGCCAAAAGTATTTTGAAATTTTATAATTCAAATTTCAGATTTAATGTTTACTTGAAAAATTTTTAATATTGATTCTAAGGTTTATTTCATTTTGTTTTAAGATTTCGGGTTTTATTTGTTAGTAAATTCCTTTTAGTTGTTTTTAAGCCAGTTCCCATCGAAACAAACCGAACCAGTCGCGCACACAAGGGGGAAGGTCCCCAGGTCCGGACCTCCCCCAAAGCCCTTGATTTTTTTTCCGATTGATTATAATCATATGTATATAATACGTAAAATTTAATGATTTGTTATTAGTTATTAATTTTATTAATTAATGCTAATTAATTATTCAATAATTAATTTTATACGGTTTTTTGTTTCAGAAAATCAAAAAAAAAAATCAAAAGAATATGTTGGGCGACACATTGGAGTTACATACGAGAATGTGGATTTTCGAACCTGGACCTCCCCTTGAAAAATTCCTGTGTACGCTAATGAACAGAACTAATAGGCTATAATTTATCATTCAGCTTTCAACTATTCAATTTTATTAGGGAGAATGTGATATGAATAAAAACCATAAAATCTGTGTTCCTAAAGTATATCAATATAAAAGGTTTTTTTTTATCATTATTGTTCAATGTACGGCAGAGCATTTGAACCGATTTTACAAATATGTATTTCATGGTGCAGGTTGTGACGGTCTTACGCGTCTTTTCTTTAACATAACCTCTGGGTTCTTTGGTGGCCAAGATTAATGGCAACTCTTTTCTAACCAAAACCCAAGAAGCTAAATGTGAATAAGAAATGCAAATAAGATAGCTTTTAAAGGAACAGAAGTTTCAGTAAGTAAAATGGCAATTTGGGGAATGTTATGTGTGAAAGAGACTAGAGGGAATTGACAGCCTATCGCGAAGCTACCTGGAAAAATCATCCATTAATACAAGGTGCATACCATTGCATGCGCGCATAGACGTTTCCATATAAAGATCGAATCTAAGTTTGGATTAATGTAGGACTGATTATTTGATATTAGGACTTGTAATATTATTAGAAGTAAGAGTAGGCGGAAAATAATTATAACTTAGAGAAAGTGGTATAAATTACGCGATTCGGTTTAACTATCCTTGTATGTTTGCTCATTATAGATTCTTGCTAATTTAAATTTATCTAAATTGTTAGACATTTAAGTTCTATTCTTAATACAGACATATTAAGAATTAAAAATGTCTATTCCTTTTGCAAATCCTACATCTCTAGCTCACGCTGACAATCAAAGATACGGTCATCAAAGGGGGGCGGTATCACAAGGTATTTTCATACAGCAACAAAACGGTACAGGTATTTTCATGTTTTTTTTTTCTTTAATATTACAGAGAAAATTTTATTTATCTCGATAAAAATTACATTTTTCCCTTCAATCTCGATGTACTAGCACTTTCAATCTATCTCTTTGAGCTAATACAAATTTTAAATAACCCACTGTAAAATAATTGGAATGACCGCTGTAGCCTAATTGTTATGGGAACGAACTCGTGGTATCAGTGTAGCGGATTCGAGTCCTGGTGCCACTGAAGTCCCGCAGTGTAGAGGAGGCCTTTTTTTGTTAAATCTGCCGAGACTCAATCTCCTCCCATAGGTGTAGTGTGATAGTTAGGAGAGGGAGGTGCCAGCTCAGGTGTCATCTATGTCACTAGACCGAGATTTAAAATTACGTGGTCCGTCGCTAACAGACTTGGTTGTTTTATAGTACGACGTGTTACTTAGGCAGTGCTTCTCAAACTGTGGGGCGCACCCCCCTAGAGGGGTGTGATAACTACGGGGGGAAGGGCGCGATCATATTGAAAAGTTGAAAACAAAAGATTATTTTTAAGGAATTATTAATTTGTTGAAAGTAAACAAACAAAATACATGCTGACATAATAAAAAGTAAAATACACATTTACACTGATGTAATACACATATAAATGCATCAGTACTGCTCGATGTATTTTATAATTAATCTTAACAATACTAAGTCAAGAACAAGTTTAATAATTACCAATAACTCCATGGTCTTGTCATATGTAAATTTGTATACAAAAATTAACACTTATCTTAATATTTTTTTGTACTGTTTTTTTTAAATTTAACCCTTTTTAAAAGCTGTTTAAAAGTTTTCTCAACCCCCCTCAAGGCCACCGTTTTCGTAGGCACGGTATTTTATGTATTGGGGGGGAAAGGGAATAAATAAATAAATCCTCTGACTAAGTAAATCCTTTGCAAACACAAGTTTTAGAGCACAAAGGAATTTTTTAAGAGGGGGGGTCCGGGGGTTTAAAATTCACCATTCTTGTATCATTATTTTTGATTTTGTCGATTTTCAGGGAAAAAAAACAGTAAAACTAATTATTGAATAAATAATTAGCATTAATTAAAAAAATTAATCATTAATAAAAAAATATTTAATTAAATTTTTGGTATATTTGGGAAATTTTAATCAATGGAAAAAAACAATTTTTTGGGGGGCCGACCCCGGCCCCCTTTTTTGGGACTGAAGAGGTTCTTTTATTGCATTCCCAAAACCTCCGGGCAATTTTAGGATAGCAGTGCACAGAAAAAAATTGTAGGTTAAAAATCTTATTGTAGTTTTTGCGGCAAAGTATAGTATATTTAAATTCAATACTTTGTTATGGTATGGAGGGTAAGGGGGGGGGCATCTGAAAATTATGATTGAATATTGGGTCGCAAATATTGAAAGTTTGAGAAGCACTGCACTAAGGAGCATTTTAAACTTCCCACTACAATAATTCGAATTTAATCATATTTATTTTACACAAAAGAAGTGAAAAAATTACTGAAATTCACTCGACTGACCTGTACTCTTGATTCTGTAAGGCCTATGCGCATCGCCAGTTCTTCCCTCATGAAAATGTCCGGGTAGTGTGTCTTGGAGAAGCTCCGCTCCAGCTCTTGAAGTTGTGCTGGCGTGAATCTCGTCCTGTGCCTCTTCTGTTTGACGGGTTTGTCGTTGCTGCTCCCCTCGTTGGGTCCGGGTCCATGGACCGGAGGGTTTGTGGATCCGTGCAGCCCGTCCAGGACCTGCAACGTCCCACTACCCGTCTCTCCCCACCTTTCTTTTTTCAGGCCGTCCTCCTTCGGCCTAGGAAAAAGAAGGTTGAAGGGTTTTAGCCTTTCGAACGCCCCCGCACATTTTTTTAATTTTTTTTCAAAGTATATTTATATTTTAAAAACCACCCCACTTTTCTGTCCCCTCCCTCTCCCACACTCACCCCTCACACCCCTCCCCTTTTCTCCCTCTATACTCCCTTTTACTCTCTAACATCACCATTCTCTACATATCTCTTATTCACTCTCACACTTTTTCTATTACTCACTCTTTCACAATCACTCTTTCTTTCACACTTTTCTCACACTTATTCTTACACATGCACGCTACAGCTATTATGATTTAGAATTTAAAAAAATATGCTTTAATTATTCTATAAACCTTTGGGAGTTATAAAATTTAATATAAATCTATTTAAATTTTTCGTATAAAAAAGTACCCATTTTTTCTTTTCGTTAATTTTTTTTTTCTATTTGGAGTTTTTTTATAATTATAATGACAATAATTTTATTAAGAATATTGACAGATTCTAAGAGAAATAATTTTAATCTCGTCTTATTACATTGAAAAAAAGTGCCATTCAAGCCAGATATCCTTTAACCTTTGTTGTTTCTATAGCTTCATTTAAGGACCTTTAACTATGTTCTCTGAACCTTACAGTAAGCTTAAATTCCTTTTCCTGAATTTAGTTTATGTAATTAGACTACAGATTGAAGTGAAATGTCTCTCTTCTAGTTTTTGTTTATAAGGTTGTTTTTAGAGCAGTCAGCAGGAGAAATCAAAGAAAAGTTAGTTGTAAAAAAGTTAGTAAAAATGTTGTTGTAAAAGATTATACAAGGGGAACTAAAAGTCTTGCCCTGATTATAAATACAGGGTGTTTCTAAATGAATATTGGAGTTTTAACGCCTTATAACTTTTATTTCATTTGACTTATTAGAATAACTCATGCATCGAATGTAATACCAAATGAAACAGTTTTGTTTGCTGACATGTGTGTGCATGCGCGCATAACGTATGTTAATTTTTTTCCCCTTCTGATCAGCGCGCTAGTAGAAAAATGGCGACTAGTGAACAGAAAGCATTTTGTATACCCAGTTTGCAAAGACAGAATCTGCTATTATTGTGCCACGAACGTTCCGGTGGACACCTCAGTGGACATGTGGACACTCAAAATGCGCATACCTGGAGCTTAGAAAATCCTCACGAGGTGCTAGAATTGCCACGAAACACACCTAAATTGAATGTTTTTTTGCCCTATCTGGGCGGAAAATTATGGGGCCTTTTTTTCCGGACAACCAACTGTTTGGGTTTTGCCTATCTTGAGGTCACAACGGGCTATTACCCCAATTTAAAAAAATATACCAAATAACTTTATTTGGGGAAAAATGGTGTACCGCCTCACGGCATCTCTCGTCGCGATTGGTTGCCTCACTGACTCGACCAATGGATTTTCCGCATACGGCCTCACGATCTTGTTTCGCATGGCCCCCCGTTTACCCAACCTGAAAACATGTGATTTTATCTGTAGGGTTCATTAAAAAATTTTTGTGCGTACCTCCGCGGCCATGACCTTTTTGACTTAAAACACAGGATGGAAGCAGCTGTTGCAAGAATTACCCAGACACACTGAACAAAATTTATGAACTCACCTTTATGTGCCTTTTACGAATGGGGCCCTTTTAACATTTGTAAACTTGTAGGTAAACTGTTTCAGTTATTTTCATTCTATGTATGAATTGTACTTTTAAAGTTATATGTAAAAATACTTGGTTAAAAACCCCATATTCATTTAGAAAAAACCCGTATTTATTGTATTCATTGTTATGAATATTTTTGTAAGACCATTTACTCTAGTAAATTGTAACGTGTGCCTCCCCTTGGAATATCGGGGAATGTATATATCATCAACATGCCAGTTCCCGCCAAGTGTTCTTAAACATGCCTTTTGTTACACTGCCTGTTCCTTTAAAAAATTTTATTACCACCACTTTATAGATTTTGCATCTGGAAGTTTGCGTCTATAGCAATGTCGAAACTTAAGCGAACATTAATCGAGTTCGTTTCATGAAATCAAAGCACACACAGAGCTTTATTTTAAATCGTCATCCTTTCACCGAAAATGTCTTCCTTACAAATGATCCCCTGAGTTACTCTTGAAGGAGCACTTTCGTCATCGAAGGAAGGTCACTAAAACTAACCTATCTAATCACATAAAAGTAATATTGTCGTATTAAATGGTTATTTTGTAATGACTTATTATAATCTGGAAGACTTTTGGCTCATCTTATATAATATATACAGTAGAACCTAGTTTTGTGCGGTCTTTTTTCAGGCGATTTGTTTTGTGCGATTTTATTTTTGTGCGTTTTCTTATGTGCGATCTTCTTTTTATGCGGTGTATGAGTTTCAATGGCTTTGGCGTCACTGTAATTTTTTTTATCTATTTACCAGTTGCTTAAAGGAGAATGCTAGGACCCCCTCCCCCCTGAAAGTCAGGTTTCGCTTTTAATATTTTATAAATTGGGTAAATGCATATTTAGAATTAGTCAGGCCTTGAGCCCCTAGAGTCCTGCTGCCCCCCTTCCCCTCCGTGTAAGGACTCAATGGCTTTGGCTCCACTGTAATGTTTTCTATCTATTTACCAGTGGTACAACGCAGAATGTTAGGACCCCCTGAAAGTCAGGTTTTGCCTTTAATGTTTTATAAATTGGGCAAATACGTATTTAGCTTTAGTCAGGCATTGGGCCTCTAGAGTTTTGCCTCCCCTCCCCTCCATGATGCGGGAGTGAACGTTACGCCACTGAAATGTAGACACTTCAAGAAGCTCTGTTCATTTGCTACAAACAGTCTCCTGACAATGCGCATTCAGTTGCTTTCTCTCAACGCTCCAGCAGCCCGCGCTTGATTGAAGACGAAACTTTCAATGACAGTGACATTATCAACAATTTGATAGATTATGAAGACGGACAAGAACCGGATTTTTTGAGAGCTGATAAAATCATGCAGGGATCCAGCTTTCCTAAAAATTGGAAAACCCTTTTTTTAAAATAGATACCAATTAAGAAAGGAGTATAAAATTCCAAAAAGGGCTTCAATCATACATATCTGGTTATCGTGATATTTACAAACAGCTGACCACCCGACCTTCGTCACAAAAACTTCTCTTACTTTATGTTGCCAAAAAATAAATCAATTGAAATTGTGCCATCAAGTGACGAAAGCGATTTCGAACTTATTCATTACAACAGTGTTTCTCAAACTTACTGTACTTGCGACCCAATTTTCAATCATAATTTTCATCGCGCCCCCTCCACACAGTAACAATGTATTGATGTATCAATAATAATATACTTTGAGGTAAAGCTACACTACGACTTTCATTATAAACTCTACAAATTATCAAGATAAGCATTAAATTTTGAAATATAATTTTATGACATGCCCTTAGGGTCACTGGTAATTATTAACTTGTTCTTAACTTAGTACTGTTAAATTAATTATGAAACACATCGTGCAGTACTGCTGCATTTATAAGTGCATTACATTAATGTAAATGTGTATTTCATTTTTTATTATGTCCGAATGTATATTTTTTGTTTTGCTTCTTTCCAGTAAATTAATAATTTTTTTAAATGATCTTTTGTTTTCGACTTTTCAATATACTCATGCCTCCCTAGAGAGGCGCGCTTCACAGTTTGAGAAACACATCATTACAGGTCTTTGGATTACTATGAGTAGCAATGAATTATGTATGTGCATTTTTCGAAAACGTATCCCTGTATACAATGAGAAACTATATGTTTTTAAAATGTTTCCATGCGTAATATTTAATTATTAATTTTGTTATGGAAGTTAGTCTTACATACATTTCGTAAATAATTGGCATATCTTATAAATGCAACTTTTTTTATATGGTCCCTATCCATCGCAGAGAAAAAAAATTCTGCAGTATTTCCATGAATTAGTTTGCTTTATGTAAGAATTTATGAAATTTTTGAATATTTTTTTGTGCGTTTATTTTTATGCGGTCTCTATCTACCGCACAAAAACAGGTTCAGCTTTATAGTAGAATCCGAAAACTCAGCCAAATGTGGACCGAAAGGTGGTCGTGAAAATCCCGGGTTATCGAAAATGGGATTAAAAAAGAATTGCGAATGTTTTCTCGGAAAATATTGTACTGCACTTCTATGTATAGTTTGCTTGAGAATACAATAGAAAAAAAACTAATTAACTCCAATTACCCTCAGACATAGAAAAAGTGCGTATTTTACGAAGGCATAGAGCATTTACTGCACGAAAAGCAAAATTAATGATTACGTAGTATACCGATACCTGATCAGACACACCTTAGAAAAAAAAGACTTATGAAGTCATAAAGCTGTCTATAATAAAAATTAAGTATCCGATTCTGCAAAATATGGCTACATTTTTTTAAAAGAATTGTCCTGTGTCCTGTTGTCTTCCGTACTGCAGTCAGCATTTTACTGCTTCATCCCGAAAACAAAGAAGGAACTGTAAGTCCATTACCAACGCAACTAGTTCAAAATACTGAATTGCTCTCCTTCCCTCACTATGTGCTATTTTAGGAGCTTGTATGATGCCCTCAATGTTAACGTCTTCATCATTTTCAGGAATTTTTTTTCATTAACTGTGACAATAACAATAATTTCTACATCGCACACCCTGCAAAGGTGGGGCCAAATTAACCGGACTGCAGGGTTATCAAGCACCGAGGTTTTAAACTACTGTGTTACAAAGTTTACTCAAAGAAAATCTGGTTTTTTGTTCATTTTTGTTGCAAAATAGCACAATTAGGGCAGTGTTTCTCAAACTGTGGGGAGGCCCCCTAGGGGGCGTGATAACCTTACGAGGGCGGTGCGAGCATATTGAAAAGTCGAAAACAAAAGATTATTTAAACAAATTATTGACTTACTGAAAGTAAACAAATACATTCTGACACAGTAAAAAAAAATGAAACACTCATTTACACTATAATACACTTATAAATGTATCATTACTACACATTCTATTTTACTATTAATTTAACAATACTAAGTTAAGGACAAGTTTAATAATTACCAGTGACCCCCATGGATTTGTCATATATAAAGTTATATGCCAACATTATATCACTTATCTGGATAATTTGTACGGTTTATATAATTAATCCTTAAATGCCAATTAAAAATTAACGCGATTCGTTCCCTAATGCCACGTACGTAACCGTATGTGGTGTATTGATGGGGTAGAAAAGGAATAAATAAACAAATCCTCTGAAACAAGAAAATTTTTCGCAAACACTTTTAAGGTCATTTTATTGATTTCCAAAGCCTTCGGAATAATTTTATGGATAGCAGTTCACAGAAAAGATAGTACTTCGGAAAGACGTATATATACGTCTGGGGTAATTAATACACTGGCTGAACGAGACGTTTATATACGTCGGAGGGACTATAACGATTAAAGTCGTATTGTGGATTTTGTGTCATAGTATTATGGAATTTAATACATTGTTATTGTATGGAGGGAGCGCAATGCAAATTATGATTCAATATTGGGTCGCAAACATTGAAAGTTTGAGAAACACTGAATTGGGGATACCTTATTTTGTTCATGCATTACAAATAACTTTTATTTGAATTAAAACTTGTCGTCTCATGAAGCATTTTAAAGCCCATTACAATTCACGTCGCTGAAGGAAGTCATTAATTCAATGTAATGATATTTTGAATTCTTGTGGCGATTAGCTTTAATGCAGTGTTCCATTAATGGAGGATGTCTTGAAATCAGTTTTTAGCGAACAGCTAAACTAGTAGCTCTTCTTTTCGTAATCCATTCACAGAAGATGTCTTCCATCTTGTGAAATAAAGATTGCTAAGAGCTTATCTATTATTTACACTTCTTAACATTTATCTATTACCTATCGAATTCTGATCGCCAACGCATTTAAAGATCTAAATTTTTCTCTTTGAAAAGTTGTAAGATAATTACTCCCGAAGTTCTTGACGGAACTGCTCTTTTCTTTTTCACTCGTCTTATCAGAGGATCTCAATATACAGGTGATAATGATTCAAGTTCAACTTCCAAAATGCTGTGAAAAGAACCACTGGTCAAATTTGAAATACTTGGAAAAGGGTAAAATATGGCATAAGAAAAAAAAGCTTCAAAATATATCAATAGATTGTGGCATAATGAGAGTAGATATGGCTACAAGTGGCATTTTAGATCAAATTACGATGGCTTTGGCATGAGTTGCATATTAAACCAGCTATACTGTTCAGTGTGCATGATTGGTCCAGTCTTTTGATGGAAAAAATGACTTCGAAGTCATTTGACAGTTGGTGTACTCTTAGTGAAAAGCCCATCGAGGTCATATTATATTAAATGTGAAAAATCGGTTGTTAATTGCTTGGGGGCCAAAAACCACATAAAAACTATAGAGAAAACTCCAATGAATTTTTTTTTCATATGCCACATCATTTCATTTTTTTCAACTATATTTAGCTAAATTTTGAAGTCCTTTTGAGCAGTGGTTCTTTTGTTACAGAATTTTGAAGGTGGGACTTTAATTATAATCACCCTGTAATATCCCCTTTAAAATGGTTTTTCAATCTATAGTGCTAATCATCTATTAAAACGAACGACGTATTGAAAGCCAAAGATTCAAATAAACCGTAGCCATGCCCGTTGATTTTGAAATGAGGCTATGAGTTGTTCGGTTTAATCCGACAACATCTGACACCCATTTGGTTTACTATCTTAAAAGGGGTCACTTCACGAAAATCGACGCTAAAATCGATTTTTCAATTTCGATTGAAAAATAAACTGCCACTCTTTCTCTTTCTGATACAGTTTAAATTTTTGTTCTAGCTGAATTAGAAGTATTTTTAATATTTTTTTCAAAAGTTGTTTACGTCTGTCAAATCTCAAAACAGCCGATTGCCACGCCCCTTCTCAAATCAAAACAAAAGACACATGCTACTTTTCAGCCTTGTCAAATAACTTAAATTGATTAAAAGTATTTATTTTGATTAGAAAATCAACTGGGAAAGAAGTGAAGTGAATAATTGTAGCTGTTTGCTTACTTCTTGGTAACTCACGTGCAGCTTTTTTTCGTTGAATACAACGAATTTTTTTCAGTTTTCATCAGATATAAATTCACAATATCTGATTAATATGTCTCGTTTTTCCAACAAAACCTTTAAAAAAAGAAAATTTGCTGCAAATTCTAAAGATTCTTCAACTTCTGAGGATTTGAATAAAGGAGAGAGAGAAAAACAACCTGTCAGTACGTATATTAAGAATTCATTATCAAAATCAAAATTAGGTAAGTTTAATGATGAGTATGTTTCGTTTTTAAATTCATCTGAAAACTTTTGTGAAATAATTGACATTCCGCTGTTTTCTAGTGTATTGAAACAACATGTATTATGTATAAATTGTAAAAAACAAAGTATTGACATTAAGTTTAGTCGCCAAATTCAGGGGTTTGGCTACAGAGTTGATAATATGTTGTGACTTTTGTGGTCTTATTCAACCACTTCTCAATACCAGGTTTACTAACACTGTGGTTAATAAAAAAGATACAAAAGTGTATGAAGTGAACACTAGACTTGCATATGCTATGAGGTCAGTTGGAAAAGGTGAAGCAGCTGCGAAAGTATTTTGTGGAGTTATGAATTTGCCACCTCCACCAAAGCGGTTTTATGAGTCTTTGCATGCATTAAATAATGCGACAGAAAAAGTAGCAAAAGTGTCTATGGCTTTAGCTGCTGCCGAAACACTATCATTTAATAATGGTAACCCAAATGTACCTGTGGCTATAGATGGTACCTGGAAAAAAAGGGGCCATACTTCTCTCAATGGTGTTGTTACGGCAGTTAGTGTGGACACTGGGAAAGTAGTTGATGCCGAAATATTATCGAGGAAATGCTCATGTCATTTTAACGGCAACGTACATAGTGATGAGTGTTCGGCAAATTACTTCGGAAATAGTGGGGGAATGGAAGTTGAAGGTGCACTTCGTATCTTCCTTCGTTCAGAGATACTACACAATTTGCGATATACGCAATATTTGGGTGATGGGGATTCTAAAGCATACAAAGCAGTTTTAGAATCTAAACCTTATAAAGATGTCAAAATTGAAAAATTAGAATGTGTTGGTCATGTTGTGTGTGTGAGAAAAGGATGGGTGCACGACTCAGGGCATTAAAATTAAAATTAAAAGGCAAAAAGCTCGAGGACAAAAAATCTCTAGGAGGCCGTAATGGATTGACTGATGCAGAAATAGACAAATTGCAGAGATATTATGGTTTAACTATTCGAAACAACTCGGGAAATTTGTCAGCCATGAAACAAGCTATTTGGGCTATATTTTTTCATAAAATCTCAACAGATTTGAATCCACAACATGGTTTATGCCCCTTGGGAGATGATTCGTGGTGTGGATATAATAGGTCTAAACTGAAAGGTGATACATATAAACATAAACACAATTTACCTATTGCAATTATGCATTGCATAAAAAAAGTATTTAGAGATCTTTCAAGCCCTGAACTTCTGTCTAGATGCTTGCACGGTAAGACACAAAATTGTAATGAAAGCTTAAATAGTGTTATATGGTCTATAATTCCAAAAACTGTTTTTGTACAATTGGGAACTTTAAAAACCGGAGTATATGAAGCTATAACTATATATAATCAAGGATTAATTACCAAATTAAAAGTTTTAGATTTATTAAATATTCAACCTGGGTTTTATACATGTCGAGCATTGCAAGAAGCAGATCACACACGTATAAGGAAAGCGGAAAAGTCAATTTCACAAAGAACCAAAGAAGCTAGAATTAAAAACAGACAGTTAAAATGTAGACAAGATGATCTTGCAGATGATTCCAGCAATACAAGTTATGGTTCTGGTATGTATTAGTTAATTGTATGATGTTTTTACTTTAAATTTTTATTTCTCAAAAGTGTAAATTTCAACACAAAAGGATCATTTTTGAAAAAACTACTTATTTAATAGCTTTGAAATTTTGCACATATATTAATATTATACAAATAAGTGTTTTAATGGGAGATTTTGTCAAAAACATTATTCAATAAAAAGTTATGTATTAAAATGTACAAGAATTTTCAGCGTTTTAAAATTTTTGACGTGTTACTCCACATATGAATTTTTTTAAAAAACTAATAAAAATTTAAAAAAGCTCCATTAAAATAAAGAAAACAGTCAATAAATGTACAAAAAATTCATGACTATACAACTGGTCAATTTTTCAAAAATGTTCCTTACACATGGTCATTTTTAACATTACGGAGATAGGGAAAATGCTGCGTGAAGTGACCCCCTTAACTAAAGCTTATTTGAGATCGGATAAGGCATGTATTAAAAGATGAAAAATCATGCTAGTTTAGTTTTAGATTAGATATTTTCGGTGAAACATGGCTTTACCTTTTATTTTGTATACTTATATAAACACTGAACTTAGTTATGTCATGTCAAGAATCAAAAATATAGTAGTCAAATCTTGCATCTGTTTGAGTTTCAACTTCTATTTATATATTTTATAACATTTATTATTGTTGCTCCATCAATTAGGCATTTAACTTTGTTTTATCCCTTTCTATTTGTCAAGTTTTAACATAGTATTGCTTAAATCTGCCATTGCGTAATATCATGAATCATAGAACCCAATATTTTCGAGGATAAAAAATAAACCTAATTGTGTTTATGCAAGATGTAACACATGTATATGTTTATCACTGCGTTCTAAAGGCATATAGAAATATTTCATAAAACTGATTTTTTCACTTTACTTTAACATAAATTTAACGTATTATGGATGAAATATGTAACAAATTTTATATGGGATAAAAATGGAGTTATTCAAACATAAATTAACGAAATGATAAGATACGATAATATTAGCTTTTACAACGTGAGAATGTAATAATGTCGTTGGAGTATTTTAAAACTGCCGTATTCTTTAATGCTAAAGGAAGAAAACATCAAATATTAAAGATAAACTGCTTTTTTATTTTCAGTTTAAGTCTGCTTATTCCACCCTACTAGAAAGTTGACTAAAAAAATTTAAAAACAACATTGAACTTTGCATACAAGCTCTATTAATATCACATTTAACATGTATAAAAAAAATTTCTCTTGCTTACTCTCAAAAATGTTCACAAAAATTTTATCAATTATTTCTGCCCACTTAATTTCTTCTCAGAATACATATAGAGACAGCCACCCATCCGGTATAGTGGTTAGTGAAGATGACTACTGCGACGTAGGATCTGGGTTTAAATCCAGGATAAGGCATGGATGTTTGTAAACGTATGGTACCTGTTCGGCAGGGAATACACTAAATAGCCATTAAGCGACAGGTTCTCTCGTGAGGTTAGGATAAGAGAGGTGGGAGGCTCTTGACCATCTTAGGGTTCTCCTCAAAATTGGCGTAGAACTGAGGCAAATCGTACTGTCACCTGTATGGTGCTCAAAGCTACGGCTAACGACAGGCGTATGATTTGCCTCGATGAATTTCTTAGGCCTCGATCTGACACCGTCGGTCGGGTGGTATTGGCAGCAACAATAACAGCAGAGACAAATTGCAATACTTAGAAACAGAACTGTGATTATAAATTTCAAAAATAAGGTTCAGTATTCTAAAATAAATAACTTTTCATTAAAAATTAAAAATAGAATAGTATGTATGAATTTGAAAGCAGAATCTGTCTTGTTTAAAGCTGTTAAATAAATTTTCAATTAATGTTAAAATCCCAATCCCAATCCTTAGAGAATACGCCCTCCTACATGTTTTATTATCGAATGCTTTATTGTTAATTACTTATGAGATCAATTAAAATCTGGTTTAAGGTGGCACAGTACAACTCAATTGAAAAATCGGTGAAAAATTCATTTAAATTGATTTTAGCTTAAATTATTCTTAAAATGATTTCTACAACGTCACAAAATTCAAAAGTTCTAAGTTAAAAAATTCCAGAGTTATGATAACTTTTGCATTCGTTTTCATTCCCATTTTAATGGCAAATAGAAACTTTACAAAGATTTATCTTAAAAAGAAGCAATAACTATAGTTTTCTTCACTTAAAATGCTAAGATATTTTTTTTATTGTGCCAAACGCTTAAATATTTTTTCTTTCTATATTGCTGTTACAACAAAAGTTGGTATGCACTTTTGAATCAAATCAATACTTATATCTCAAAAACAGTTGAATTTAGAATTTATACATTTTTCAATAACTATTCATAACGAAAATATTTTACGAATATCAATCCTCTGTTACTACAAAACCCATACGTACTTTTGATATAAATAGTCCAACGAACTTGCAAATCATATTTCATGTGAGTACGTCAGTTATTGTTGGAGGAATAGCATTTTAAAAACTCGCTGTCATAGATTTTTCTTTACAAAATTTAATATTCACTTTTTGCAGTACTTTCAGCATAAAGGGCCATTTTTAGTTATTAAATAAAAGTTTCACCTGACAACTTTTCAAAATTTTATATTAATAATATTTATGATATCACAGACCCTTGGTGTCTTAAACTATTCTTTAACATTTTAAAACTTCAATATTGCAATTTTCTTTAAAAAATGCAATAATGAATTTTAAATCCATCATTGATAAAAACAAGTGGTATAGTTACATCTGTTCTAATGTATTTTGCTTGTTGTTCTTAGTTAAGGCTACAAAGTACCCTACAAATTTCAAAAGAAACGAAAAAAATATTTTTGCATTTTCTTGTGGTCTATATCATTGGGAAGCTTGTCACCAAAATTCAGATCTGATAACATTTAAGATATTTAAAATTTTCTAATCTTAGGTTTTGGTTTCATTTTAAAGCATTTTTCTACTCTTAAATTGAATTAATTAAAAATATTTTCGAGCACAATCAGCTCTTTCAGTGGGAAATGGTTATTAATTTCACTTTTTATTATTAAAATCATTTCTGCTGGATTATATTTTGAGTTTCTTGAATTTTCATAGTTATTAATTTAAAATTGATTTCAAGGCCCCCCACAATTTTTTTTCCAAAAAATTTTTAATAACTTAGAAGCTTTTTTCATCAATTTTCCGTTGAGAAAATGTCGCCAAACGTTTTCAGGTTGCTTTAGAAAAATATTTCGAAAAGGGTTTAAAACTGCTGAAAAATGTATTTAAAAATCACCCCTCACCTGATACTACAAAGAGACTTCCGTATACAAAGATTAATTTCTGGAATTTTTCCAATATTTGCAAGATAGAGCCATATTTTATTTTTTCCCCCAAATTAATTTTAAAACTAAAAAAAATTTTGGTATTTTAAAGTTGACCTGTAACAAAAACTGCAAAACTTGGAAAATTTTGCTCCAATTTAAAACCCTGAAAAAATACCTTACAAATATTTTTTTAAAATTTATTTCTTACCCTTTTATTTTTTAATTAAATTTTGTGACAAAACTTTTGTGAAAATTTTTGTTACATTAGTTTAAAATTTTTCCCTTTTTCTAACAAATGAAAATATTGTTCAAATAATTTGAAATTAACATATCAAAAATTTTCTTTAGTTATTTTGGATTTTTAATTAAAAATTAGTAAAATTTTAAAAAATTCTTCGATTTATTTTAAAAATTTTTTTTTTCCATTTTACAAAAATTTAAATTTTTTCCCAAAAAGGAAGAACTTTAAAATTTCAAACTAACTTTTCAATAATCTAAGAAACATAAATCCCTCAAAATAACTAAAAATTTTAAAAATTAACATTTTATAAAAATTTGATAAATCTTCAAAAATTCTTAGTTTTTTTAAAATTGCAAAGTAATGGCTGGTCAAACTGACTTTTTGCTTTCTGAATGTAAAACATATATTATTTTTACTGTTACTGCCTCCAAAAATTTTTTTTGAAAAAGGAACTGTGTAGCCTTAAATCAATTTACTTTTGTAAGTTTTGCGTTGTTCGTTACGATGTATGTGGAAAGATTGTTTTTCAAGTAAAAAACTACATTTCGTTAGAAGTATAGTTCACTAACATTTGAATTTATTACATTCTTTGCTAAGTAATATCGAACATTAAATTGTTTAAAATACCCAAGGTGCTTTGAAATAAGGAAAATGTCCTTAATATTTTCGTTCAAAATACTTCAGTATAATTGTGTTTTTTTTCCATGTAGAATGTTCTAGAAAGGCTTTTATTTTGTGGTGTTTGTTATAAGTCTTTTAATTCTTACTTCCAGAAACAACTTTTTAAAAAAAGAATCCTTTGAGTTCGATCATTTTATTTAAAATGTTTTTTACCTAATTCTAATAATGTGCATTACTTATACAAGGAAAAAAGGAAGAAGAAGATATATATGTAAGAAAACAATTGAATGGATTTTGTTACTGTAATCCAGTGCTTTTCAAACTTTCTATACTTGAGACCCAATTTTCAATCAAGATTTTCCTCGCGCCCCCCTCCATTAATATCAATGTATGAATTCAAAATTAATATATACTTTGACGTAAAGGTAAAAGGGCTACCAAATTTAAAAACCTTTCAAATTATAAGATAAATGCTAAATTTTGTATATAAATAATCCATAAAATCACTGGAAATTATTAAACTTTTCTTAGCTTAGTACTTTAAATTAATTATGAAACACAGAGTACTGATCATGTAAAAGGATGTATCAATATAAATGTTATTTTATTTTTTTTTTGTCAGAATGTTTTTTTTTTTTTTTTTTTTTTGCTTCTTTTCAGTAAATTAATAATTTTTTTTATTCTTTTATTTTCGACTTTTTCATAAACTCGCGGCCCCCTTGGAGAGTTATCACGCCCCTTAGAGGCGCGCCCCACAGTTTGAGAAACACACTGCTGTAATCGATTGACACGTTAGTAAATTTCACTGACCAATTTCAAATATGTTGGACTCATTTGAATACAAGTGCTTTAACCCCTTAATTGCGGAGAAAAATTTACTCGATTTGCTTCCCAGTACTACCGATTTTCACAACGGCACGCGTGGTTATGGGGTTTATTAGGAGAGGGAAGAAAAGGCATATAAAAATAACTAAAACCTTTTGAAATAAATAAACCCCTTTGCAAACTACTTCAAGGTCATTGATTGCAATTTAAAGCATGCAGATTAGTTTTACTGATAACACAGGCAAAAGAATCTCTCTTTGGAAAAACGTATATACACGCCATGGGCAATTAACGCACTAGCTGGAGGAGGCATATGAAACAACCGCGGCAGTTAAGGGGTTAAAATAAATCATACCGGTCCCCAAATCGATTTTTGTTGATTCATTTAGTTTAGTATTATTCAGTTTCATCATTTTACTTTTCAATATCTACGCTCACTTTTTAGTTATTTGTACAAATCCACTAATAACGAATATAAAAGGAGTTTCACATAATGATACTTTCAGGCATGATTGGAAGGAGAGATTTATGTTATATTGATTGATTTCCTTTTTCTAATTGAAAACACCTGAAATCGGTATTTTTTTGGGAAAGGTTTGATTTAGAATAATAATTTTTATTAATGCTAATATTTAAATGAATTTAAAAAAAAATTAGTTGGAATTTATATGATTTCTAATCATGTTCAACCTACTTTTTTTTCATTTTTAGCTATACATTTCAAATTGAGAGTTTGTAAGGTATCTAATTAAACAAAAATAACTAATTTCAAAATTCCTCTTATGTGTGCGTTTGCCTTTATAAAAACGTTGATTCTTTACAGAATAATTTATCTTAAACATTTAGAAAAATAGTGTTAGAGGCAGTAAATGTATTCGATAAAAGACTTCCTTGAATTAATTTATAATAAATTCATTTGCGAAGACAAGTATCTTCTGGGAACAAATTAAATGTTTAAATAGTTAAATAAAATTAAATAGGTGTACTTGTCGCCAAAATCAATTGCTATGTAATTGAAAGTGTCACCAATCTTTAGATTGCACTAATAAGTAAGTATAATTTTATTATACGTTTCACATAATCATTTCCTTAATTGTAAGAATATGTTAAACCGTGTATTCTTTTATTGTGTTTTCTTGAATTTATTCCCTCAATAATGGGGTGTTTTTCATTGTGTTACTTGATTTTTTAATATCAAAAAAAAAAATGAACAGCATTTTTAAGCGTACAGAAATTTTCTTTGCCACCCAAGATTTTATTTTCACTTTTAAAGAGAGCATTTTTTGGGGAATGTGCAGATTAAATTTGTCTTGTGGAAGTCGTTTAAAAAATTTAAAGGTAATGTGCAGATTAAAAAATGTTTGGGAATGTGCAAAAACAGTGTCTAAAATAGATAATATGGGGGCTTGAAATTAATTAAGGGTCCCCAAGTAATTTGAGAAATGTAAAAATTTGATTTTAGGGTTACCAGTTAAGGTCAGAAATGTTTTGCTTACCCGGTACTATAAGTTCAAAAAAAAATCCCTACTTAAAATGCCCAAACAAAAAAAACCCTTAATTGGCCAATAAAAAACTAAAAAACAAACGATTGTACATTGAAAATGCCAGTGCAATCTGGGAGAAAAACGGGGAAAAAAAATTAGTGCGGAAACATTTTCTTGTACAAAAATTAATATTTAAAGCCGCAATTACGAAAGTAAAAACTATAAGCGACATTTGATGCTGAATAAGTTTTTATTTTAATTACGAAATGTCGAATACTTCCAATAACAATATAGCTGATCGTAAAATTTATTCACTTTAACTAAATAAGGAATTTTATTTCGTTTGTAATTTTAGTTAAAAAAACTGAAGTAAAATTTTTGCTAGATTTTTATAAAGATTTATGTATAGTTAAATACTCAAATTAATCCTTAAAATTATTATAGCCTTTTAAAACATCATATAGGTGAATGGAAGATATGAGAGAGTGATAAATTCAGAAGGACGTTTTTCCATTAAATCGATATGGTAGTTAATAAATATATATCTCTCTTCAAACTGGATCCCAAAATAAATTATATCAATTAAAATTTTTAGTATCGGATAGCTTCTGTAGAATTAGTACGATTGGATATGGAATTGCGGATGATGTATTTAAAAACTCTAAACTGCAATCCAGGAGCGACGAAATTGATACTCTATATCGCAATTTCCACTGAACTACGATTTTAAAGATTTCGATATATTTAACTTGCCCTATTTTTTACCTTTCACGAAGATTCTGGTAAATTTAAACTGTAGTAATCTCTATTTTCCTTTAGGTTTCATTAAATTTAATTTGTACTTTTCCTAGAGTCGCACACAGGAACTCTTCTTGGGTCAAGGGTCGAATGTGCACCATTCTCGTATCATATCAAAATGCGCCACCAAACATGTTTTTTTTTATTTTATCGATTGTCTGGAATAAAGAACAGTAAAAATAATAAATTATTGAATAAGTAATTAGCATTAATTAATAAAATAAATTAATAATAACAAATACTTATTTAAACCATCAAAAACACTAGAATTTATGTATTTACTTTTCTCGCGTAGTTAATGGGAAAGTTTTTCATAACTAAGAAATTTTGGTTTTTCATTTATTAGAACTAAAAATATTGTTGCATCTGTTTGGAAATCATTTTATTCACTATATACATAGAATTAATTATAAACCATAGGGAAAAAATCAAAGGCAAAAGGTCGGTTCCCTGGACCACCACCCTCTCTTATGTGTGCCGCTGACCTGTGCCGATTTAAGCTAATTTCGGGCCCTGGACACAGAGGATCTACAGACCCCTTGGCACTGGCGGATCGAAATTTATTGCCAGAAAACCTGATTAAGTACAGCTTATCCGGGCCCTTAGGGACCTTCCAGACTCTGGGCCCCTGGTGCGCCCGCCCACTAGATAAACCGGCACTCTGCCACTGACCTTGGGCTGCGGTAGCCCAGTGGTCAAGGTATTGGATCATGACAGGCATATCATGAGTTCTAGCCCAGTACCACTAAAGACCCACCGTGTAGGGCAGCGATGCACGTTAAAACTGTCGAGAGCTGAAACGTCCTCGATTGGTGTGGTGTGGTAGTTAGGAGAGGGGGGTGCCAGCTCAGGTGTCGTCACGTCACTTGACCATGGTTGAAAATTACGTGATCTGTCGCCAAAAGCCTCGTGTAGCTGAACAGTGCGACGTTAATATTCACTCACTCACTGCCACTGACCTTTCCATATATTTAAGATTAGGTTAAGTTCAATTTGTATTAGTCCCTATTTTCTTTTGATTCCATTAAATTTAACTTGTTTTAATAATTTATTTTATTAAGAAGAAAGTTATTTTTTTTATAATCAACTAATCAACGGTTAGGCAAAAGAAATTTCAAAAAATATAAAAGAAATTTTATTTTTCTGAAATTAGTTTTTTCCCATCAAAATTGCTTTAGTTGATTGATATAAAACGTTTGATTACTTTTTGACAAACATGTAAAGGCTTTTGCAAAGATGTAAGCTTAGAACAATTTAATTTTAGTATTCGCGCAAATTCATTCCGATAATCATTACTACATTTTACTGCTAAAAGCAGCATTTTCAATAACCATGTATAACTACAAAATAATATTTCCAGTAACAACTGTTAATGACATTTTCGGTAACACTTCGTTTGTAAATGTGGAATTTTCAGTTATAACCCAAATAGTTTACGATGTTCTTGTTGGAATCAATCATCACCAATGACTCTTTTGCGATAACACTCGTTAACTAATGCGAATATTGTGTTAAATTCTATATCTTTTTGTTATTTTTCTGATTCCTCTGGCAAACATCAAAAGTCCTAAAATAATATGTTGCTAGTGAAAATTGAATTAAGTTCAATAAAATGCCCTACTTTTTGGGAAATCACGTCTTAAAGAAATTAGTCAGTTTTATAATAATGTCATTGAGAAGCTTTGTTAGTTCTTCAAAGGAAAATCAATACATTAGTAGATGAATTTTATTTGTTTTAAATAATTCCCCTGGAGAATGTGCCATAGCTAACATCGTTTTACCTTAATTGATTTAATTACAGGAAGCCCCCCAGAAATGCTTGTTTACATCTCCATTACATTTCATTGGCTAAATTCATGTTGCCATTCCCCAACAAAGAAATAATTCAGATTTTTACACCCCGTGCCCCTACGCACTGTTAATGATAGTTAAATCAAAGCCCGGGCTATTTTATCTGTTTCAGTTATTTTTTCAATTAATATGAATGCAATATTTTTTTCAGGTTATTTTTAAGCTAAATTGGTTTGAATTATTTCTTTCAGACATATTTAAACTCCATTGAATGTAAACTTCATTTAATACTTTCTGATGTATATCATTTTGTGTGTGTGTGTTCGTTCGGAAGTTATTTTCAGTTCATCTTTTTATTTGTAGCCAGCTTGGTGTATTACTGCATATTAGATAGAAATTTAATCACTGACCACTGGAGTAGCTAATTCTGAGTGGGTCCCATATCAAAACTCCTTCCGGGCCCTTTTTAGAAATGAGCGCCCTGTTAGTGGATTGTACTTACACATGTTGGGGCCCCGTATCATTGATACGGCAGATACTATGGTAGCTACGATCTTGGTTGTTACTCAATTTGGTGCATTTTTTTTCTTCGTCGCTAAAAGTGTGGACTAAAAGATTTTATAGAAACTGTTTATGGTAAAATTTCTTCGAAATTATACCCATTTTAGAGATCGATTTAACTGATTTAAGCTCATTTCGAGAGCCCTGAGCGTAGAAGATCTTCAGGCCCTCTTGGCACTGGCGGATCAAGATTTATAACCAGAGAATCTGGTTAAGTCCAGCTTATCCGGATCCCCGACCCCTGGGCGCCCGCTTTAAGCGCCCAATGGATAAATCGGTTATAAGGGTCATAAGTTGGCGCTGCTTTCCCAAGTTGTCGCCAAGTTTCATCGGTGAAATCATCCGTTAAGATACATTCACTACAAACACAATTTGGCGCTTTTCCACTTAGATTTTATCCTTTTTATTTTCTTACTATTCGTTTGTACAATATGGAAAATGAGGAGAAATATATTAAAATAAAACACATACGAAGTGGATAAATAAAGATAAAAGGGGCCTTTTTGTAATGTTTTTTTTTATGATCACAATCAGTTCGGTAGAGATCAATCACATAAAGCAGCACAAAATGATTCACAAATTATAAGCGGAGATTTTCCTTTTATTTAAGAATTTATTGGACATTTTTCTCAGAAGAGTGTGCCATTCTTTCTTTTATTCTTAGTAAATTAATAACCTCCCGAAAAATGCCATTTCTTTTTACACTCCATGGGGGTAATCTCTAAATGCTAATCAACTTAATCAGATCTCTACTAAAAAGGTAGAAAATTTTGTCTTTGCTTACGGTGATAATATTTAGCAGTGAAGAAGGTTATGAGTATTGCTCCATTCTAGATTGAAAATATTGGAGAGATTAAGACAACAATAGGTAGCTTAAGAAAGAAAACCAAAACGGCTTTTTAGAAATAACCGATATACTTATCTGAATTTTTATTTAATTATCATAATACCCGGATGAAAAAATATCGTAAATTTAAAACGCTTATTTCTCAGAAACTGGCTGAGAAATCATAAAATACGTTTAATATTTAAGATATCTGTTTTCGTTGGAATCTTTTAAAAATAAAAAAAAAATTTTTTTAAAATTTTTTTTAATTGAATATACAATAAAAATTTTTAAAAATATTAAATTTTTTTATTTAAAAAATTTTTAAAAAAAAAAAAAAAATTAAAAACTTTTTTAAAAATTCTCCTTTTAAAAAAAAAATGCTTTGGTAAAGGTTTTCCCCGCTTTTAAATAAAAATTTTTTCGACGATTAATGGAAAATTTTTAACCCCTGAAGAAAACAAACGAAAATAAATGATAACTTTTAAAAGGTAGATTTTAAAATTTAGGCGGCTCTTAGAAAACTTCCCAACAGGGGGAAAATTTAAACGGTTTTAAAAAAAAATAACCCATTTCAATAATAAAAATAATTAAAAAGATAATATATATAATTATTTCAATGCGAATAAATTTAAAGGGAATTCATAAAAATTTTTATAATAATTAGGGAATAATTTTTTATTTTAAAAATTTTTTTTCCATTTATAAATCTCAGTTTTAAGTGATTTTTTTAAAAAATTTTATTAAAAAAAAAATTTTAATTTTCTTAATAAAATTTTTTAAGTTATAAAGTTCTTTTGAATTTCCCCTTATTACCGGGGTCCCAAAACAAACTTTTAGGATTATTAAAAGTAATAATTTTATTTTTGGAAGGTTTTATAGCCAAAATTTAATTTAAAAATTTTTTATTTTATGTTAATCAATTGAAAACCAATTTTTGTCAAATTCTCACGTGTTAAAAAAATTTTTAAAAACCTAAATTAGATTTTTTAAAAATTTCGGGGTTTGAAAAGTTTTGGGATAAAAAACAAAAAAATTTTTTTTTTTGTTAAAAACAATTATATTTTTATAAATAAAATTGCATTTTCAAAATTTATAAATATATATTTTTAATATAATCAAAATTTTTTGCATGTTATTCATATTTAATTTATTTAGAAGTAAACTTTCAACGATTAACCGTGTATTTCTTTTCATAACAAATTACTAATACTTGTATTTACAACAATAATTTCTGTACATTCAAATTACTTTCTCAAATTTACTGTAGATAGTTTCCTAAAATCGAAATTTTCTGTTTTATTTACTTGATACTGATACACAAAAAACTTTAACGGTTTATTAAATTTATTTTATTTATTTGTATTTTAATAGCCCCATATTTAAGGGGGCACAAGGTTAATTTTTTATAGATCAAGATCTACATTCTATAGACCTCTTAATTTTATGTCACCATCAACCAGACCAACTTAACGTCCCAATTCCATACCACACCGTGTGGAAAATTTGAGGTCAAATTTAATTTAGCATTAAAAACTGCCGTTATTCTGTTAGATCAAAGATTGGCAACTTATGGCAAGTGGTACAATTCTTATTGGCATGCTACATCTTTCTATAAAAGTTGATAGTTTTGAAATGGAGTTTAGTGGACTAACATCTTCAGAAGTAACGAAAGGGAAAATTATAGAATTATTTAAAAATCTGGAAGAACTCGAAAGATAAATCGAGATCTATTTTAAATTATTGGATATCATTTCTGGAGATTTAATTATTTGAAAAGAAAATTACATGCACTTTGTTTTCCACGTTTTGTTCTACATATCTGTGTGAACCAATTTGTTCTCATATGAAAAGTATTCTGAGTGTGCAAAGAAATTGTGTCTTTACGGACTCAACTGAACATTCAAAATCTTGCGACATGAAGTCGCTGATTATACCCCTCATATTACATTATGAATTAGAGAAGTGCAGGGACAAAAGGTTCGCACATTCAGATATTGAAACATATTGAAGGGATACTTATATTCTGTGTGTGTTGCTTTTTTCTTATTTTAATATTAAGTTTAAAAGAGACATAATACAAAATACATGCACAACTTTAATTTTTTATTTATGTTAAAGGAATAGTTATATTTAATGTTTATTTTAATTTGATATCTTAAAATAATGCATGATTAATATATGATATAACTCTAAATTTGCATTTTTGACCCCTATCCCTTGCCTCTGCATGCATTGCCACCGGAATCGAATTGTTTCAAATATTTTCTACCATGCGGCACCCAGCATCATTAGTAAATTGGCTTGGCACACCACGGCAATAAAGTTGCCAACTCCTACAGTAGTTCATTACTGGACTACAATGAAATTAGATTTGAAACAACATTTAATTTCGAATTTTGTGACCATATTACTCTCTCTGGGGCCCTTTTCAAACATAGCAAACAAAACAAAAATTTCCTCTTTTCCTGAAACATAGATTGAGTTTTTAGCAAACTATTGTTTAAGTAGAATTTATGTACACAAATATTTTTTTTTTATATGTGATATTTGTGTAAGTGAAATTATTAATATTTTTAACTTTCTGTCCTCATTTTCTCGAACATTATTAATTTTTTTTACCTATTCCATCAATTATGCACGTAGAATTTTCATTCCATCCATTTTCTCATGTTGCTAACGTTATAAAATTTAAAATGATTTTAGGTAAAGTTAAATTATTTCTCCAGATTCTTGTTCGCATTTTTATCATACCAATTCCATATATTAATTTTATTTAAATTTAAGTCTACTAAAACTTCGATAATTGTAACAATGATAATGAAGTTTTTGATAATGTGCTTCATGATCTCTACAGTATTTTTTTTTTTTTTTGCAGTTAAGAGACAAATATTTCTTAAAATATTTATGGAATACATTTCATTGTATATAAATCGTAAAAAGGAGACAAGCAATATATGCTTAATATTTATATTGCATGGAAAACAAGACAAAATAAAATATACTTATAAATTACATATTTCAATAAAAAAGTGTTTATTTAAGACATTAAAGTAAATATTATTGAATAGTACATTTAATAATATCCGTATTATTCTTAGTAAATAGTAACAATATCCGTATCATTACTATTTTTAATCTTTGAACTTTTTTAAAAAAATACAGATGCAGTATACCATATTACAGATACTATTTTATAATTCCTATTACTTTATGTATAGTATTAATTTATTATTGATATTAAAATGTGCATTTATTTTAAAGAAAAATAATAAATGATTAAATAAAACTAAATAAATAATAATTTTAAAATTGGAATTTTTAAAAAATTACATATTAAAAAAATGAACATAATTATGCAATCCTAAATCTAGTTGAAAATGTTGCATGGTGATAAAAATGATTTCTGTATGCATAAAAATAACTGAATGTGTAACATGATATATATGCATGCATGTAAATCAACTTACATTAATGCTTTAAAATCTTTTTACCTCAACTTAAAATTTTAGTTAATTTTGTAAAAATAAAGTTCATATTAATTAAAATGTTTATGCCCCAATTTAAGTACTCAATATTGAAAAATAGAAGAAAATATTATTTTCAATTTTTGAATTAACTTTTGATCTTAACGATAATAAACATTAATTAATTTGAAATCATTTGTTTTACTTGCATAACAAAATAAGTAATAGAGCTAAGTAACAAGCATAAAATAAAAAGTAAATTCTTAAATTTGAAAAAATTTATTGTATGTTTTTACTTTTCATTATTTATTTATTTTAAATAAAAAAAACAAATATAGGAGTTGTGTTTGTTAACAAAGTTACTTATTGAAATGGTTATAGCAAAAAATAGGTCAACTTATAAGAATGCAACATTTTTATTTGATTACTATTTCTTGATAATTTATGATGCATCAATTTTATAAATACGAAAATTGTTCAACTTATACTTTTATTTGGGATAGTATTTTTTTCCAAATTACTTTCAATATTAAATAATTTGGATAAGAACATGCACATGTAAGCTAAAAAAAACTATATTTGATTTTTAATTATTAAATAAAAAAAGCTTAAAGCTTGATATTTATACCTTCTGAACGAGCATAAATGATTTTAAAGGGTAAAAAGTAATGAATACATATATCAAAATATAAAAAATTTATGGTTTTAATCAGAAAAATTATCAATTTTAAAAACTATGATTTAAAAAAACCACATTTAGTAATAAAAAAATGAATACCTTAAACACGAATAAAAATATAGCAATAAATAACATATTTTTTACACAACATGAATACAACTAAATACTTTAAAAGCGTAATGACTTCCTTCAGATTAGTGTAAGAAATGAGAATTTTTGTACAAGAATGAATACAATTAAATAATACTTCAAAAAACGTAGCGACTTCTTTCAGATTAGTATAAGAAACGTAATTTTTGTACAAGAATGAATACAATTAAATACTTTAAAAGCTTAACGACATCGTTCAGATTAGAGTAAAAAATCTGAATTTTTGTATAAGAATGAATACAATTAAATGATACTTTAAAAGCGTAATAAATTCCTTACGATGAGTGTAAGAAATGTGAATTTTTGTGTAAGGATAAATACAATTGAATACATTAATGACTTCTTTCAGATTAATGTAAGGAATGTGAATTTTTGTACAAGAATGAATACAATTAAATGGATACTTCAAAAGCCTCATGGTTCTTTACGATTAGTGTAAGAAATGATTTTTTTGTACAAGAATGAATGCAATTAAATGCTTTAAAAGAGTAATGACTTCTTTTAGATTAATATAAGGAATGAGAATTTCTGTACAAGAACGAATACAATTAAATGATACTTCAAAGTATAATGATTTTTATACGATTAGTATAAGAATGTAATTTTTTTTTGTACGAGAAAGAATACAGTATATTTTTTACAAATGTATGCGCTGGCTTATTTTGACTGAAAAAAATGTATACAAGTGTTGCATACATCTACAATGCGTACAACTTAAAGCAATTAAACCGCTGGAGGTATCCCTATTTCATGTTGTAACTTAAGACATGATAAAGACATTACCTTTGTGTCGTAGTCAATGAGGTGTGAAACGGGATGCTTTGGTGAGGGTGAGGCAAAAACGGAGGCGGTGGCGGGTCGGACGGTCGGAGAAGAAGTCCAGCGTGTGTCAGAGGTGTTGTTTATTTGGTGCAAAGTAAAAGAGAGCCGCGAGCGAGAGAGCGAAAGAGAGCAACTGCGCAGTGCCCAAATTGGGGAAGAGAGAGCTAGAGAGAATAGGCTGCGAGGCAAACTAGTTAATCCCGTTTCACAAATTTAATCAAGGAGCAAACCTATCAAATCAGAAGGGGCTAATGAAAGGGCGAAATAACTCAATTAATTGTGTTCCGCCGCCAATGAGGAGTGAGGAGGGGTGGAGGAGAAGAGAGCGGTGCTTACCTAAGGGAGCGGTACCTCCGCCGTGGAGGTTGTTCAGCATCCTCGCGGCAGGGTCTTCGAGGTTGCTGCCGCCACTGTAGAAGTAGGCGAACGGAACTGGACTTCGGTGGGCCACACTGTCGCCTCGCGTCTCTAATCGGCTGAACGATCCTCTCTTCTATCCCGGGTTCTATCAATCCCCCTTCCAATTTCGAACGGGAGAATGGCGAATGGGACCCCCCGTTTAAAACGTTCCAATATACTGCGTTGAGAACGTCTCCTTTTGTTCTAGGGCGTACGGCGGGCCGCTCCGACCAATCAGAGCGCGTCGCGGGCGCTTGTCAACTATTGTCACTGTGTGCCGCTCGTTTCGTTCTCTCCTTCTTCGATCGCCCCCGCCCCCTTTAAATCTTTTACCCACCCCCTTCGCACACTTTCACAATGCCTCTTCGTCTTCTCTCTCTCTCTCTCTTGCCAGATAGAGAAGTCTTCGTTCTTCCGTCTTCGATATAGATGTATGTGCACGGATAGGGGATACGGATATATGCAGGGGGATGTGGATAAATGGATACGCCTTCTACTGAACGTGATTTGGAGATCTTTTTGTTGCTTTTTTTTTCCTTCCTTCCGAAGGATTGGGAAGAGGGGGGGAGGGAGAAAAAGGAATAACTATTTCGATCTCCTCCCCTTAAGAAGAGAGGCCCAGTTTTCATCGCGGTCGTCTTTCAAAAAGCAATTCCTAGGCGCGCTTCTCTTTTGTCTTTTTTCGTTCTTTCATCGAGTTTCCGAATATCGTTAGGTTTTGGAAGATGATTAGCTAATTAAACAATTCAGGCGCTTTATTTATTTTTTCTTGGGAAGATTATTGATTGTTTTTATCTCTACTGTCGCTCTCGGCATTCGGTATGGATGTCGTGTTTATGTTTCACAGTTAAGTAGAGTTTCGTTCTTGGTATGGAATTTATTTATTTATTTTTTCGTCGTTACGGCATTGTTCAGTTTCCAGAAAAGAGATTTAAATAAAGTTTAAAAAAAAAATAATGAAATAAATTCTTAGAGAACCAATATTATGTTTCATGGCAGCTTCGAGAGAGATAGAAAGAAAGAGATAAAAAAGAATTTGAATTATACTCACTGCTTTTTAAGTATTTTCCAAAGAAAGGGATCCGTCATAAAAGAAAAGAACGTTAAAACGAATAATAAATCAGAATTACGTATCACAGTTGATTGTGTAATATTAACAGAAAAAAGATGCTAGAATGGTGATTGTTGACTGTCTGGGAAATTTTGATAATGCATAACATTTTAAAATGAGAATATATATATATATTGAAATTTTTCCTTTCACATATATTTCTAAAAAAAACAAATATTTTGTCTGATTTGAGAAAATCTAATATACGAAAAATAAAATTTTATTTCCTATAATTTTTTTAAATTCCTTACCATTTACCTTTGATAAAAAAATTTTTTCATAGAAGCGGAATTTTTTTTGGAGTGGAAACAAATCATTGTTATCTAAAATAAAGAAGATGACGAAGAGGGGGGTATACCAAAGGATGGTGTCGATAATCTAGAATAGATATTATATAATTATATCCTTCGATAAGCTTATAAAAAATATATTAATGTATTCTAGAATCCAAGCATAAGATTGCATATCTAATTAGTTTACTTAAAAATTCTGAGTGCAATGAAATCTCTTCAAAAGTAATCTCTATTATAATTAATTACAACTGTAGACAAATGTGGATTGATACACAGGGCGAACCAAAAGTTTTGCCTTGATTATAAATATTTATTGTGCTCAAGCTATTGTAATTAGACATGTGTTTGTTTGAGTATATTGTGAGATCTGTTATAAATTTTTTGTAAGACCATTAACCTCAGAAATTTTTGCCCCCTTGTTTGCTCGGTGAATGTCTAGGCGGTATTCTAGCTCCCACCAAGTGTTATATAGCGTGTCTTCTGTTACGCTATCTGTTCCTGTAAACATTCCATACCATTGCTTTACTGATTTTTCATCTGAACAATAATTCACCAGGACGTCCATAACAATACCGAATGTTACGCTGAACTTTTTAATGAGCGAATTCATTTCTTGAAACCAAAGCAGACACTGGGAATTCTCTTGAATCGACGCCATTTTGGCCGAAACTGATGTCTTCCTTGCCAATCTTTACCTAAGTCGCTCTTGAAGGGTCACTTCCGTCATCTATTGGACAAAAAGACTACTAAAACTGACTTATTCGGTGATACAAAAGTTACATTGTTATATTCAGAGACGTCTTAAGGCATGGGCCAACTGGGGCCTTGTCTCGTTCTCGCTCAGTTTTAAAAAGATTACTTTTCCCGAAAAATTTTAAAAAATTTGGGATACCCCCCCCCCGGGGGTATCATCTCTTCGTCTACGTGACCAGATTTGGTGGAGAAATGATTGACCCCCCAAATTCCCCTTTAAATAAGCATAATTTATTACTTTTCCCAATATATTGATCCAAACAACACAAGTCTTACAAATTCTAAGAAAATAGTTAATTCGCGCAAAAAGCTCATTTCATCAGTAGCGCACACGGGAAATTTTTTTCAAGGAGGGGGGGGGTTCCAGGGTTGAAAGTTCACCATTCGTATCATGCTTTTTTTGATTTCTCGTTTTCAGGAAAAAAAACACAGTAAAAACTAATTATTGAATAAAAATTAGCATTAATTAATAAAATTAATCTTTAAATAACAAATATTTAATTAAATTTTACGTATTATATACTTAGAAATTTTAACCCAAACGGAAAAATCAAGGGCTTTGGGGGGTTCCGGGCCCCCGGCCCCTTTTCGCCACTGCGTTCTATAATTCACTTCTATATTTAATAGCTTACCAACAGCTCACCCTTCAGCATTCTGTCCCCTTCTTCTATTCTAACATTCTCTCACGCGAATAAAAAGCTCCATTATATTCTATTAACTAATCCATATCGTGGTTTCCCTTTTTGAGAGGTTGGATTGAAATAACACCATTCGGGCCCCCAAAAATTCCCCAAGAGGGTTACTATAAGGCCCGTCACAAAATTAAATGTTATTTTGGTTGTATTCTCCCAAATACTGAATTTCGGACGATATTCAACTGGTGCATGTGATTCGTCATCTATGTATGCCCCATTATTATACAATCTTTCTCATTCAGTCAAAGGCGGCAATCGATTTAGCTGGTTTAGGTGATTGTAAGTCATGCACACTTATTTGTTTCAGGTTATTGTTCTTAGAAGTTTTTGACAATGTATGCTATGTTATGTCTATACATTTAAGGTATCCGACTACGGTCGGAACCATGATTTTGCAAAAGGGTATAAATGGATAATATTTATGATATTTAATGTCACTTAGATTAGAAAATGTATATAAAATTGTTTTTAGAATAGTATTATAATAAAATATTATTTAAGCACAATATTTTGACAAAAAAATGAATATAGAATGACCCATTTTTAAAATACTCTCCTTTTGTGAAAAATGATTCCATTATAATAATATTTTGCCTGTCTATAGCTTAGACCTCTGTACAGAGGCCTAACTAGAATTTTTGAAATATGTAACTTAGAAGTGGGTTTATCCATGTTTTACAACAACAGAGGGGGAAAATTTTAAGAAAAAAACACCAATAATTATTTCAATGGGTTGTAACTCTCAAAATAATGTGAATTTTTCAAAAATCATAGTTGAGCCTCTGTACAGAGGTATGAGCTATATACAGGCAAAATATTATTATACTAGAAGCATTTTTCACAAAGGGAACATTTTGAAAAAAGGGTTTTTCCCAAGTTAATTTTTGCCGAAATATTGTATTTAAATAATTTTTTTTTTGTCAAAATGTCCTTAAAACAATTTTATACATGTATTCTAATCTAAGTGACACTAAATATCATGAAAACTATCCATTTTTAATCAGGGTTCCGATCGTAGTCGGATACCTTAAGGGTCGTAGGTGGGGCCCATGATCTACTTTTACGTAGGGGCCCAGGGTTTCAAGAAGTCTTAAGACGTCATTGGGTATCTTAAACTGTTGTTGTGTTGTCGCGATTCTTCGACAGCAGGTGTGAGATGTGGTTCGAGTAAGAAACAGACATTTCTCAAGTTAAACACTTTTATTTAGCCTTTAACACTTATTGGACTTTATGAGAATTACTAAGAATACACTCTAATAATTGAACCCGAGGAGCAATCAAACTTATTAACCTTACTACATAAATATGATACCTATTCTCCTGAATGCTCTTGATGCAAAGAGCTTAATCTTTAGCCGGCATCTCTTTCTCTTTATCTTTCCTTCTGGAATTAATAATACTAAGTGCGATCACCGGTCACACACACTATGCTTTCTGCTTATAATCAATTTTCAACCATCACCACCTACTCCACGACTAGCACTTAAATAGAAGCTTGCATTTACATAAAATCAAGTCCTCTCTGAGAGTATTTTCCCCAAAAGGATTAGTAGAAGCCCAAATAGAAACCGTTACATTGTGATGAATTTTTATAATCCGGGTAGAACTTTTGGTTCGTCCTATATTATAGAGACAGAAAAATAAAAATATTGTGACTTTTTAATGCTCTGAAATCTTTCATTAATCCTGCTTAAATAATTGGAGACAGTTAATTTAAATTTCAACACAATTCGTAAAACTAAAATTTCTATAAAGTAGTTACTGTTTCACATATTTCATGAAAAACTAGAAATTAGTTTACTTTGTGTATTTCCTTTATATTCCATCTTACTCCTCAATAAATAGCTTATCGAACGTAAAGAATCAGCACTTACATTCCTCAGCACAGACAGAACGTTACAATTCTTTTCTGAACATTCCAAAGCTATTGACCGGTTGCTTGAAAGACACACAACACACACACACACCATCCTGTCGCAGTTACTGTCCACTTCGTTACATAAAGGGGTACCTTGCATTTATATTTCCATGTGTGTGTGTGTGTGTGTGGCGCTCTCTTTTAATTTGTATTTGTGGATCAATGTCGTTCCAGAACTGCATAGCGGGTTTATCACTCAAAGAACTTTGCGATTCCATAAATTTCATTAAAACTTTAAAGGTTAAAAAAATTTTCCCCAATCACGCCA
The DNA here is from genome assembly GCA_019973955.1 of Trichonephila inaurata madagascariensis. Lineage (NCBI taxonomy): Eukaryota > Metazoa > Arthropoda > Arachnida > Araneae > Nephilidae > Trichonephila > Trichonephila inaurata. The sequence goes on along the minus strand of BMAV01008699.1, from coordinate 362,365 downwards.
TTTATTTTATTTTATTATCATTAATTTTTGGGGGGGCGCTTTTGATACAAGTTACAAATTCCCAAGGTTTTACACTAAGTGGGGAAAAAAAAACAAAAAGAAAAAAAAAGCATTTAAAAAAAAAATTTAATTTTATTTACAGCTTTGCAAAGTTTTTTGGTTAAAAACCTTTTTTACATGGGCATCAGTAGGAACAAAAATTTTTAAGGGGGTGGGGGGGGCGGTCGAAAGCCACCATTTTGATACCCAATACCCCTCAACATATTTTTTGTGATTTTGTCGATTTTGGGGAAAAAAAAAAATACAAAAAAATTATTGAATAAATAATTACATTGATTAATACAATTAATTAAAAACAAATGCAAAATTTAAAATTTTTTACGTAATATAAAAATGATTATAAACAATCGGAAAAAATCGGGCTATGGGGGGTGCCCGGACCCCTAGCACTCCCGGGGTGCGGCCCCAAATGGGATGAAATGCGATAGTTCATTTCCCTGCCACCCTACTAACATCGTATTACAGTTTCAAACTTTCAATACTGGCCCCCCTTTTTCAATCCAAAAATTTTATCGCCCCCCTATATATTAAAAAATTTACTGAATAAAAATTGCCTTTGACGCAAAGCTTCAATACACGATCTTTTATAAACCGTACAAATTAATAACATAAGTTTTAAAATTTTTTAAAGTTATTTTTAAAGAAAAAAAAATTAAGTAATAGAAATTTTTTAATTTATTTTTCCTTTCTTAATTTTTAAATTGGAACTTTGCAAAATGTGGTGGCTGCTTGGACAAAATATAGATATCACAAATAAAAAAAAAGAACTCAGAGGGTCAATTTAAAAAAATTTTAAAAAAATTTTGCTCTGCAAGCAAGCCCAGGGAATGCAAACTTATTAAACTTGTTCTTAATTATTTAATAAGAAAAGTATTAAATTTTTTTATATATGTTACTCTTAATTTTTTTTTAAAAAATTTACAAAATAGGTTAATTATTTATTTTTCTTTCTCAAATTTTAAAAATTAAAACAGATTGAAAAAAATTTTAATTAAAATTTATTTCCTTCAAGACCCATTTCTAAAAACAAATGTATTAAAAAAATACCCTAATCTATGTTGCTCTTTATCCATCCATTACATTTGGCATTCTGGGAACGTTCACGTGAATTTGGAAACCCTAACGGACGCGCAAAAAACATGTAAAAATGCTGTCCCCTCGTACAATTCTAGTCAGTCTTGGCCGAATCGATTAAGCATGAATCTTTTTTAATGTACTTTATAATTCCGCGTTAACTGTAATTCACTTTTAAGTATTTACGGCAGTGGATTAAAAAAAAAATCTATTTTTTTTAAATCGCGCGAGCTTTCCCCGGTAATAAAACATAAACCCGATTAGGGGCAAATTGATAGCAAGTTATGAATCGGTTGGGAACTTTCAAAATACTTCAGAAGGGCTCTAACGCCGAAAAGAGACTTCATAGATTTCAACCCAGTGATGAAATTAAAAGGGAAATTTTTGAAATAAATCACTTTTTTTGAATTTTGATAAGGGGGATGTGAATTTTCGATGAAAGCAAAAGCATTTCGTATTTATTACCTTTTTTAACATCATACCTTTGTGAACCCGGATTTTCTGCATGGCTCTTTGAAGACAAAATATAGATCTGAGCTAAATATCAAAAATAACTCTGAGTGTAAATTTCTAATTTTTAGTTTTCCCTTTGAAAAACTTTGCTCTGCAAGACAAGAGGGAAGTCACTGATAATTATTAACGTTCTTATACTGGCTAAGTACCCACCTTAACACGAGTTTTTTTTTAAAAAAAAATGATAATACATTATTCTTGATTTTAATAGCTTAATTGTAAGGAAGTAAAACCCAACAATTATACAAAAAAATTAAAAAATTTTTTGAAATGAATATATATAAACGGGTTTTGAATGAACTTATTTTTTGCCTCGCAAATTACATTTAGAATAAATGTTAAGTAATAAAAAAGAAATTTCAATGAAAAACAAATTTTTACTTTTTTATTTAAAAAAGAAAACTTCAAAATGTTTTGCCCGGATCAGGTGTGCACTGATACTAAGGTTAATGGTCGCGGGGTGTCACCCCTTTTTTTTATTTTCAATATACAAGATAAAAAAACACAATTTAGGGAAAAAAACTAAAAAAAAATTACCCACCTATTTTTAGGTTTTTTTTCTTGTCTTTTTTAAAAATTTAGAAAATATCCAATAAAAATGAACTAAATTGCTCCAAATGTGCGTGACCAATAAAGGATACAAATCACAGAACTTTTTCTAACATTACAGGAAAGTTATTTGCAAGCAAAAATGTCACATTTTTTTTCACGTTATTGTAATTTTAATTTGATGATCGACAAATATCCTGTTGAACTTTTTCTTTCATTTTTCTTTTACGGACGAAGTGCATTTTCGGTACACTTATGGCTTCATTTTTTTTGATAAAAATTCTTAATGTAGCTATTGAAAATTTTCCTTTCGTTTCATGCTTATTGCTTTTCAAATTTACTTTCGCTAACATGATTAATATGCATTTTTTCAGCAAGTATTTCCCTTGTTTGATCAGTTTAATTTTTTTAAAAGATCACAGATGACCAATTTTTTTTTTATTCTGCTCATTTACATTTATAAACCATAATCAGTCGTACAACATCACAATTAAAACCACTAAGTTATTCATAGAGGAAAATGCAGCATGTTCAAAAAAATATTTTTTTAAAATAGTGGTTGTGCCGGGCCGGTCTAAACAGGTACCTTAAGATTCTAAAAAAAAGTTTGCCACTCCCAAAAAAGGAGATATGTTATAATTCATTTTATCTCCCCTTAAGACTGTCATATTAGAGGATTCTCCCGTCAAGGTCATTGGAACAAATAAGCAGTTTTCCCAGAATTAACGATTTTGTATTATATGTTTTAATATACTCATAAAAATAAATCTTGGCCAATTAATCCTTCAAAATGCTCAATATGCTTTCCATGTATCTAAAAAATCTTCACACTGTGAAAAAAAAACCCAAAAGTTTTTAAATTTAAAATTCCCCAAAAAAAAAGGGGTGCAGATAACCATACAAGTAAGTTCGAAACCAGGAAAATAATATTTTAGGTTAAAAGAAACGTAATAAAAAATCTCATCGTAGGATTACAGCAAACAAACAAAATATTTTTTTTTTTTTGTTATAAGATCAAAGAATAAAGAGCGATCAAAGTGAATCTTTTATTTTGTGACCTTTTTTTACCGATGATATATATAAATCATATCAATTAAATCTTATTTTTTTTTATATCAAAAGTATTTTTCTTTTCATTTTAGTAAATTAATTTTTTTTAAACCTTTTTTTTTTCATATTTCCCCCCCCCTGAAGGGGTTTTCTCCTCCCAAGAGGGCCCCCCCTTTTAAACACTGTCTCTATCAACAATTTTTACAACTATCATTTCCATTTTAAACCCTTTACCCAAAATCTTGGTCTTTTACGTAAAACCAAGTTTTCGTACCTCCATTACCACGTGATGTAGCAAAATTGCATGGAATGATAACACGTGGTGTCAAAACATAGGGACCAAGTTGAGAGCAGTTCCCAAGTTTTCCCCTGGGGGCGTGGGGTCCTCGTGGGGAGGGGTGCTAAAAAAAAAGGGTTATTTAAAAAAAATTTTAATTTACTGAAAGGAAGCCCTTTCATTTGACCAAGCGCTCACAGGAATTTTTTTAAGGGGGGGGGGATCAAAATTCACCATTTTTTTATCATGCTCCTTTTTTTTTTGTCGTTTTTGGGGAAAAAAAACAGTAAAAACGAATTTTGAATAAATAATTAGCATTAAAATAAAATTAATCATTAATAACAAATATTTACATTTTTCTACTTTTACTTAGAATTATAATCAATCGGGAAAAAAAACAATTTGGGGTCCCGGGCCCCCCGGATCCCCCTCGTGTGCGCCACTGATTGTGACATAATAAAAAATAAAATGCACATTTACTCTGTATAATATACTTATAAATATATATTTTAAGCACTGTATAAGTGTATATTATAAATATATAAGCGCAATGTATTTGATAATTTATTTATCAGTACTAAATTACGAACAAACTTAATAAGTACTATTAGATTGGAAATATTAATAGTATACAAAGTACTTATGTTTTCAATGCTGAAAAAATTCATCATCCACCCGTGCCCAAAATTTAAGGAGTGATTTATTTCTAAATTGCCTTTTTGATTTCTACCCTTGACATTAAATATATGAAGATTTCTACTTCGACAGTTGAGAGCCTTTCTGTATCACGGTACTTGTGTACTTGGTATCTTCTTTAATTAAAAATTATTTTGCAATCTGTTCTAATTTAAAAATTGGAACAGTAAAGTAACATGATACTTATCCTGTTACCTAAATATACATATATAACTTACTTAAAGATTACTTAAAACATCTATATTACTTAAAAATTACTAACTTAAAATATATATTATTTAAAAGTAACATATACAAAATTTAATGTTTTTATTGATAATTTATACAACTTATTATTAAGGTCGTTTTGTAGATTTAGTGTCAAAATACAGTTGTAACGGGTCGATCAACCGAACCCCTCATTAATGTTCTTGTGGAAATTTACTTTTTTAACTGTTGTTCTATTAAAAACTTTCTCCCAAAGAAGAAGACGCGGTTATGTAAATTAGTGCTTATATTTAAGCATTAACTTTTAGGTACGAGAGAGAGAGGTTAGGAGTTAGACGATAGAAGTTAGTGATTACCGTGAAGTTGTAGAAAACTAGTCGAGAGTGACTCGACGATTAATGACTTAATATTTAAGATTAATAATTGACGATTTAGTCAATAAGTTATATTGGACTTAATAACGATCACACACAGATGGCGAATAGTTGAGAAAGGAATACGGTAATTCAAACCGTAAGTAATCGAAGAGTGCTAAGCGTAAGTTAATTAAATTGTTATAAATTATTAAGTATCCTTTCTTCCGTGTAGTTGCTCCTATATTTTATAGTATGTCATTTCCTATCCTGAGTTGTTGTGATTTAGCAAAGAGTTAATAAATTAGATTTGTTCTGACTATGGCTGATCTTCTTTCTATCTCCCAAACATTAATGAACAGGGCGGCCCGTTCCTTACACATTATTATTGCATGCAATACATTGTTATCGTACAAAAGGGGTGCGATGGAAATTATGATTGTAAATGGGGTCACACATATTGATATTTTGAGAAGCATTGAAGTAGAGTAGGGCAGGAACTGAACTATTGCATTGATGTATGCCCCGTAGAACACTTGTAAAACTTGTAAATAAAACTTGAATTGTTTCTGTATTCTTTCAAATGTTCTTTTTTGATCTATTCTGTTTTTTTTCAAAATTTTTGCTTATAGGAAATTATGAATAGCTAAGCATTTTCATTACGATTTGTTAATTTGTAAATTATCATAGCATATATAATTCAACAATGGACTGCTGAAAGTTATAGCATCATACTTTGCGAACGAAATCACTTGACAACCACTGTATACTGGAGCATTCTATAACACACTCTGGGAGGGTTTTGGAGTTCATTCATCGTAGATGTGGCAAGTGTGGGTGGTTTATGACAGAAATGAATATAAAACCTGACGTACCCACCTACATCTCTTCTGTACATGATTTACAATGATGTCCTTGCAGTGTTTCAACATATTTAATATGAAAAAGACTTTGGTTAATAAATAAGACGCTTTACTAACACATAACTTGAAAACCTTGTTTATATAAGAGCAAACTCATCGAATAGGAAGACAAATTAATTTCTGAAAAGTGCTACCGAATGCACAGCTTCCTCAGACTGAAATGAAAAACCATTTTCAAATTAATAAGGAAAAACATTCTTCAAAAATTTTAGTTCTATTATAGAAAAGTCGATTTGCAAGTTAAACTATTGAAAGAGATCTTCGAGGAAAAGTGCCATTGAACGATTCCTGTTTATTGGTATTTATTAAATACAGCACTTCCGTGACAAATCAAGCAATTACTGAGCCATGTTTGTTTTTCACTACAAAATAGTCAACCTTCCAAAACTCTTGAAACGATATATTTTCTTCGAACATTTTTCACTTGAAAGATATGAAAGATAGTTAAAAATTAGTTCAGTTCAGCTCAGTTCTGGTTTTGTGGGATATGGAGCAACAAAGGCTATTATCCCCTTAAAAATTAATTCCACCCATAAAATTGTCGCTATTCCAAAGTTGTCTATTATCACTAAACGTAACCATTACAAATAGCAAAAAGAATATTAATTCACACCCGTACGACATCGACAGCCAAAGGCAGAATTGATACATTTGATTTCTTGACAAAGAATTTACCACCAAATTTTTAATACTTTGTTCTTAAAAAAAGTGAATTTTCAGTGAGTGAGTGAGGAGTGAGTGAGTGAAAAACGTCGCACTGTTCAGCTACACGAGGGCTTTTGGCGACGGACCACGTAATTTGAACCATGGTCAAGTGACGTGGACGACACCTGAGCTGGCACCCCCTCCTAACTACCACACCACACCAACGGGAGGACGTTTCAGCCCCGACAGATTTAACGTGCATCGCTGCCCTACACGGCGGGTCTTTAGTGGTACTGGGCTCGAACTCATGACATGCCTGCCATGGTCCGATACCTTAACCACTGGGCTACGTGAATTTCTCAGAAAAATAGGCCATGGTCGGGCAAGCAGGTTGAGAATCACTGCTCTAACCGTTCATAAATTATTTTGGTGACGACGGACTTAAGCGGCACACTGTATGTGATGGAGAAAAGCAACTCAGTCACTTACTCATCCCGGTATCTTCGAGCTTAACAGACAGACAGACAGACTTGAAATTTGGTAGGCACGTTTCTATCATGGAATGGATATCCACTAAAAACGGGTTAAAGAGCGTTATAGATAAACATTCTTATTTTTGAGCTGTTAGACCCGCTTATTTGAAATTGTGTAAGCAGTTTTCTTTTGTTTGATAGAGACCCGCTAAAAGCGGATTTTATGGCAATCGATTCCTATGGGAAGGAACGGGGAGTTACTGATTGTATAGATAAAAAAAATTCCCCTTTTCCGACTACTAGACCTACTATAGTAATGAAATTCGATATAGGCATGTTTTTTTTATGCTGAACTGAAATCTGCTAAGAACGGGTCTTAAGGAAATAGACTCAATCTCAAGCGTCGTCAACGTTTATCAATCATCCTTATTGATAAAAAAAAATCTGTTTTTGATCTATTAAATTTAGACTTGAAATTTGGAAAGCATGTTTATGTTAATGTGTAGAAATCATTTAAAAGTAGGTTTTATGGAAATCCATTTGGGATAGGGGGTTACGAAAGCGTAAAAAATAACTCGACTTTGTTTTCAGAAATTAGAGTCCTGTCGAAAAGGGAATTCTTTCGAGTCAGAAATCAAAGATTTTCAAACGTCTATTAGTCAGTATTTTAAAATTTCCAATTAACTGGCGCGTAATAATTCATTAATAGCACTTTTATCTGTTGAATAAGGAGTGCAGGCTTTCTAGCTATAGATATTTTTTGTATAGTTGATTGTTGTAGAATTTCCAAAAAGTGCAAAAAATTTGTACTTTGTTTGGCCCCCGATAAAACTAAAACCTCCTATTTAATGAACAAAATTTTCGGTTCCGATGAATTCGTTTAATCGGGGTCTGACTGTATTTGAATACTTCATTTACAGGGCTAAAAACTTTTCAATATTTAAGAAATATACAGAAATGTTTGTGACGGATCTAAACGCGATTTTCTGATTAGACCTCTTGGGAAATCTTTGGGCTATCAATTCGCGATATTCACAACTAACCCTTCGGAAGAAAAGAATCGTGATATGTAAATTAAGGTATCCAACTTCCCTAAAATCAAGATTTTTTTTTCAAAATTTGACAATTTTTTTATGATTTTATTTTATAGGCCATCTTATTAGCTTTATTTTCCATTCACTAGAACAAAAACTACTAGAGTTTTAGTAAGCACATATAACTTTACACAAGATGTCAAATTTTAAAAAATGCGTTTTACCCGTTTTTTTTTTTTGAAAAGCTTAAACGGGGACAGCGATTGCTCAAAAGTTTTGAAAATAATTTGCTGAAATTTTTTTATGCGTGTTTTGTATAACAATAGAAGTGTTTTGACCTTCAGATTTAGCAATCACTGTTTTATTTCAAAATTTGCAATCTTTTATGTGAGTATAATCAATGTTTTTTTAAACAGTTTCATATAATCACTAAGATAGAGGGCTCTAGTTTTTGTAAAAATTAAAACATCTCTTATCCTGAAGGTCATTTCAAACATGAAAATTTGCTCATAAATTTTTTATAGAGAGTGGGCCTCATTTGTGTAATTTTTTGTACATTTTACCAGTTTTTTCCCATTCTAATAATATTTTTTTTTTCTGTTTTCAATTTTAGGAATTTTCTTTAAAATGTACTAAATAAATCTAAAAATTCACAAATAAATCCCCATATCTCCATTTTTTTAAAAAAAAATTTGTCGCAAGTAGTCCGGATACCTTAACACTATAAATAGGCAAGGTTTTGTAGCTTGAAAAGGGAGAAGGATAGAAGATATACTCGAGACAGGTCAGATTGCTACTAAAGGTATAATATTAGAATTATAGAGGTTTGATTATTATTAGAAGGAAACCTTAAGGTGTGACGATTGTTCACAAAGGTTGAATCAAGATTAGATTAAATCGGATAATAGGTTAGACCCGTTAAATAAGGATCAAGTTTGTTGTCTCTAATTGCCCCTTTTTACTGTCTTTTTCCACGTTCACGGTTAACATTGGACATTCTCTTAAAAATTTTTAGTTAAAATTTGTCTGTTTTTGTGTGTGCAAATAAATAGATTATTAACATGTACAGTGTTTCTTCTCCCCCCACACACACATCTAGGTGCCCTCGAAAAAGGGTAGCCTCTTACATTTTTTCAAACATCGAGGGGGGGATTGAAAATTTCGAAAAACCTTTATTCTCTGCTCTTTCGAATACAATTTTTTCACAAATCAATACTTTTTTTGAGTTTTTAAAGGGAAAATAAATTTTTTTGCAATGATCAATATTCAATTTCAAAATGGTCGGTCGACAAAAGCTTTATGGGTGTTTTCGCCAAGTATGCCAAAATCTAAGCCCAAATATTTCAGATAGGGAGAAGACTCAAATTTGGTATAAATTTGTGATATTCTAATTCATGCATTTATTTTTATAGTGTATCTAACAGCTCAAAGCATTCCACAGAGGCTCAATTTAACCGTATAACACATAAAGTGAAAAATTTATTTACAGCTGTCTTCCGCTAATTTTAAGGAATAATACCCAAATTCGGAATACTTTTTCAAATATAAAAGCGCTGTAACATTAATATTACATTCTGGCTTCCCTATCCTGTAAAGAATCCTTTATTTTATCGTACTACTCATCCATAAAACATTTTTTTTTTTTTTTTATAAAATGTGTTTCGCATTTTTTCTCCTATACCGCATGCTAAATGAACTACCCCTTTACATGTTAAAAGGGAAAATTGATTATTTATGAAATATTTTGAAATTTTAAAAGCACTACATTATAAACAAATGCATGAGTTACAATGTCACAAAATTTTTATAAAAATTGAGTTATTTTTTCTATTCGAAAATGTTCTCAGCGTTAAGTTTACGCTCTCGTACACATGGTGAAACATCCGAGACAAAATAGGGAGCTAATTTTATCAGGGAAAAGGAAATCAGAAATGAATATTGAAAAACTAAATGTGATGGATAATGAATTCGAGATATAATAATGCCTATGGAGCAATTTCTTTGTAAAAAAAAATCCGTGTTTGGTTGTTATTTTGTAACATGCCACGGAAACCACCCTTAAAAGTTCTAGAGGCTACCTCGCGTTTTTTTGATTGATTGTTAATTAACGTCCCGTTCTCAAGCACACGACGATTTTTGGGGATGGATTTCGTCATTTTGCACCTCGAACAACTGACGAGGACACCGCATGAGTTCAAAACGTTTGAAAACCACTGCTTTATAGGGGGACGTTAAAATAACTGTTACTTGCAATTCGGGGTTCTCATTACAAATTAATTTTGTCTAAATAAATTTACATTTTTTTCCCCAAAAATAACGGTATTTTTGACAACCCAAAAAAATTTAAAAAATTTTTTGTATTCATCATATCCAATTAATTAGTCATCTCCGTACATTCTTCAAACCCCTAATGCATGTTGCGTATATGTTACGTATAGTATCTTATTACAGTTTAATCAATTGCTTAAAAAAAGTTTTTTTTCAATTACGTAAAGTAATTGGATGTTTCATTAACCATTACCGGTTTCTCCAAAAAATTCTCACGGATACAATAGATGGCAAAAAAAAGGGGAAAATAAAACCCAAAACCTTAAATTTCATTTCCTGTATTTAGAGACTCCAGCATTTTGAAGAGGCTGGGGAGGTTTACTCCGCTTCCTTTCGGGCGTGGCAGCCCCAAGGGGTTTCGAGAATCCCCTGCTCCCGTGCCGTTTTGAGAATCCCAAAAAATGTGGCTCCCCCCCCCGGTTGAACCCATTACGAGGTCCCGGTTTTAATCCGGGGGGGGTGCAAACAATATGTCCCATGTACCGGTCACGTGCTGAGCTGGTAATCACTTTTTGATCTTCTCACTGTACAGCGGGTGGAATATTCGTCTGGGTCGAGACTTTTTTTTTTTATGTAAATACTAATAAAAAAAACTCATTTTACGTTCCGATCTTTTGTGAGAAAAAAAATGGCTATTTAAATATGATGTATAAAACCCCCAAAAAATTATTGGATGAACTAAATAAAAATGGGAAAAAACATTGAAAAAAAGCTAAATTTGGCCCCTAACAAATGGAATAAAAGGTTTGGGGGAAAAAGGATTATTTATTAAAGAATATTCCGGGAGAAAAAAGGGGAAAATCTTAAGGAAATCTTTTTTGGGGCCCCGGGCCCAGAAAAAATGTTAAGACTTTTTTGGGGGCCCCCGGGCCTTTAAGAAAAAAAATAAAGGGCCCTTTCCCCAAAAATCTGTAAAAAAAGGGATATAGCACGCATTCTCAAATACTCGTTCAAACTGTAATTTGAAACAAATAAATGTGTACTACTCACCAACTCCAAAACCTATGCACAAACTGACATAACCGTAGGCCGGATTTCGACTAAATGAGCAGAATGATTGTTTATGGTATTAGCCAAGGCCTAGACTACGGACAACGGTCATCACATATTAAAACAGTCTTACACTTTGCCAGTCGACATGCAGTTTCAAATTCCTTGTTTTTCAGAGAATATGTACAGGAATAATATTTGACCATTAAAATTATCCGCATTATGATCTTATTAAGCCAAAGTCGAGAACAAAATGAAGCCCCCACCGAGGGTGAGGCCCTGGGCCCGGGTCCAGTTGACCCCTGCCTTAAAACGTACCTGGGTAGAACAGTGGTTATGATCACGAGCTCGTGATCAGCATGTCATGAGCCCCATTGCCACTGTGTAGAGGATATGCTGCACATTAAATCTGTCATGGCTCGAAGTCCTCCCATTGGCGTAGTATGGTAATTTAAAGACGGGGATGCCAGCTCAGATGCCATCCTCGTTACCTGACCGAGGTCCCTTTGTCAATATCCCTCGTGTTGCTTTATAGTGGGATGTTGATAAACGTTCATTCACTCAATTATAATAAAATAGAATGATAGCAGAAAAAAATTATAGTAGTAAAAATTATACATACATGCAGTGGCGCACACAAAGGGGGGTCCCAGGGTCCGACCCCCAAAGTCCTTGATTTTTTTCCGATTGATTATAATTCTTAGTATATAGTACGTAAAATTTAATTAAATATTTGTTATTAATTATTAATTTGATTAATTAATGCTATAATTATTTATTCAATAATTAGTTTTTGTACTCTTTTTTGTTCCCAAAATCGACAAAATTAAAAGGAGCATGATACAAAAATGGTGGACTTTCGCCCCTGACCCCCCTTGAAAAATTCCTGTTTGCGCTACTGGCCACTGCATATGCACCTAACTTTTACCTAACTTTTTTTGAAAAAACAGGTCCAAGATAAGGCCACGGCCTTTTTATGATACAATGATATAGAATAATTGATATAAAAAATATTGACATAAAATAATTGATGTAGGATAATAATTGATATACAATAATATGATATAGAATAACTGATTGCTCCGAGAGGAAGAGGCTTTAAACTTGCTGCAAATTTGGAAAGTCTTCTTTTGAACCAAATGTAAAACGCATTCTAAAATTCTGAAGAAAACTTGAGATTTGTTTAGCTGGATAAGAAAAATTATGTCAAGAACTTCCAAAGTCATAACAACAACAAAAAAAGTAAATAAATAATAACTGATTCAAAGATGAATATTTCGGAAAACAATTCCTCTAAAAACATCAGCAGAGGACGAAAAGGTTCACTGGATTCAAACTTAGCGGGAGAAGTTGTTGTTATTAATGCTACCTTTATGACGGAGTCAGATCGAGGCCCATGAAATTTATCGCGGCAAAATGCTAGATGTACGCCTGTTATTAGCCGTAGCTAAGAGCACCTTACAGGTGACAGTACGATTTGGCTCAGTTCCACTCCAATTTTGAGGGAGAACACCCTGGGAATGAACTCAGGGCCTCTCATTTGTCTTCCCCTTCCACCAACCTCAGGAGAGGACTTGTGGTTTGACGGCTATTTAGAGTACCCCCATCCCGTAAAGACACTATCCATTTAGAAACATCCATGCCTTCTCCGGGATTCGAACCCAGACCCAGCACAGCACCCAGAGCACAGCAGTCAGCATCACTAATCACTAAACCGGATGGGTGGCTGCGGAGAAGTTGATGCAACTGGTGACCCGCCGTGTTGAGGCTTGAAGTCTTCACGTTAACGTGGTGAGAAAACTTAGAAAAGGGTTCGGCAGCTTAGGTGTCATCCTCGTCACTTGACTGAGGTTCAAAATTACGAGGTCCGCCGCCAATAGCCTTTAATTTGTATTATGTAAATTTAATGTAGATTTCTGGGAAAATCTAAGCTAATATTTTGTTCAATAAGGACTGAACACGGGGGTACTTTCAGTAGACCGGTTTTAACTCTAAACCCCCCTTTAGATGAGTTCCAAATTCCCTTTATTCTACCAATAGCCCTTATGTTGCTTTCAAACGTGATGTGAATAAACAGTGAATCAAACAAATAATCTTGCAGTCTCCATAACTTGCCTTTATTTTAAGAATATGACAGTGAATAATATCATTTTTTTGGAAACTTTAGCAACAAATTGAAATCAATATGTTCCTTTAAGAAATAAACTTTAAACAAGCATACATGTACGTTCTCTATAAATTGTTAACTTTTGCGATCCTACCGAATTTAATGTTTTATAATAATTATATTATTATTATTTTGCTAGGTTTGGAATTTTGCCTATTATTTTTATTTTACTTGAAATTTCAACTTGAATCTTGAATTTTTCTTTTAGAGTTTATAGGTTTTTAAACGTAACTTTTAGAAATACGTGCATATCGTGTAATAAAAAAAATACATTTTGTTGAATTTCTTATACAATTCATTTAGCTAAATTAATTGCGATTAACTGTTAATGTATTTCTTAATATATATATTTTTTATATATATATATAATCCACCCGCCTGCTTCGCTGGGTATTTCATGATGTTGTATGAATATATGCTGTTTATATATGTAACTATTGATATCTATGTCCTTCAATAAGCTATTCGATTGCATTGAAATACATTCTCACCTCTTGATTTAAAAAGGACAAGACTTGAATTTCCAAAATAAAAGTGAAGAATTATATTTTATTCTCCTTTAGCCCAATCCCACAAAGTAATTTCTGTAAGTCTGTCTATGTTTTTAGTGGATCTCTAGTCAACAAAGTAAACATACTTGCCAAACTTCAAGCCTAAATTATATATTTTAAAAACGGAAATTTTTTATCAATAACTTGAAAAACTATTCTGAAAGACCTACTCTTAGCGAATTTTAACTCGACCAAAGAAACATGCATACCAAAATTACGTTACTGTAGGTTTAGTAGACAAAAACGGGAATTTTTTTCATCTTTACGCCCCAGTAACTTTCCTCATCCCTCCCCCATAGGAGTCGATTTCTGTAAAATCCATTCTTAGCGGATTTCTATTCAACAAAAGAAATATAATTGACAATTTTCAAGCATAAGAATCTAACAGTTCAAAATCAGGAATATTTATCTATAGCGCCCCTTAACCCCTCACAAACCCCTCGGGGTCGGTTTTCGAATAATTCTTTCTTAATGGATCTTTATTCCATAAAAGTAACATACCTAAAAATTTCAAGTCTGTAGGTCTAGTAGTTGCTTAGGTATTGGGATGAGTGAGTGAGTCCTTTTCTCTTTTATACATATAAATTTTAAAAACTATTTTTTTTACGTAATCCGTTTTTATTTGCAATTGTCTATCATGTCTGTATAACAAATGAATTATCGTAATACAGATAAGCTTCAGAGAAGAGGTGGCCAGCCCGGGGGCCACATGTGGCCCGCCTTGAATAATTTTACGGCCCGCGAGATTCTAACTTTACAAAATGCGATTATTTTGTACAATATTTTTTTGTAACAAATAAATCCTATAACTGTTTCTATTTTATCACTTTGCTTCTATTACTGCGAATCAGTTTTTTTTTTTCAAAATTGAAATTTATTAAATATAAATCGTACGAAAACCTGCAACATCAATTACGATTCGCAAATATATACATTGAGATCCACTCGCAAAAACTAGGTGAAAGAGTTGAGAAACAAATATCTCACTAATTGAAATTAAACTTTATGTGATCACTGCATTATTATTGTCATATTATCTTTGTGTACATGAAAAACACTAAAATTTTTGTTTTAAAACTGTTTTAAATTTTCACTGTAATAAAAATATTTTTTACGAGTCCAAGTCTAATATAAAGATATATACAGTCGAACTTCTATAAAGCAAAATTTTTCCTGGAACTTTGAACATTTCACGATTTTCTTCGTAAAATAACCTCTCTATAGCGAAGTGCATTTTATATATAAATAACTTTTTCTCTTGTGATTCAATCTTTTTTCTTCCTATTTTTGAAGTATTTCTGAACATATCAAGTTATTCTCTCTTTAACACATTTTATGGTGGTCATAAATCTTGAACTGGTTTTATTAGATCCTAACTCGCCGAGAGCAATACAGTTCTGGTCGTTTCATCCAAGAAGTGCAACCTTTAACCCTCATTTCCCAGTTCACTAGAAGCATCTTCGATATCCTTTTTTACCCTCAGTGGAGTTGTCCCAAGTTCCCGTGTTCTAATTATAAAATAATGTATGTTTTAAATTATAGAATGTCCTCAAAATTCATTAATTTTGGTATAAAATTATTTTCTTAATATTGAAAATACAGTGAATTCTTCGACATTCTTTTTTCTTTGTGTTTTTTTTTTTTTAGTTTTCTTTCTTTTTTGATGGGTAAGATATATAAAATAAACATATATTTATTTTTAAAAAGGTGTGAATAATGACTTTTTTTATATATAGTGTTTATCAATTTAAAATTTGCTTTATGTGATTTATAAAGTATATTAAAAGATAAACCTCTATATAACGAATTTTCCATAAAACGAACTTTTTTCTGGGATTTAGCACTTCGTTCTATAAAGATCCGAATGTATTTTTATATGCAGCCCGCCTAATTATAATGTTTTTTCGAAGTGACCTGCGAAGCCACCTGGGTTGGCCACCCCTGTTTTAGAAGCATAAAAACCATTTAATCATGCTTGCTTTGAACGCATTTTAGCACAAGATTAATAACTCAAACGTTTTCACTTTTTCCTTCGTTCTAATTACTTGTCAGTTTCATTGCTCATTAGAGTCGAAAAGATCATTAAAAAAAAGCATTCGGGTTTTTAAACTTATTGATTGAGCTTTGTTAAATCAGTCCCACCCCGTATTCGTCTCTATAGGAGGTTATTTTGTTTGAAACATCTGCCTTTCCACCAGATGATTGACAGACATGTTTTATGAAATAACGTATATACTCGAAACTTGTCGACGTGATCCCTTATTTTTGACGTTAGCTCGAATGGCATCAGGTATACATTCAAAAGGTTTCCAGTATTCAAATCTACTTTTTAGGATATAAGTTGAATGCGGGAAGTAATGTTTCATGTCAAAACTAAAACGAATGCATTTGAAAAGATTTAATGTTTAAAAGAGGGGTTTTTTTTGTTTTTTTCCCGCAGTTTGTTTATGGTTCAAGGGAATATGGTACGATTTATAAAAAAAATACTAGATTTAATGTGTTTTTTTTTTGCTAGTAATCTATGTATATGTATTACGTAAAACAATTTTTGTGCTCAAAATTCTACAAAAATCAATCATTTAATTTCTTAAAAACAAGTAATATATAAAAAAAATTTAAGTCAATTCCTACAAAACAACAAAGTAAACAAACAACAACAAAGAAAGAAAAGAAAAATCAATAAAGAAAAATTTTATTTTAGATACTTTTTATTAAATGGCTACAATTAATATAAATATGTATATACATAGGACAGAATCACAACATTATATAAGTGGTCATTAATTTTTATTTATTATCATTAAAGTATCGTATTGCCACCCAAAACAATCGTGTACATAAAATTTGACACACAAGTAGCCAAAAGTGTCGCTAAGTCGCCAAAAATGATGCCAACGTGGCTGTGTATTTGTAATTCTTCAAATAATTAGTTTAAATCAATTAATTTGTATTAATTATAATTAATTATTGCATTGTCATCCAAAATAATCATGTATATAAAATTTCAGCTCAATGGAGCCCTTTAAAATGTATTTTATTAACGATTGAAAATTCCACCCAGATAAATAAATAAATATATAGAGAGAGAGTGTGTGAGCTAATAATAGGAATTGAAAAAATTATATAGGGATATTAAAAAGCTACTCCTACAAAAATTGACTTACATAAATGAAATTTGATTTACAAGTACCTCAAACTATTTATAACAAAAGTTGGTATGGGTTTTCTGCTAACATGATTGATATTTGTAAAATACTATTTTTTTTATGAATGCTTATTGAAATTTCTTTAAAAAATGTATATATTCTAAATTCAACTATTTTTTTAAAAAATAAGTATTGCTTTGATTTAAAAATGCATACTAACTTTTGTTACATGTGCTAATAGCAATAGTTAGAAAAAGTATCAAAGCATTTGGCAGAATAGGAAAAAAGTCCTATCATTTCAAATGAAGACAAACTAGTGATTTTTTGCGCTGCACATTAAATCTGTCTAGGCTCAAACGTCCTCCCGTTGTTGTAGTGTGGAAATCAGGAGAGGAGATGCCAACTCAGGTGTCGTCTTCGTCACTTGACCATGATTCAAAATTACGATGTCCGTCGCCAATAGTCCTCTGAAACTTTATAGTGTGACGCAGTGGCGCACACAAGAGGGGTCCTGGGGGTCCGGACCCCCCCAAAGCCCTTGATTTTTTTCCGATTGATTATAATTTTAAGTATATAGTACGTAAAATTTAGTTAAGTATTTGTTATTAAAGATTAATTTTATTAATTAATGCTAATTATTTATTCAATAATTAGTTTTTTACTGTGTTTTGTTCCCGAAAATCGACAAAATCAAAAGGAGCATGGTACAAGAATGGTGAACTTTCGACCCCAACTTCGAAAAATTCCTGTGTGCGCTACTGGACTAAATATAATTCTCACTCACCCTCTCTAGATATACTGAGTTGTATATGTTGTGAGTAGGGATTGCAATATTGTGGACCAAAAGTTCAATACCGGTATTCGGTATTTTTTGGATCTTAATACCAGGATACAGGTTTTAATACTGGTAGTAGAAATTTTAGAAAAAAAAAACGCAGGTTTTTCTTTCTTTTTTTTTATTTGCCAATTTTATTAGAGAGTGTAAATATCACAAAAATAATTTGTAACTGATAAATTGTAACAGTATATAAAGAATCACAAAGGAACATCTTATTTATTTAAATCACAAAAAAGTGTAAAAATCTCTATTCAGTCTGTGGTACTATTACAAATTTTTGAAATGTGATCTTAAAAAACATAATACATGAATTGTACTGTCATTAAGCCTGGAGCGTAATTTTGTGCAAACATTACCAGCTGTAGAAAACGCTCTTTCGGCTTCTATGCTAGTTGGTGGTACTGTTAGCAATGCGCGATATACTTTTCCCAAGTATTTACCTCTTTATCCCTCATCTTCAAGTTTCTTCTGCGCGATTTTTCAATGTAATACATAATTTTTCAGATAGTGATGTGTGCTGTTCTTTCAGTGACTGCAACAGGAAATTTATTGTTGTATTAAAGTTAATAAATTAGAATTTTTCCGACCAAATGTCTAGCCAGTTTTATTGGAAGTAGAGCTGATACAGTTCTGGATATTAAGTCGAATTCACTATCGTAAATATTAATTTGCAAGTTTAAGTCGATCATTGCTTTTTGGATTGGAATTTTCAGTTTCAAAAATAATTCCATCATTAGGAGTAAACCATTCCAATGTGTTTTAGAATCTAATATTAACATATGCTCTCTCTCTCTCTCTCTGTGTGTGTGTCTGTCTGTCTGTCTGTCTGTGTGTGTTTCTAGTAAATACCGAAAAACCTGTATTTAAACTTGTAAATATCGGTACTATAAAACTGTATAAATGGCTCAAAATACCGGTATTGCAATCCCTAGTTGTGAGTAAGAGAGACACAATTCGTTTCTACCCATTATTCTCGTAAAATATAAAAAATTTGGTATTAATCAATCATCGTACATTAAGCTGACTAAAAATGATACATAATATATTTTGGAAGCTTTATTTACTAAATTATTTAGAATTTTTTCCTTTGAGAATCAGGGTTTATAAATTTTTGAAGTGGAAGAGTAAATACTTTCTGCTATGATTTAGCTTTCGATCAAAGTTTCCTTTGTTATTTTTGTGCTAAAATCTCTGATAAGTAAAAATGTAAAAGTAATGAAAATTACTTAAAGGATAAAAAAGGATTAATTCTAAATTAAATCCTTTTGAAAGAAGTTTCTCCTATCTATTTGAAAATAATAAATTAAATACAGTTTGACATTAATTACATTGTAGTTTTTATAAATAAGAAAACAAATGTTAATCTAAAAAAGTATACCACTTTTAAAATTTCGATATTGGTTGTTATTTTTAATTAAAGTTCCCACACAAAATAACTTTATGATGATTGATTTTACTTCAAAAGAGTACTGTGTATTTCTATATATTTTTGTGTGTGAAAAAGGTATTTTTTAAAGTAAAAGTAAGGGACGGTAGCGTTAATCTCGAAAGAAAAAAAAACGCCGTTTAGGAAAAGCATTTCTAAAACATGCGCAAGCGTTTTCAATCTTTTAATTTCTTAGGTGTTTTGAAAGAAACCTTTGTTCTAAAAGAGTAACAAAATCCTTTAAAGTCAGTGCTGGAATATAAGTTTCCAAACAATTCGTAAAATTCACATTTACTCAGTGGAATGGCAAATGCATATGATTTTCATGCAACGAGTTTTTACTCGGGAAAATTGGCCGATTATTTCATCGGCACTCATTTTCCAAAGTATGAATTGCACAGATATTGTACAATACAGGTATTGCATTGGAATTTAAATGGTAAAAAATGAATTAAAAAAACGTTAGTTTTTATTCGTGTAATCCTTTTTAAAGCTATCGTCTCATTGGCGTTTTATTTTGCTGCAATTTGATTCGAAAATATCCCACTCATTTTACACGTTTAGCAACATTTTTACATTCATGAAGGCATGTTTGAAGATAACAAAAGCTTTTCTCAATTCTGCTTATGTGTGGGTTTCAAATTTTAAGTAAATGTGTGAAGAAAAAACTCATTTTTGACTTATACATGGATCGGCTTATATTCAGAAATATGCAGTATTTACAAGTTATTCAGAACCCTTTTTTGATAAATAAGATATATATTTGCATTCGCTATATTTCCATTAGAAAATACAAGATGTCTACAAATCAGCTGGGCAAAAAATGATTTATTGCATGTCATTTACAGGGGAAAATTGTACATATTGTTGTAAGATAGAGAAATAGTTCAAGTTTACCACTATCACAGATGTTTGATGTGGCTTTCTTTCGTTACAATGCAAATGTCCCATAGGTAAATACAGCTCTTGCCACAGATTTGTCAGTAGGCTGCCGTCGATTAAATTAATTGCAGCGTAGTTTCTTGATTTTAGTTCAGGAAATGATGTAGGAAGAAAGACGAAGTACACTTGATTCTTTACGAAACCCCATGCACTAAAATCCAGTGATGATCAGGATGGCTGCTAAAAAACAACTGCACTATCAATCCAAACTTGTACCTCAACACTGAGGTAAGAAGTAACATCGTTGTGGTAGTGATAAGGGGCATTATATATATCCTGTTTAAAAATGTAAGCTCCTGGCATTTTTTCTTTGATGATTGGCATAAGGAAAATCTGGTATGTCCAAGTAAATAATTCATTTAACAATCTTTTCAGAGAGGAAAAATGAACCGAGAATATTCACGGAACTCACTGTACAAAACGCGCATACTTTGCGACCATCCCTTTCATGTTCTAAGATGGAATGAAGATTTCCGAAACCCAAATTTTTCCAACTTGTGTGACTTTAAACGGGTTAAGTTCATTTACTGTTTCGATAGTTCTTAATTTACGAAGTTGCTAAACTCATTTGTAGACTTCTTGTATATTTTAATTGATATACTTCGTTTATATTTTTTTTCAGAACTGGCCACTTGGGGGTTAGCGTCTTAGCTGCCAACAAGTTGTTCTGCAAATCATTTTTCAATTTTGTTGAAGTTGAAGTTCACGCCTGCTTTCACTAATAAAGAACTTAAATTTAAAATTCAATTAAACCAACACAGCCTATAAATTCATTTCTAATGTTTTAAAAGATTGAAGGGCTTATTTTTATTAACATAGTCTCTTAGTAGTTAAAGTTGATCTTTGGAAAATTTTGCATTGAACGACGACGTCTTTAATTGTTCTCAGTCATAAAGTTAAGTCAGGTCTTCTCAAACTTTCTGTACTTGCGACCCAATTTCCACAATCATAAGTTTCATCGCTCCCCCCTCCATACAATAACAATGTATTGATGTACCAATAGTAATATACTTTGAGGTAAAGCTACAATACGACTTACATTATAAACTGTACAAATTATCAAGATAAGCATTAAATTTTGTATATAATTTTATGGCATGCCCTTAGGGTCACTGGTAATTATTAACTTGTTCTTAACTTAGTACAGTTAAATTAATTATGAAACACATCGTGCAGTACTGCTGCATTTATAAGTGTATTATATCAATGTAAATGTGTATTTTATTTTTTTTATGTCAGAATGTATTTTTTTTTTTTGCTTCTTTTCAGTAAATTAATAATTTTTTTTAAATTATCTTTTCTTTTCAATACACTCGCGCCCCCCTAGAGGGGCGCGCCCCACAGTTTAAGAAACACTGAGTTAAGTGTGCTAATTCAGTTTCCGATATTCTCATCAAGGTTTTTGAATACAATTGAAGTAAAGCTAATGTTGAGAGGTGAAGATAAACATTTTTCTGAAAATAAACCTTTTTAATTTCATCTTTATTTTTCAGTTTTAAATCTTCCTATTTCTGTTTTATTTTCCTTTTAGAATTATGGGTAATGAAAAATAATTGTTTTGCAATATTTTTTTTTTTTTCAATTTGCTGCTCGGAACTTGTCTTATTTAAATAAACGATATAAATGATTTTTTCTTTAATGTTACTTTTCTATGACATTGTATGGCCGCGATATCATAGTGATAATGGTCAGGAACTCATGGCTGGTGTGTCGTGGGTTCGAGTCCTTGTGACTACTATAGACAGATTGTGTAGAGGTATTTGATGCACGTTAAATCTGTCGAGCTCAAAGTCCTCCCATTGGCGTCGTGTGGTAGTTAGGAGAGAAAGTCTTCGTCACTTGACCTAGGCTCAAAGTTACGAGGTCCGTTGCCAATAACCTTCGTATTTGCTTTATAGTGCGATGTTAATATAACACTCCCTACGTCATAATGATTTTTATAATGGGAACATAATCTTACTTTACAGCGCTATTTTTCCCCCAAATGTGCGCACTTAAGGTTGTTTTCGCCATATGTACAAGAGCGTGAACTTGACGCGGAGCACTTCAGACAGAAAAAAATGCCTCAATTTTTATAAAAATTTGTGACATTGTAACTCATGTATTTGTTTATAATACAGTGTTTTTAAAATTTCAAAATATTTCATAAATAATTAGTTTTTCCTTTTAACATGTGAAGGGATAGCTCATTTAGCATTACGGTATAGGAAAAAAATTGCAAAACACATTATATAAAAGAAAAAATGAGTCAAAATTCGTATAAAAACAAGTAGTATGATAAAATAATTGATTCTCTACAGGATAGTGTGGCCAGAATATAATATTAATGTTTGTGAGTACTTTTATATCTGAAAAAATATTCCGAATTTGGCCCTTATTCTTTAACATTATTCGAAGATAGGCTTAACGGTTATACCGGTAAAATTAAAATTAAATGGTACAAAGTTTTAAAGTTTCTCCAATCGACCGAAAGCCACAAAAGTACTCCTTAAAAAAAATCATACAATTTAAAGCCCATCTGCACCTTCGCACATGAACTCCGTGAAAATGATCAGTTCAATAGAGCTGAGTAACGTCTCAATAAAGTGCTGGTGCTGACATACCTCGAATAATGGGGGAGGTCACGTGACCTAAGTCAAAGGGAAATCCCGAGCGGTCCCTGACGAACGCATGCAGAGTGCGATCACTATTAGTAGAACAGTCTTCCCTGTTAAATTGATATCTGACCACACCTGGAGCCACACGTGTTCCCGTGCAAGGGGTGGTTTGAGAAGGGAAGGAGGGACGAAACCCGTGGATTAATTGTGAATGTACCGTCGCGTATTACTCAATATGTCAGGGCGCCCAATACCTCTCGCTGCGCAACTAATGAAAAACGGGTCCGTGATTCGCGGTGTGACGTCACGAAAGGGATTTTTTTCCGGAAGTGTGTTTAGTATTTGAGTTTCCGAGTTGTAATATGGAAGATTCCAACGATTATAACTGAACGATCTTTCTCTTGAAATCATGCAATGAACGAATCCTGTAAAGGCTACTAACCCGTTAGATAATTTCACTGCTCCAATCGCCTAATTGGTACTTCTCTATTAGGCAAGTGCAAATCTCGCCAAGCGGACACTTTTGGCGACGATACAGAAAACATCCATAAAATTGCTTATGGTTAGTTGTAAAAGTTTACAAAATTCCCTGGCCACGAGTTCGTGACTATTACCCCACTAGACTACCGCGCCCATAGTGATTAATGCAGAATATACAAGAAAAACATTTTAAATAAGATAAAGCCATATAAATATAAAAGTAAAATCAGATTTGAATTAAAGGACCTTTATATACATTTTATCACATAACGTGTTCGGCACGCAACTGTACCAGCCAAATCAAAACAATAACTCCCTTGGCGGCTAATTACGAAACTTGTAATAAATTTATCGACCAAAACATATCTTCCAGCTCCTGTGTATTCCACATCTATATATATATATATATAAATGGATATTTGTATATATAACCACGCTTCACTCCAACACCATTCAATCGATCACTATGAAAATTGGCATGTATTTTTTTTTATTATTATTATTATTTTGTAGAGAAGGTTTTTGTGCCATCCTCTTTGTTGCAGCTCCCCATCAGGTGGCATTACAGCATATCAACTTCTGCACCGTTCTATCTTTACCAAGTTTCCAACAGGGTCACCAAAAATGATGCCGACTTAGCTCTATCGCCAACATTTCGCTATGTTTCCATTTAATCGCCATTATAATGTAAGGAACGGCGTTGCTTACGAATATTACAATTTTAACATAAAATAAATGCAACAGAAAGTATAATACTAACGTATTACACATTCAGATATAAATTATTTATTCTATTTTAAGTTTTCATTTGCGCAAAATGTGTAACAATGTGTTACTTTTGCTGAACACACATCAGCTTAAGAAGGTGTTTTCAAAAATCGACCCACAAGAGAGTTAAGAGAAGTTATAAATAAAAAAACCATTTTTATCAATATTAGACCTACACACTTAAAATTTAACAAATATGGTTTTTTTGTTTAAGGTGACTGCCTACCTTCGGACCCAGTTTTTTTTATAAAAACAAATTTTTGAAACAAATTGACTGCTTTTAGGAAGAAAATAAATTAAAAAAATATGTAAATACATAAAATTTTTTAAATAAATATTGTACTTTTAGAAAAATTGGTTGTTTACAAGGAAATTTTAGCAAATTTTTACTAAAACGGGTAACACTATATAGAAATTTCTAATACAATTATCATAATTTTCTTCATACACAACATACATATTACGGTGCTCTTCAAAATGAACCAAAATCTAAGAGAAATATTAAAATACAAAAAAAATTACAGATAATTATACATAATAATATGAAAATTTTGACATTTTTTAAAGTTTTTTTCTTTATAAAAACTACCCTAAATGAAAAATATTTAATTTACAACAAAACTTATAGTCCACTTTATGAAAAATAATATAATAAACATTTCCACAAAATTTCAAAACGTTATCTGGTTTGGTTCTTAAGATATCATGTATCTGGTAAAGTGTTTCTTTCAAAAACATAATTTTGAGAAAAACTCATTTAAAGTTTTATCTTACCCCCTTTTGCACAGAGTGATGTCTTTTAAAATCACTATAACTTTATTTTTATTTCGCGCAAAGGAAAAAGAAAAACTGTTTTGGAAAGAAAAATGTTCACCCTATAAGATTTTAAAATAAAAAAAATGCCTTAAGGTATCCGACTACGTTCGGAATCGTGATTTTGTAAAAGCGCATAAATGGATAATTTTCATAATATTTAGTGTCACTTAGATTAGAATACATGTATACAATTGTTTTAAGGACATTTTGAGAAAAAAATATTTAAATACAATATTTTGGCAAACAATTAACTTAGAATAATTTTTTAAAAATGTTCTCCTTTTGTGAAAAATGCTTCTATTATAATAATATTTTGCCTGTCTATAGCTCAGACCTCCGTGATGAGGTTTCACTAGAATTTTTGAAGTATATAACTTAGAAGTGGGTTTATCCATGTTTTACGACAACAGAGGGGAGAAACTTTAAGAAAAAAACACCGATAAAATTATTTCAATGGGTTGTAACTCTGAAAATAATGTGAATTTTTCAAACATCATAGTTGAGCCTCTGTAAAGAGATCTGAGCTATATACAGGCAAAATATTACTATAATAGAAGCACTTTTCACAAAAGGAGAACATTTTGAAAAAAGATTATTCTAAGCTAATTTTTTGCCAAAATATCGTATTTAAATAATTTTTTTTTTCAAAATGTCCTTGAAACAACTTTATACGTGTAGTCTAATCTAAGTGACACTAAATATCATGAAAATTATCCATTTATACGCTTTTTTAAAATCACGGTTCCGAACGTAGTCGGATACCTTAAAATGACCAAAAAATGACATTTTCAAGGTAGGCAGTCACCTTAATTTGCGATCCACCTAAAATTATCTCATTAAAAACCTCTTTATTCTTCACTCTGTATTGTTTAATTTTTCAATTCACCCGTGCGAAGAACGTGTATACCAGCTAGTACATAAAAAAAGAGAGCCAACACCCTTTCTAAAGCAAAACAACAGTAAACAAACACAGCCAAACAAGCCCCTACCTCTCCGTGCGTGTGACATACAAGCTCAAACTCGCGTGCCAGATACCACCCTCTGATTGCATTTCGAGGGAAGCAATTCCTTTCACCATTCCATAAACTACTCCGAAAATAAGTCTCACGGAGAGAAAGAGATATAAAGCGATCTCCCCCCTTTCCCCCTCCCCTCCTGGTGGGCGGGATATTGAGCATAGTCAGGAAGCCATCAATCCTTGATTACCGGAAGGGGCATTTGGGCCCTGGCAACCGCCTTTCCGACGGTGATGATTTCCCGGGCGGTCATTTAACTTCCATCGACGAATTTGATTCGGAGGAGGTTTGGCGTAGAGATGCGGTCAATTTGAAAAGGATTTTCCTTTAACTGGGTAAAGAAAGGATGGGATCTGCTGTGGGCTATTTAGAGGGATGATTTTCTGGGAGTGTGTGAAGAAAGGAAATCAACAAGTGTGCTTTGTTATTTCATTAACCTGTTCTCCGTTGGGAGAATGTTTTTTTAATGCGGGATGTTTGTTTCGTTATTCCATGAGTTCTGGGATAGATTGAGAAATGGAGAAGGAACAAAATAAAAATTCTCTTCCTGTGCTAATAAGCTATTTTATGTTCAGTTTTAGAGAAATGGAAATTAATAAAAAAAAAATGATAATTTTTCTATTTAAGGTATCCTACTACTTGCGACAACTTTTTTAAAAAATGGAGATAGGGGAATTTTCTTCCAGTTTTTATATTTATTTAGTACATTTTCAGAAAAATAAATGCTAAAATTAAGATGAGAAAAAAGAAATTATTGATACTAAAATGGGAAAAAATTTGTAAACATTTACAAAAAATTACATAAATGTGGCCCACTCTGTACAAATAGTAAATGAACTAGTTCTCAATTTTGATGTGTTACTTTGCTATTCACTTTTTAAATCATCAAAATAAAAGAGATGAGATTTTTTTCGTCGTTTTTAGATTTATTTAGTACATTTTAAGAAAAAAAGGACTAAAATTAAGAAGAAAAAATTATTACTTCTAAAATGAAAAAAAAAATGGGGAACATTTACAAAACATTACATAAACGGGGCCCACTCTGTACAAATAGTAAATGAACAAATTTTCACTTTTTCAATTTTGATGTGTTGCTTTGCTATTCCTTTTTGAGATGACCTTCAGGTTAACAAATATTTAAATTATTACAAAAACTAGAGCACTTTATATTAATTATAAGAAATGGCTTAAAAACAGTGATTGTATTCACGTAAAGGACTGTAAGTTTTGTAATAAAACAGTGATTGATAAATTTAACTGTTAAAACACTTCCACTATTATACCGAATTTGCATAAAAAATTTCAGTTAATTATTTTCAAAACTTTTTGAGCAAATCGCTGTTTCGGTTTGAGCATTATTTTAAAAAAACACATTTCGAGAAAAACGCATTTTAAATTTTGACATCTTGTCTAAAGTTGTGGCATCTGTTTTTACTAAAACACCTGTAGTTTTTGTTCTATAATGAAAGAAAATAAAAAAACTCGGAATTTTTATAAAACGAATAAAATGGTCTATAAAATAAAATCATATAAAAAATTCATCAATTTTTGACAAAATTCACGATTATACGGAAGTTTGATACATTAAATCAGGGATGGGCATTACGTCGATCGCGATCGACCGATGGGCCGCAAAAACATTGTGAGATGACCCCCTGAAGATTTTTGTAGTTAGTAACTATATACGAAAATATTCAACATTGGTTGAAGTATGCAGACTATACAAGTCTTTCTCATTGACTGTAACAACAAAAACTAACTTTAGATAAATATGTTTTATTTTTTTATGTATTTTGAATTTTTTCTCATAACACATACACAAACGCATCATTTGCTATTATTATTTTATTTGTATATTGCGTTTGGCTTTAAAAGCAGTTTAAAATTGTTAATTTTTTAATTTTTTTTCAGTTCTGTGGGTAAGTACATATTTCGTATTTATTATAAAATAAACATTGTAGACCTTTTCCTACCTCACCACACCCTACGGCATCGGGCATTGGCACAAACAAGAATTTTTCAAGGAGGGCAGGGTCGAGCGCCAAATATATTTTTTGATTTTGTAGACTGTCGGGAACAAAAAGCAGTAAAAAACGAATTACTGAATAAATAATCAGCATTAATTAATAAAAAGTTAATCATAACAAATAATTAAGTTTTACGTTCTATATGCATGGGAGCAGTGGCGCACACAAGGGAGGTCCTGGGGTCGGACCCCCAAAGCCCTTGATTTTTTTCCGATTGATTCTAAGTATATAGTACGTAAAATTTCATTAAGTATTTGTTACTAGTGATTAATTTTATTAATTAATGCTAATTATTTGTTCAATAGTTTTTTATTGTGTTTTGTTCCCGAAAATCGACAAAATCAAAAGGAGCATGATTCAAGAATGGTGAACGTTGAAAAATTCCTGTGTGCGCTACTGCATGGGAGTAAAATCAAGGGAGTGGCCGAACCCATGTGCGCCACTGACAATGGGTATGTATATAGCACGTAAATTAAGATTAATTACTAATAACAAATACTTAATTTATTAATTAATGCTAATTATTAATTCAATAATTAATTTTTTACTGTTTTTTGTTTCCGAAAATCCACAAAATCAAATAATATGTTGGGCAGAGTATTGAAGCATGATACGAGAAGGGGGACTTTCGAACCTGGGGAAACGAACCTTTTAAAAAATACCTGTGTGCGCCATTGTCTTAGAGATATTCCACTTTTCATGCACAAATTATTGTGACAGCTTCCTTCTTCATTAAAAACATTTAGAAAGCAATTTTATAAATTAGATAAAGTAAATATTAGAAAAAGAACTTAAAATTTTCTAGTTTTATATGTTATTCTTTCTTCTTCCTTAATACTATATTTCCTTTTTTTCAAATGGTCCTAATACCTACATAACACTTTTTCAACCTAGTCAAATACCTTAATAATTGTCTTATTCAGAAGCAAAATTATTCATTATTAGCATAATCATCTTTCTACTCTTACAAACAACGAAAACTCACATAAATCGAATTAATAACTTGAAAAATTCATTTTATTCCTCTAAATTGTTTCACAAAATGAAATTCACAACTCAATCTCTACTCATGACTGTA
This sequence comes from Trichonephila inaurata madagascariensis, assembly GCA_019973955.1. Taxonomy (NCBI): domain Eukaryota; kingdom Metazoa; phylum Arthropoda; class Arachnida; order Araneae; family Nephilidae; genus Trichonephila; species Trichonephila inaurata. Next base: position 333,341 of record BMAV01008699.1, on the reverse strand, counting down.
TCCAGTTAAAGCATTGGAGAATAAAGTAGAAAAGGCTGTTCAATTGACTAAACTCCTTGTATAATTGTATAAGAAATTTTTAGAGATTAATTTAAGTTTCTAAGAAGGATAGATTGGTATGAAGTAGAGGTAGTTAATCCGTGGCCCTCGGGCCACGAATAGCCCGCTGAAGGTTCTTTATTGGCCCCTCGTTTGAAATTGAGGCAATTTAAAAAAAATTGCCTTTGCTTTTTGTCGTAAAAACCGCCATTTTTTAAGTTATTGTTGACATTTAACCAGTTAACTGTAGCGCTTCTATTTGAAAGCGTTCTTCTATGTATTTCATGAAAATTGAGCGATGACGAGTATACTCGTCAATCACAGACTAAGTGTCACTATGAAAACATTAGATCAAAAAGATGGGCTTATTTTATAAAATTGGAAATTTTATTACTAATATTTATATTTATTTGGTTGACATAAACATATATCACATACATTTTACTCTAAAAATGGAAGAAAAATTAAATACATAAAGGTAAGAATTTAAAAAAAGAAATCGGTAAAAATCAAGTTTGCAACTTTTGCCTTTGCCCCTTTTAGGCTAACATCTAAAAAAACATTATGATAGCACATAAATAACGAACTTACACGCTGTTTCAGCCGGTGCATACGGAGGCGCATGAGTTCAACTTAAATTTTTAATATTTTTTTTTTATTTATTGGTATTTACTTCGGACTGGCATCAGAATATTTGAAATATCTTGAAATTTGAGAATATGTTTTGTGTTTTTCTTAAAAATTACAATTTAGACAACCAATGATCACTACGTTTTACGCATGACGAGTATACTCGTCAATACGTAAAATCCTGCAACTTCTCCATGACGTGTATACTCGTCTTTCACAGTTAACTGGTTAAAACATTTAACTGGTGTGTTTGATATCCATTTGAAATAAAATCTTTGAAAACGACAAATTTTTGAAAAAAGTTTACTGTATCTAAAATAATTTCAAAAAAAAAAAACTGACTATACATGAAATCTGAATATTCGTGACATAAATATACATAAATTTTTGTGAAAATGGTGGACTCTTATCTTTAACAGGCGTGCAAATTATTTTAATTTGGCTTCCATTTAACTTTTATGAAATACATACATACATACATACATACATACATACATACATACATACATACATACATACATACATACATACATACATACATACATACATACATATACTATACATACATACATACATACATACATACATACATACATACATACATACATACATACTTTATACATACATACATACATACATACATACATACATACATACATGTACATACATACATACATACTATACATAATACATACATAATAGCATACATACATACATACATACATACATACATACATACATACATACATACATACATACATACATACATACATTATCTACATACTATTATCATACATACATACATACATACATACATTACTATCATCATATCTACATACATATACTATACATATCATACATACATACATACATACATACATACAATACATACATACATACATACATCATACATACATACATACATACATACATACATACATACATACATACATACATACATACATACATACATACATACATACATACATACATACATACATTATCATACATACATACATACATACATCACATACATACATACATACATACATCACATACATACATACATATACATACATACATACATACATACATACATACATACATACATACATACATACATACATACATACATACTACATACATACATATATACATACAGTAATACATACATACATACATAATACATCATACATACATACATACATACATACATACATACATACATACATCATCATACATACATACATACATACATACATACATACATACATACATACATACATACATACATACATACATACATACATACATAATACATAATACATATACTTATTACATCATCATCTAATACAGTACATACATACAACTCATAATAATACATACATACATACATACATGACATACATACATTACATTTACATGCATACATAATAATAACATACATATATATATATATATATATCTTTGTAACTCCATCTCTTCCCTAGAATCAAAGTTATAGTCTTGTAAAACAACCTCCTATTTTTTTAAAAATTTGATTACAAAAGGGAATCATTTTAGGTTTATTTTTTAAAAATCTATCTTACATATTATTCGTATGTCTAGTTTTTCCCACCCTATTCTTACCTTGAAATGAAATAATTTTTCTTTGGGTCTAAGTCACATATAAAGCAAAGGGTGGCGAACCATTTGGGACCTGCCATTTGGACGGGCACAATATTTTGGGGGAGCCACCAATCAAAACGATCGCCCCTTTATTTTTCAAAAAAATTTTTTGAAAATTTTTTTTCAAAAACAGAAAACCAAAAATTTTGCCCTGATGTAACATTATTTATAAACGAAATTCCCCAATTCGTTTGGGTTTGGAAATTTAAAATTTGAAATAAACTTTTTATTTCGTCTAGTTCAATATGGTTCAAAAACTTTTTTGCAAAAAAGTTAGGTTAAACGAAAGATTAACTTAAAAAAAGCCATAACGAAATTTTCATTTAAAATTCGATTCGAACGTTTTGTTTGAAGAGGGGGCTCATGCTATTTTTAACTATACTTTTAACGACCCATGCCTAAAGGGATTTTTTAGGGATGAATAACATTAAAGATTTGCTTGAAACCCCCTGGCAGAGGACCCCCCCTTTAGCATCATTCTGCTAAAAGTCCATCTTACAATCCGAATATAAATTACTTGTCATCTAAACTGCAACAAACAGAAATCCGCTAATGTTACTTTATATAATTTTAATTACACCCTATAACTAAAAAATTTACTACATAAAATACGAATTTTTTTTTGTGTTTTAGTATTTACTTTTATTATTTTCCCAATAATCACAAGTCAAAATTATTTGATTTCATGTCTATACCTCACTAAGCATTTCTTTAGAAAAAATGGCACGTTGATCCATAAAGGTTCACCACCCCTGGCCTAAAGGGTTTCATTTTAGATATCTGCGACAACCACTGTCAGCATCATTATATGAATGCCACTTTATCAAATATAACCTTTTCGAATTTTTTTTAAATGAAATTTAAGTTCACCCCCATTAATAAAAATTCAATTCTCTCTCTTACACCCTCTTCCCTTCTCTGATACTCTAATTCTTCTAAATTAAATTCGAGAGAAAAGCGCGAAAGTTTAGAAAAACCCTTTTAAATGTGGGAATTTTCCCTTCAATAAAAAATTTAATTTAAAAACCTTTTACAAAATTTATTTTATTGTGGACTGACTATTTCTTCCTTAGTTTGTGATTGGCGAATTTCAACAGTTTAAAGTAAATCTCAACTGATTTTTGGGCCAAAAATATATATAACATCCTTATCGTCTATTCGTTTTGGGAAAAAGATAAGCACTGGATTCTTTGAAGGAGAGGGAGAGGGAAACAAAAAAGGGGTGTTTTGGGTTCTTTTTTGTTTAAAAATTTTTTCCCTTTGAATTTTTCCCCAAAAAACTTGATTGTAAAAAATTTTTATTTTTTTCGGAATTGGAAATGTAATTTTAGTTTTTTAGTTTAAAGTTTTTTTTTTTCTTTTTTAGAATTTTTCCCGGGAAAATAAGAAAAGGAAAATAGTTTTTTTTGTCCTGGAAAATTTTGTAATTTTAAGTTAAAAACCGTGGGTACTTTTCATCAAAAAGGGGTTTTTTTATTTTACTATTTTGCATTTTTTTTGACCGGTTTTGGGGAACTTTTTTTACCCCGGAACGTGGATTGAGGATAAAAAAGGCTAACCTTTTAAAATAATTCGTTGAATTAAAAAATTTATGTTTATAAATTAACTTTTTTTTTGGACCAACCCCAAAACCCGTATTTGAAAACAAAAAAATATAATTTTATAAATTTTTTCCTTTAAAAAAATTATATAAAATTGTTTTAAGAATAGTATTACAATAAAAAATTATTTAAGTACAATATTTTGACAAAAAGAAAAAAACCCCCCAATTTCAAAATATTCCCTTTTAAAAATGCTCATTAAATAAAAATTTTCCTGTTATAGCCCAGACTTCTTACAGGGGCTCAACTAGAATTTTAAAATATATAATTTGAATGGGTTTTTCCATTTTTTTTACGAAAAAAAAAAAAAATTTTGAAAAAAGCCGATAATTATTTAATGGGTTGTAACTCTAAAAAAGGAACTTTTAAAACTAGTTGAGCCTTGACAGAGGTCTGATTTAAAATAAGGAAAATTATTAAGAAGCTTTTTTTACAAAAGAAAAAATTTTTAAAAAAAGGTTATTCTAATTTAAATTTTTTTACCAAAATATTGTATTTAAAAAATTTTTTAAAAATGTCCTTAAAAAAATTTTTTATAATGTATTCTAATCAATGACACTAAATATCAAAAATTATCCATTTATGTGTTTTTAAAATCCGGTTCCAAACTAAAGGAAACCCTTAATTTATTTACTTTTAATTTATTTTGTCTTCAGCTGCAAATTTAATTTTAGAGTCATTTTAAAGCAGTGATTCAAATTTTCCATTTTGGCCCCAATAATAATTTTTTGATGCCAACTACAATACGATTTTAATTATAAACTTTCGTTATCAAGATAAGTATTAAATTTTGTAAATGGCAGCCCATGAGGGGGCTAGTAATTACTAAACCTTTTTTAATTTAGTATTGATAAAAAATTATAAATATTTTTGGAGAATTGATAAAAATTTTTTGGCATTTATATTTGTGTGAATGTTTTTATTTTAATTTTGTCAGAATTTTTTTTTTTTTTTTTTTCCTTTCAGTAAATTGAAAATTTTTTTAAGGTATCCGACTATTCGAACCGTGTTTTTAAAAAGGTATAAATGTATAACTTTCATGATATTTAGTGTCAGTAGTTTAAAAAAACATGTATAAAATTTTTTGGACATTTTGATAAAAAAATTTATTTAAAACAATATTTTGGAAAAATAAAAATTTTAGAAAAACCCTTTTTTACAAAATGTTCTCTTTTATAAAAATGTTTTAAAAATTTTGTGTGTGTGTGTGTGTGTGTGTGTGTGTGTGTGTGTGTGTGTGTGTGTGTGTGTGTGTGTGTGTGTGTGTGTGTGTGTGTGTGTGTGTGTGTGTGTGTGTGTGTGTGTGTGTGTGTGTGTGGGGGGGTTTTTGTGTGTGTGTGTGTGTTTTTGGGTGTGTGTGTGTGTGTGTGTGTGTGTGTGTGTGTGTGTGTGTGTGGGGGGGGGGGCATTATAAAAGTAAAGACTTTTTCAGAGATTTGAACTTTTTTTTTTTCTTTTAAAAAATTCACATTATTTTCAGAGTTACAACCAGTTAAAATAATTATCGGCATTTCTTTTTTAAAAAATTTCCCCCTCTGGTAGTAAAATATGGATAAATCCACTTGTTTTATATTTTTAAAAATTTTGTTGAGCCCCCGACAGAGGTCTGAGATAGACAGACAAAAATTATTATAATAGAAGGATTTTTCACTAAAGGAGACTATTTTGAAAATGGGTCATTCTAGGTTCATTTTTTGTCAAAATATTTACTTAAATAATTTTTTATTATAATACTATCCGTAAAACAATTTTATATACATTTTCTAATCTAAGTGACACTAAATATCAAATTTTATGCATTTATGCGCTTTTGCAAAATCACGGTTCCGAACGTAGTCGGATACCTTAAATATTTTATTTTCAACTTTTTCATATACTCGCACCCCCCACGCAGAGTTATCACGCTTCCCTAAGGGAGGAGTATGCCCCCCAGTTTGAGAAACGCTGGTTAAATGAAAAAAATATGTGAAACAAATGTACCCTTCATACTTTTGTACAATTTTTTAGTACTTACATATTAGCGTCGCCGCAACAAAATTGGCGCTACGTCAATCGCGCCTTGATATTAAAAGACAAGGATTCTAACATGTTTTTTATGAAAAAAAAATAAACGAAAAAAATCAATCAGATTGTTGTGGGAAATGGCGCGATTTACGTGGCGTCAATTTGGCTGCGGTGACGCTAATACACAAGTACCATTTTTTTTTTAAATATATATATATATAAATCAGGAGTGGGAATTCTTGTTTAAATTCTTATCATGGCCTGAAAATTTATGTCAACCAGCCTGCATCTGCGTTTACTCTTGCTGATCTTCATGTAAAAAAAACTTTGCTCACAAATACATGTCACTAAAATATAAAGAACAACTCCTCCCCCACTCAAAATTTCTTCATGCATGGAAATCTAACAGCTAACAAAGATTTGTAGAAGTCAGTGTTGTAGCAATAAACATTTTCCTCTCACACTGTGATCTGACTTCCAAGTCGGTAAGTTCAATCTGTAGCTCCTCAGGTGATGTTTCAATATCAGCCGTAATGAGATAACAGAGCAAACTGAATTTAGGCTAAATTTCCTAAAATGCTTAAATCTTCTAGTGACTTTATCCTTCAAACTCTGCAGATGGTCTTTTAGTAGATACACTTTCAGGTACTTTGTTTTTCTAATTGCGAAAATTAAAAGACTAATCTTAAATCACGCATTGGAAAGAAATATCTGTTCAAAGCGGATTTTCTGTTTCCGCTGCTGCTGGATGCTCACTCCTGGAATAGAGCAATCTTTGAACAAAATAGTATATGGTTTATACTTCTTTACAAAACATATATTTTTTCGTTTCTACGTTACATGCAGGCTGAGTTACAATAAATTGCATTAAAACTTTTAAAAAACCATATAATTGGGTCTAATCTATCAGAAGTGGTCATTTAAATTTCAAAACGTATCATGGTGAGTCTATTCACTTAAAATATTATAAATGTATTTCAGTGAAAATTTTGAACATTACATTATGTACTAAATCGGTGTTTCCCAAACTTTTGATAAATGCACACCCCTTCTATAATTTTCGTAACGCTGAGTACCCCTCATAAGAAAAAATGGAAAAATTTTAGTAACATTTAAAATATATGTGTATATATATAGTGACATACGAACATGACACGCTGGTCCCGATTTCGCGACCATAACCGCGGCAACAGTTGAAAAACGTGATATTACCCACTCTAAAATTAATTTATGTAAAATGTTAAGCAATTCTTTGAAATTGGGTATGTATGGACAATTGCATCACTTTTTCTTTAAGGTATCCGACTACGTTCGGAACCGTAATTTAAAAAAAGCGCATAAATGGATAATTTTCATGATATTTAGTGTTACTTAGATTAGAATACATGTATAAAATTGTTTTAAGGACGTTTTGACAAAAAATTTTTTTAAATACAATATTTTGGAAAAAATTAACTTGCAATAACCTTTCTTCAAAATCTTCTCCTTTTGTGAAAAATACTTCTATTTTAATAATATTTTGCCTGTATATAGCCCAGACCTCTGTACTGAGGCTCAACTATGTGATTTTTGGAAAGATTCGCATTATTTTCAGAGTTACAACCCATTGAAATTAATTATCGGCGTTTTTTTCTTAAAATTTCTCCCCTCTGTTGTCGTAAAACATGGATAAACCCACTTCTAAGCTATATATTTCAAAAATTCTAGTTGAGCATCTGTACAGAAGTCTGAGCTATATACAGGCAAAATATTATTATAACAGAAGCATTTTTCACAAAAGAAGAATATTTCGAAAATGGGTCATTCTATGCTCATTTTTTGTCAAAATATTGTACTTAAATCATTTTTTATTGTAATACTATTCTTAAAATAATTTTATATACATTTTATAATCTAAGTGACACTAAATATAATAAATATTATCCATTTATACGCTTTTGCAAAATCATGGTTCCGAACGTAGTCGGATACCTTAATCAGAATCGTTTTCTTACGCATTCGTTTTGAAAAAAAACTGAAAAGATTGCTAACAGTATATATACAGAATTTATTCACTTTAATATTATTGTGCTGCTAAGGAATTATCCGAAGAGCACAGTGACGTATATATTAATATATTGAAAATCTTAAAATGTTATTAGCTCCAAAGTATTTTTCATCCAGATTCGAAGTAGCTAGAAATCCATTCAGAAAGAGATTGTTATTTAAATGTAACCTTTATACTCAGCTTTAGATTTCTAACAAAGGGCATGCAATAAAAAAAATTTTGAATAATGGATAAACCTCTCGCGTATCACACACAAAATCAAAAGGAAAAAAAATCAATACATTTCACGTTTTCAGCGCTAATATGATTCTAGAACAGCTTCTAGATATGTTCCAATATTTCTTTTGAAACATTTCTTCTGCATAAAAAATTGTTTTCGTGACGAGTAGAATATGAACTTTACTGTGAACTAATCTGAATTATTCAGTGTTAAAAGTTACAAAATTGAGAGGTTACGGTTATCGGATACAAAAATTTGAATTGTTTAGATATCCCCCCTTTATTACCTTCAGCTCAGAAATAATAAATGTACTTTTTCAAATCCATTTTTTTTTTCAAAATGAAAATTTATGATTGTATTATTTGATTGTTCGAAATAGGATTTCTACGTCAAACATTTTAAATTTAAATGCTGCATCGTGTATTTCTTTCGTTTTTCATTTCCTACTATTAGCTCACCCTGTCTATATATTTATTTATTTATATATTTGAATATTTATTTATTTATCTTGGTGGAATTTTCAATCGTTAATAAAATACATTTTATAGCGCTGAATTGAGCTGAAATTTTATATACAGGATTATTTTGGATGACAATACAATAATTTATTTATAATTAATAACAATTACTTGATTAAAACTAATTATTTAAAGAATTACAAATACAGCCACGTTGGCATCATTTTTGGCGACTTAGAGACCCTTTTGGCGACTTGTGACAAAACTTGAAAAGGTTTTTTTCTCACTTATTGAAAAGGTTTCAATATCTGTACTTCCGTCCAATTCTGTTTCCTTTTCCTAATGATAAACGCTTTAGTTTATTTCAAATAAAAAATTATCATAAAAAATATCGTTCAAAGCAAAATTATTGTAAAGAAATCTTGACTTATTGCACAAAAAGGCTTAACACTACGTAAAATCATAAATGACTTTTTATATTTTGAAGAAATTAAATGTAAGGCGAAAGATAAAAACTTCTTGGAAGATGTGTTCAATAATAAAGTTATATTTTAGAGTACAACGTGTATTAAACACTCAGATATGCTTTCATTTATCAACCGTAGAGTAAATATAAAAGTAAATCCTTTTTCCAGTTGGACATTAAGTGTATGTTTTCCCTGAAACATACCCCACTGACCGATGAAGGATGATCGGGTATATCTGGGCGGAGGTATGGGAGCGTCGCCAGCGAAAGCGGAGGGAGGAGTGAAGCGAGAGTAAACGCCTAATGTCCTTTTCCTGTTTCCGGGAGAAAAACGGATTCCGGTATTGCAAAAACGCAATCTGGGGAGTGCTTTCAAATAGATCCAAAAACTCTTTTGTCTGTCGCAAAAACAAAAATGCGGTTTGTCAAACCCACCCGCCTAGAAATGAGTCTATTTGTTACCGCCCTCCACCCTCCTGGATCGAACGTTCGCGTTTTGTCCACCTCGAGATCTGCTCGAACCCCGTCTCCACCCCATCTACTGCCACGGTTACAGACAGAATGAAGTTTCATTGAAATTTATAGCTTGTTCACCGGTGCCGCAAACAAATGCAAAAAGCTCTTCAGAACAGAAGGGAGAAAAGGGAGGAGAAAATCTGCCTTGTAAACGAAGAGGGTGGAAGAAAACGTTTAGAAAAAAGTGGGGTGTGAAAATGGAAACAAAAATCTTGGAAGTTTGTTCTTTTTTAGTTTTTTGGTCGAAGACTTTCCTCCGCTTTAGAGGGTTGAAATTCTTTTCCTATCTTTTTTTTTTAAATCAGTTTTTCTGCAACACTTTTCCTTTACAACATCCAATATGACAGGAAAAGTTTTTTCCCTCCTCCTCGAAGCTTTTTCTTTGAGAATCTTGTTTGTAGGAAATTGAATAATGTGTTTTCTGTGCATAATAATAATGGCCCTTCTTTTTCTGTATTCAGCGAACAACACATTTGGATATTTTCTTAGTTTCGGAACAGTCAGGAATAGGAAGAATTTTTGAGAGCCTAAAATAGGCTGTCAGTGAAAATTTCGAGAGAAGTGAAATTGATATATTGAATTTAATGGCACGGAACAAATTTTATGCATCTTGATAAGAAATTTATGGGAAATTTTGAAAAGTTTTCAGTTTTCTTGATACTCTTCAATGGAGATAAAAACATTTTTATAAATATCTATTTAGGCCATAGAAGTTTTTATAAGCTGACCCATTTGTGATTTTTAAGCCATTTTTCTGAATATAGATGGATAAACTTTAGCTACAAAATTGGATTTTAGCGTAAAAGGGTCTTGGGAACCAAAGAAATGAGATTTTTTTCAATACCAAGCATAAATATATCATCTTCATTCAAATGTTTATAGTATTAAGTACGGAAAATGCCAATTTCTTTAGTGCATTCGAATATTTTAGTAAAGAGGATCTACTGCAGGGGTCTTCAAACGGTGTTCCATGGACCCCTAAGGTTCCACGAAGCATAATGCAGGGTTCCATGAGACAAAGTAGAAATCCGAAATGAAAACTGTAAATGTCTATGCAAAATCGATTCACGTTCTCTATTGGAATCTTTGCTTTAGATACTTATGATCAAAGAAACATTGTCTCATAAACCTCTTACGATGTTTTTCGGTTTGGGGTATAACCCCTGCTTACCTAATACGGAATGTTTGCAAATTTATCAAATTAAATGTATTTTTGACAACTGGTATAGAGATACTTACTTTAAAAGATTTAAATTTATAACTGTAGTGTAGTGCTTAAAATTTAAGAAACACGTGTTAGTTAAATTATAACAATTAATATATTAAAAAAACTGATCAAGAAACAAATGCTTATAAAGGAAGGGATGAATCTGTTGCTTCAATAACACATGTTCAACATTTGGCATTAATCTTGAGAGGTTCAACCCTAAATCTCCACAGTTAGTAATGCCATTAATTTTTAAAATTTTATTTTGCAGATTGGCAACCGCACTGAAAACTTAAAGCACTTTTTCATAATACTCCATAACTCGGGATAAATAACAGGTGTGTCTTTTTAAAGCCGAAATGGCATACATTCGTTTCTAAACTTAACTTTAAGATTTTCGTTATTGCCTATTTCAATCAGTTCCTTTTGTAATATGACATTTTTTTTTAATGTGACCATATGAAGTTGTTAGTTGTTGTGAGTTGTTAGTATTTAGTTTTATTCTTATTCCAACAATCACGAGGCAAAATTATTTGACGGCACGTCTGTACTTCATTAAACATTTCTTTAGAAGAAATGGCACGTTAATCTATAAAGGTTCACTCCCCCTGACCTGGATTGTGATTATTCTGTTGTTTATGATCCTGGGTTTTATACTCGTTTGTGCAACGTTTTGCAAGACTAAGTGAAATGGAATGGATTGAATTATATTTAGACTTCAGCGTTAAAAATTATACAATAAAGCACCTTTTCCTCATTTTCTTAAAAAAACTGCTTTCAAGAAAGCATTTTAAAACAATGCACTTGTAAAATAATATTTCTCAGAAGAGAAAACCAAGCACGAATGGATAGATCAGTAGGATTGCCGATGAAAGAAAAGAAACAACTTTACCAACACATCAATAGATTCGACATTAATATCTGAATTTAAGTCGGAACAGCTCTCAAATTTTAGGTTTCAAATAGTACTCCGAACATGTTTATAAATTAAAAATATTTCTCAACGTATGTGGAAAGAAAAACAAATTGTAGAACGCAGAATATGAAATATGACTGCGCATAACTGTAATAGAGCTAGACTTCGATAGTTTGTACAAAAAAAAAATGCAAGCACATATCCCAGTTATTAAATATAACTAAGCTATATTAATACACATGACACCTGGAGCGCTATAATTACTGAGTAAATTACATTAATATTATGTTATAAAATTTTAATAGAAAAAAATAACATTTTTCTTTTAAATATCTATAATATGTTAAGGTATCCCCGACTGCGTTCGGGGAACCGTGATTTTAAAAAAGCGCATAAATGGATAATTTTCATGATATTTTGGGTCACTTAGATAAGAATACATGTATAAAATTGTTTTAAGGACATTTTGACAAAAAATTATTTAAATACAATATTTCGGCAAAAAATTATCTTAGAATAACTTTTTTTCAAAATATTCTCCTTTTGTTAAAAATGCTTCTATTGTAATAATATTTTGCCTGTATTTAGCTCAGACCTCTGTACAGAGGCTCAACTAGGATTTTTTTTAAAAATTCACATTATTTTCAGAGTTACAACCCATTGAAATAATTATCGGCGTTTTTTTCTTAAAATTTCTCCCCTCTGTTGTAGTAAAACACGGATAAACCCACTTCTAAGTTATATATTTCAAAAATTCTAGTTGAGCCTCTGTACAGAGGTTTGAGCTATAGGCAGGCAAAATATTATTATAATAAAAGCACTTTTCACAAAAAGACAATATTTTGAAAATGGGTCATTCTATGTTCATTTTTTGTCAAAATATTGTACTTAAATCATTTTTTATTGTAATACTATTCTTAAAACAATTTTATATACATTTTCTAATCTAAGTGAGACTAAATATCATAAATATTATCCATTCATACGCTTTTGCAAAATTACGGTTCCGAACGTAGTCGGATACCTTAATCTATTTTAAATATTATTTTAAGAAATATTTTTCTTTTTTCTTAGATGGGGTTTTCCGAAAACGCCTTATAGTTTCAAGGATTCCGTGAGTTGATAAAGTTTGAAAACAACGGATCTACTGTATTAGGATAAAGGGTTAGTTCGGAAAAGTTGGAAGCAGAGAAATTTAAGTGGACTATTCAAACAAAAAAAGCAAGCTAATCATTTTTCTGTACACGATAATATTTCTTTGAGTCTCTCTCCTCTTGAACCTTTTCTCAGTCTTTTATTTAACTAACTTATGTAGTCATAAATTATAGTTAAGAAAAAACTAAAAACACGCTTTTATGGTTAATCGAACTAAAAAGTAAAAAAAAAAACTATTATTCTTAATATAAGAATAAAATGATTTACGAGAAAATTAATGTCATTGGGATAAAAGCGTGGGTGATCTATATAAATTGTTATAATTTCTTACTAGTTCCATTCGAAATGCTGAGTTAATGTAAAAATGTAATACAAAGCACCCACACTTTTACCATAATGACATTAGTTTTCTCGTAAATCATTTTATTCTTATATTAAGAATTGTTTTTTTTTTACTTTTTAGTTCTATTTACCACCATAAAAGCGATTTTTTCAGTTCTTTTTTAAATTATAAATTTATTTTTCCTTTTTTAGTTCGATCTGCAATAAAAGCATGTATTTTTAGTTTTTTAAACTATCATTTATCAATACACTTTTTTTTAAACTTAATCTCTGATTTAGAACAAATTATTATTTTTTTTATTTCTATTTTCTATTCAGAAAAATCGGACAATTGTTAATATTATGATAAGAAATTTTACTGAAGAAAAAAAAAACGTTTTCGCTTTTGGGTTTACTCTTAACCTTTTAGTTGCCAAATCTGAAAATGGTATAATGAATTAGTCGCCAAATCTGGAAATCGTTATTCCTGACAATTCTGATCAGAATAATGGAGCAAAATTATGAAATTATTGTATTGTCATCGATCCTTGACAAGTGTGCAGAATTTCGAATTAATCTGACATTTAAAAGTGGGTAAAAACTGAGTTCAAAGATTCCAATACATACAAGTGAAACTTATAAAAGCGTGTTTAAAAAGAAATTGAAGGACTGTAAAGTGTTTTGAAAAAGGTGATGAAAATATTTAACCCCTTTACTTATGAAGAAAAGTTGAGCGATTTGCTCCCCAGTGCCACCGTTTTCACACAGGCGCGCGAAGTTATACGGTGTATTGAAAGGAAGGAAAAAGCATAAACAAGTAAAATTCCTCTAAAATAAAAAATCGTTCATAAACACTCGCTAAGTCACTGTATTGAATTCCAAAGGCTTCGTAAAAGTATTACAGAAAGTAGTGCGATGTAAAGGTTCATACTTTAGAAAGGAGTATATATATATATGAAAATACAATGTGTTCCAGGATTATTGGCACAAATTTTAAGAGGATGTAGGGGACATCATAAGGATTCGGATCTGCATACCAACCCATAGACAGAAACGTCTTTGTTCGGCGCTAGGTGGCGTTGTTCACAAGAGCATTGGAAGAAACAGACCAGCATTAACGCAGTCATTTGAGCTGTCATCGCCCTCAGATAAGTATGGAACGTTTTACAAATGCCGAGTTCGCGGATATGCACCTCATTTACGGATTGGCAGAAAGAAATGCACTAGCAGCAGAAAGATTGTACAGCGAAAAGTACCCTCAAAGAAATACACTGGAGCGGCGGTTGTTTACTAGTTTGCATCGCAATTTGTGTGAATATGATTATTACGGGCGGGTCACGGTATCGAATCCATTTTGTTCCATGGATGAGACAAAATAAGTTGGAAACCGTTTAAAAGAGTCCGAGTACCATGATGGCAGTCATCACGGGAACAGTTTAAATTAATGAATGATTTTCTTTTTTTTCCTTTTGTAATGTGTTTCATACTTACTTCTGTAAGCGCCGTATAATACTCTTTGTAGTGCACGGGGATATATGAATGTTTTTATTAATAATAAAAAAAATAACTGTAGAAAAATTCTTGAACTATTCTTTTACATAACTATTTTTTTATCTTTTTCAATTCCTACTATTAACTCACACTTTATATATATTTATTTATTTATTTATCTTGGTGGAATTTTCAATTGTTACTAAAATACATTTTAAAGCACTCAATTGAGCTGAAGTTTTATATACGTGATTATTTTGGATGACAATACAGTATAATTTAATTATAATTAACAAAAATTAATTGATTAAAACTAATTATTTAAAGAATTATAAATACAGTCACGTTAGTATCATTTTTGGCGACTTAGCGACCCTTTTGGCGATTCATGTCAAAACTTGAAAAGGTTTTTTCTCACGTTTTAAAGCATTCAGTTGAACTGAAATTTTATATACACGATTGTTTTGGATGACAATACGGTACATTAATGATAATTAATAAAAATTCATTAACCCTTAATGTTGTGATTCTATCATATGTGTATATATATTTATATTAATTGTAACTATTTAATAAAAAGTAGCTAAAATAAAAATTTTCTTTGTTGATCTAAGTAGGAATTGACATTAAAAAAAAATTATATTACTTGTTTTTTTAGCTCAAAGTAACACTTTTTCTGTTAGAAAAAGCTTTCTATTTAGAGTTCTGATTATAATTAATCAAAGTACAAGGGTTTGTCTTGTGTTCCAGTAAAATAATGCTATTTCAAAGCTGCTTTTTCGTTAAAGAACACTGGAAATATTCCAAAGGGAAGGCAAAATTGATTCTTTGAAATCAATTCTAAGTATTTCGATGATAAAATAAATCCTACATTAGCACAATTTATTCTTGCAAATTCTTGTTATTCCGGAAGCTAAGGAATTTATCCTTGAAACCCTTTTAAACGAAAGATCATTGAGTCAACACTTTTGAAATGTCACTCAGAGATTCCTTTTAAAGGGTTTTGTTTTCTTTCTCCAGATTAAATTATTTGGGGGGAACTTTTCCCAGTATAAATTGTGCTAAATAAAAATAAAATGTTGGGAACTTAACGACAAATTTTCTACTATAGATGCAAGATGAAAAGAATTTTTGAAATTTTTCATCTATATATTTTACTACCGAGATTTCTGGATTAATGCTATCAGTTCCCAGACTTTTAACAGATTTAAAAACTGCACAGTCTATTCCGAAACCTATGCCTTTTTGCAGTTAATAAATTAAAGAAGAAAGAAAAAAAATATAGGTACACAGGAAAATAGTTTATAAATATTAGAATGAAATTTTAATGACTTGTTTGCTATACTGTGCTATATAAAAAGCACTGTAATCTGAACACGTAAGTTAAACGTTGGTTCAGTGAGTGAGTGAGTGAATATTAACGTCGCACTGTTCAGCTATACGAGATCTTTTGGCGACGGACCACGTAATTTAAACGTTGGTTTAGTAAAACTCGCCGGAATAAAAATGTTTAACGAAAATTTGGCGCATATAAAACGCGCATCTATACATTCAAGCTGTATTTTTTCATTTTTAGGTATGTTCGTCATCAGTAGTGCACACAGGAATTTTTCAAGGGGGTCCAGAATAGAAAGTCCACCTTTCTCGTATTATGCTCCAATGCGCTGCCCAACGTATTCTTTTGATTTTATCGATTTTCGGGAACAAAAAACAGAAAAAAATTAATTATTGAATAAATAATTAGCATTAACTAATAAAATTTATTACTAAAAACAATTAAATTTTGCGTACTATATACATAGAATTATAATCAATCGGGGAAAAAAATCAAAGGCTTCCTCCTTGCGTGCACCACTGCTCGCCATATATAAACGCACACTTTCTTTTTATCGAAGAAACTTGAAAAGTACAAGCGCGGTGGTCTTATCTTTCGAAGTTATTTATTCGAGGTATAATCCCAGACTTATGAAATTTTTTTTAAAAAAAAAAGTACTTCTAAAACTACAACTCTTTAAGTTCATAAGGAATGTCCTTTCTTTTATAAACAGTATTAAAAAGTTTCATTATATGTAGAAATCTAATTTTGTAACAATTATCACTTTTTTTTAAAGGTATTTTTATACATGACGTACAACGTGCACCCGTAAATTTCGGTCTTGTTTTTGTGTGAAAAAAGCGCGTTATGCATCAGATTTTACAGTACTTTGGATTTTTTTTTTTAAGTTGGTTTAATTATAGTTTTAGAAAAGTTAATGTGTGCGGATCATTTATCGTAATACTTTTCCATTATTAATTGACGATGAGGTAATTGCCCCATATTTTTCCCTGGACATTAAAATGTTTTTGTTTTGTTCAATAACTACACCAGCTTTTTATATTTTGCCATGACTTTTATTTTTGGATTTAGTTTTATCTAACTAGGTTCATGCATTGTAAAGCAGAATTCTCTACTACGGTTTTAAGTCACAGAGCTCTTATATTCCAACGTATGACAACCTCTTTTATTGTTTTGTATTCCATTCAAAAAGTGAAATTAAATTAATACATTTAAATTAAATGTAAGTAATGTTGCCAGATTTTTCTTTTGAAGGATGAAGTCTGTTTAATTTGATTACGAAAACAGCAAGATAATTGACAGAAATTCGAGTAATTTGTATTTCAGTTCGAAAAAAATAAAAACAATTTTACAACAATTGCCGATTTAAAAATGACAATTAATAAATAATGTTTTTCGAAAAATTTGACGTTTCTTGTATAAAAACTACTGATTAAATCTATTTACTTTACACATTTAGGTTTTAAAACATCTAACATCAGTTATTTCATTATAAAATGCAAATTTTAATGCATATGTAGAAAACTAAACGGATTACAAAATACGATCGCAAATGTTTTTAACGCTTGACATTGAATTTAACATTATAATTTCAATTACAATAGTTTTCTTAACATTTGAAATTAAGTTTCAATTTCAAATATGTATCTTTTCGGTACTTGCGTATTAGCGTCACCACAGAAAAATTGGCGCCAAGCGAATCGTTCCGTAATATCAGCAGAACAAAAATATTTTTACGTATTTTATTTGAAAAAAAAACTAATCAATCAGAGATTTGGGTGAAAATGGCGTGATTCGCGGGAAGCAAATTTGGCGGCAGTGACGTTAAAATAATAATTGTAATGTCACATTTTCCTAAATTTTGAAAATATATATAAATATCATTTAAATGTTTAAAAATATTAATTCATTACCCTTCGTCCTATTTTGTTTTAAATGCTTAACTACCCGACCTTATATACAATTTTTTGGATAATCTCTCTAAAAAATCGGTGCAATTTTATTTACTGCTGTTATTTGTTGCTATTATCTAAAAAATTGATGCTATTGATCTGTTTTGTTTTGTTTATTTACCCGATACCCGTGTGCTTGGCTTCTTGACCACTTGACGCCGAGCCTCCCAGTACCGTCTGACGACGTCGTAAGTGGGGTATTCGTCAAGTCCCATGCACTGGAGCAGGTGGTCGCCATCCATCCTGACAAGGTCGCAGAGTGGGCAAGCCTCGTCAGCAGCTAGGCCAAGCCAGTGGAGGTATACTTCCAAAAAGTCGTGTCCGGTGGATAGGCCAAAGTGGGCAACAGCCTCGGCTCTCTCCAGGTGCCTCGGGAAATGACCCACAGTGGCCAGGGATTCCCATAACTTTCCAAGGTTCTTAGTTTTTTGGGTCACGGCAGTACATTTGTTAATGCATGGGGATATAATGCTCTTTGCTCTTCTGAGGGTCAAGAGGACTTCCTCTTGAGACAACTCAACTCTCTGCTTGGCTTTTTGGTCTGCTCTCTCATAGTCGGGGATCTCCGACATTACTTGGCACCCACTGTATGTCCACAGTCCAGCCATATGAAATGATCTACTTATACATTATACTGCCGATTTATTTCGTCAATGTAAAAAAACGTCGTTAAATGCCTATACAGTTCTCGCACAAGTTAAAGCAGAATAATCTACATCACGCAGACTCGAAAACATTAACCTCGTTTACGAGTATAATTAGTAATCTTATTCTTCTTTCATTTGACTATGAAAAACGATTAAAATTTGCATTCCATTTTTTACAGAAGAGAACGCAATTGAATATTTTCAAAATACATAACCATTCCATCAGAAAAATGGTAACGGTCAAAATTCTTGAATATATGTTGCCGGCTTAAGTGCAGAAATCAGTTAATCTGCAGATTAAAGAGGGCAAAGGTGGCAAACCCGTGACCGCATGTGACCCCCTTGAATTATTTTGTGGCCCACGAGATTCATTACAACTCTACAAAATAAGGTTATTTTGTGTAATATAGATTTTTGTATAGTGTTTTGTAATAAATGTATTCCAGAACTTTTCCTATATTGTTACGTTACTTCTGTTTTTATACACACTTAGAAGTGAGAGGTAACCCTGCGAGGGGGGCGCGAGCATATTGAAAATAAAAGGTTTAAAAAATAATTTTTTGGAATGAAGTAAAACAAAATGCTTTATGACATAATAAAAAATAATCATTTACACCGATATAATTTATTTTCATCATCTGGTGATCATCAAAAATAAAAGATTCCACTTCAAACGGTCATTAGTTATCTTTGATCCTATAACCAAATAAAAAAAGACATTTTGTTTGCTTTACTGTAATCCCACGATGAGAGATTTTTTTATTACGTTTCTTTTAACGCCTAAAATACTACTTTCGATTATCATATATTTGACCTTCAAACTTACTGGTATGTTTCGCACCGTCTCTTTTTCTTTTAGGAAAGTTGTAAATAATATTTTTCTGTTGCTTTTTTTTCCATATGAATGAGTTTTATGATATATGGATAAGCATATTGAGCACTTTGAAGGATTATTTGGCCAAGATGTATTTTTATGAGTATTCAGAAACATATAATGCATAATGAGAAACGTTTTACGCAATTATTTTTTAGAACATACTACACTTTCCCCCCATGAGCAATTTTGTGGTTTTGATAGCTGTGTTGTACGACTTATTATGGTTTATAAATGTAAATGAGCAGAATATGTAAAAAAAAATGGGCATCTGTGATCTCTATTGAAAGAAGTTGAAACTGATCAAGCAATTGAAGAACCTGCTGAAATAATGCATATTAATCAAGATAGCGAAAGTAAATATGCGAAAAGTGATAGACATGAAACGTTTGAGTTGAATTGAAATTTTCAAATGCTGCCTAAAGAACTCTATGAAGAAAACTATGAAGTCATAAATGTAGCACTTCACCTTGTCAAAAAGACACAAGGAAGAAAAAGTTCGAAACGCTATTTGTAGATCATCAAACGTTAGCAAAACTACAATAACGTGAACAAAATATAACAGTTTTGCTGGAAAATAACGCTCCTGTATTGTTAGCGAAAAATGTCTGTGATTTATGTCCTTTATTAAGGACACGCACATTTGGAACATTTTCTTTAGTTTTATTGGATTTTTTCTAAAATTATCAAAAGAAAAATTGAAAAATCCTTGAAAGTAGGTAAGTACATTTTCTCTGTTAAATTATTCACTGGAATTGTGATTTTTATCTTGTATAGTAAAATTATAAAATAAATTATAGGTTTAAAACAAACTAAAAAACATGCTTTTATAGTGAATCGAACTAAAAAGTAATATATATATATATATTACTCAAAAGTAACATATACAAAATTTAATACTTATCTTGTTAATTTGTACGGTTTATAATTATGATCGTATTGTGGCTTTAGCGCCAAAGTGCATTATATATTATTGCTTTCAATACATTATTATTTGGGGCGCGATAAAAATAATGATTGAAAATTGGGTCGCCAGTAGTGAAAGTTTGAGAACCACTGGCTTAGTAGCTAAAATGCTGACCATTGTGAAAAAAATGATTTCCGCAGTACAGACTTTTCTAGTTGGTCCTAATACCCAAGTGATGCATCATCTTGTTTTAAAAACGCCAACCTTTAAGATCTGCGGGTGATACCGTTGTGGTTATTTCCCGTCTGGCAGGTAAAACAAAAATTGTTTGTTTTGTACGATGTCTTGGAGTGCTCAAGATTATTACGGATTAAAATCACTCGAGAGAAAATTTAAGTGAATTATTACATACATACATACATACATATGTATGTATGTGTTAGGCATACACACACACATATAAATATACTGTGAGTTTGTTTTTTCTACGGAAGAGAATAAACCTTCAAATTCAAACTTTTATCACTAATTTAAACTGAGAAAAAGAAGAGAGGGGGGGAATATTTATCATAAAAACATCAATGTGTAAATGAATAAAAAAAAAAAGGCTTTGAATTAAATAGCAGATTGTTTTAGATATCCCGAAACTGAATAAAATTCATAAGATTTGCATTGCAGCGATTGCATTCACACTTTCCTGATTGACCCATTTGATTTCGCCATGGAGCAAAATTGGGATAACTTGATCCTATAAACGCGTCCATCTCCTAAAGCAGTTCCGCAATACCCTTTCATCCCTCGTAATGATTGCGAAAACGAAAGAGAATTGTCGTCTGCGAGGAGAAAACGAAGACCTTTAACTGCCCAGTCTCATGCCCCTTTCTCTTCTCTTTCAGTCGGAGCAGAATTACACCTTTTACCATTGTTGTTTCCACAGATCTTTCCCTTTTATCAAAGCTTTCCGCCATAGGGAGAGACGATCCTTTATTATACAATAGAGAAACCTACGTAATGTTATGTATTTATGTGCCTTCAATAGGATGGTTCTGTCCATGTGAGACGTATATTTCAAATGCGTGTTTCCTTGAGATTTTCGTCAGGTTCTAATCAGTGTTGTATAGAATTGCAAAGTTATTCCTGATTCTGAAACCAGCATCGATCAAATCTTATTAGCCGAGAAATCTGTCGTGATTTGCATTTTGTATTGGAATGATTTTCCAGCATTATTATATAGCTTTATCCATTGAAATGTAAGCAATGGTTATTCGATTCTATTTCTTGTTGGAAAAGCACTACACTGTGGTCTTCCCCATCAATGTTTTACAGTTATTTTAATTTGTTTATTTCACTTAAGGTATCCGACTACGTTCAGAACCGTGATTTTGCAAAAGCGTATAAATGGAAAATATTTATGATATTTAGGGTCAATTAGATTAGATAATGTATATAAAATTGTTTTAAGAATAGTATTACAATAAAAAAATTATTTAAGTACAATACTTTGACAAAAAATTAACATAGAATGATCCATTTTCAAAATATTCGCTTTTTGTGATAAATGCTTCTATTATAATAAATTTTGCCTGTATATAGCTCAGACCTCTATACAGAGGCTCAACTAGAGTTTTTGAAATATATAACTTAGAAGTGGGTTTATCCATGTTTTACGACAACGGAGGAGAGAAATTTTAAGAAAAAAACGCCGATAATTATTTCAATGGGTTGTAACTCTGAAAATAATGTGAATTTTTCAAAAATCCTAGTTGAACCTCTGTACAAAGGTCTGAGCTACATACAGGCAAAATATTATTATAATAGAAGCATTTTTCACAAAAGGAGATTTTGAAAAAAGGTTATTCTAAGTTAATTTTTTGTCGAAATATTGAATTTAAATAATTTTTTGTCAAAATGTCTTTAAAACAATTTTATACATGTAGTCTAATCTAAGTGACACTAAATATCCTGAAAATCATCCATTTATGCGCCTTTTTAAATTTACGGTTCCGAACGTTGTCGGATACCTTAACCTTTTTAAAATCTTAGTTCACACTCTCCCCATATATATATTATATATATATATGTATATATATCTTGCTCAAATTTTCAATCGTTAATAAAATACTTTTTATTCGTCCACTCAAGTTCAAATATATTTTTTTAAACTTGTGGTGGATAACACTTGATGTTAGCACACTTTCTTCAATTATTAATTCATTAGTTAAACTTAATTAATGAATAAATAGTAACAAAAATAATAGTCCAACACCATATATAAAAATATAAATCGCTCACTGTGTCGCTGTAGCGCAATGGATAGCACCTTGAACTTCTAATCCAAAGGTCGTGGGTTCCAATCCTACCTGAGGTGGCCTAATTTCTCAGAATGTGATTTATGAATGAAAAAATAGTAACAAACAAAAATAATAGTCCAACACCATACATAGAAAGGAAAATGGAAAATCGCTTTCTATTTTGCCACTTAATATTGTGATTCTGCCATATGTATATATGTAAAATCCGGCGTATAACGCGCACTTTGAACACAAAAAATAGGATCGAAACTTAAGGGTGCGCGTTATACGCCGGGTATGAAAACGTTAACTTTAAAAATAACAAGAGATCAGCATAAAAAAATTTTTTGCATCTACTTGTATCGAAACACTGTATATTTAAAAGAAGTGACATTCCTTACGAGTTTAAAGGGTTGTAATTCTAAAAGTATACTATTTTTTTAAAAGTCTAGGATAATACCTCAAATAAATGACTTCAAAACATAAGAGGAATGCATACTAATATTTCAGATTTCTTCGTTCAAAAGGGGGTGCACGTTATACAGCGAATATTCCTAAAAATTAAAAAATTCAGCTTGAAAGTACAGTTGCGCGTTATACGCCGGATTTTACGGCACATATTTATATAACTAGCTGCATGGTCCGGCATTCGACGGGCTTTCTCTACTTTTATAAATTTTCCCTTTCCTTCACAAAGTCAGGACTCCGCTTAGCCCGGTGTTGTTCGGGCTTTTACCGAGTGTATAACTTAAAATTCCCTGTTTCGAAATTTGTTTGCTTCTTTTCTGTGTCAGACAGGTTTATTTCCCCTCGGCGTTGCACGAACATTTTTAAATGCATAACATATTGTCATGGAAATTCCCCTTCCCCTCTCGCTATCAGAGCTCTCGAATAAGGGAACAGTGGGACTTAAATATTCACTCACTCACTTTCCAATTTTTTAGAGCCCGGAAACGAAAATGTACCTTTTTAAAATTAGTTGTATGTTGAAAAAAGTAGAAATTTTTCTAATTACAAAATTTCACAACTAAAA
Source organism: Trichonephila inaurata madagascariensis (assembly GCA_019973955.1). Classification (NCBI taxonomy): domain Eukaryota; kingdom Metazoa; phylum Arthropoda; class Arachnida; order Araneae; family Nephilidae; genus Trichonephila; species Trichonephila inaurata. The sequence continues at coordinate 309,562 of BMAV01008699.1, read as the reverse complement.
TAAATGTTGAATTAAAATTGTGAGCATTTTTTGAAATGTTCGATACACGGAAAAAAAGTTTCATGCAATTATTTTTATAAATGAAGAAGTTATAAAAACTTTGAATTTAATGAAATAGTTATTGAATATTTAAAATTTGAGTAATTATAAATTCGTAAAAAAAAAGTGTTCGGAATTTTTTTTTAAAATCACCAACTCTAAAAGATCAAAGTATAAGTTTCTTAAAAATCATTTTCATATAAACACATCGATATTGATTCATTTTAGAAAAAATCTTAAAATATGTTAAGTAGCGTTGTTTTGTAAAAACAACCATACTATATCGTGACGAAATAAATTATCTTTCCAATCACAAAATTGCTGGTGTAGTTATTAAATGCGTGAATAATATTTTGAGTATTTTTTAAAAAATCATACAAATTAAGCGATGATGCTGTTACGAAACCGGGTACAAACATTAGTAATCAAGCGCGCTAACCGAAAAATAGAATGCCCTTGCCGAAACACGCCACGAACTTGGCGGAAACAGGAGTAAAAAGACAAAGTGACATTTTATTTTTTAAATGACTAATTCTGAAAGAGAAAAGCATTAACTTTTTTAGTGTAGAATATTTTTTTTAAATTTCTAATGGGCTGCGAATCGATCATTAACCATTGCAGACCTAGTACATTCCCCGGAAGCTGGTATCACTTTTTAGTGCGGTGCCCTATAGGTGGATACCAATCGCCGCAGGTAATTTTGATGCCCAGTTTCCTCCCTAGAGGGAAGCACCTGAGCTCTAACGATGTGAACCTGTACCAGGAATCAATTTTGCCGAGAGCATCCAAGCCAAACAGACACTCTAGGGATATTTTACATGCCGTATAATCATACGACATGGCCACTGTTGATTTTCTACATCATAAAAATCCACCGACTTGGGCCAGTTGGAACCCGCAACCTTGGTAAAGAAGACCAGCGACAAACCAACCACGGCCCCCAGCTAGCTGGTAGCTTCATTAACGCGAAAGAAAATGCAAACGGAACAATTTAGAAGTCATTTTCATAAGAACGTATCAATTTTGAATCATTTTAAGAAAATCGTAAGAAAAAAAAAAATATCATTATTTTGTAAAATAAATTATACCGTATCGCGTGGCGAAGTAAAGATCTTTCCGATTCTGTAATTATTTTTTCCGAGTCTCTTAAAAAAATTAAATCGCGTTTTAAAACCACCGGGGATAAAAAAAAACGTCGAAGAATTGGAATTTCTCTCTGTGGTAAAAAAATGCTTAAAGGGTAAAATAATTATGCGTTTTAAGGTTTTTAATTAATATCTTTTTAACTAATTGCAATATCGGAATATAAATGTTCAAAACGAATTGCTGAGATCATTGAGGATCTTTGGGTACTTTTGGCGAGTTTCTGCGTCGTGCGGATTCGTGAGAAGACAGATATACGTGGATGGTCAGATAGATACGTTTGTTTACCTACGAATTTTAATAATGTAGATTGTAATTATTTAATAAAAAGTATCTAAAATTAAATTTTTCTTTGACCAAGTAGGAATTTACTTAAAAAAATTTTTATATTACTTGCATTTAATATGTTTATAACTTAAACATATTAGATAAAAATCATTTGTACTCCTTTCTGAAAGCTTGTTCAAAGTTTTAAACAAGTTAAAGTGACCAACTACGTTCGAAACGTAAGTTTGAACCATGGTCAAGTGACGTGGACGACACCTGAGCTGGGACCCCCTCTACTAGCTACCACATCACACCAACGGGAGAACGTTTGAGCTCTTGACCGATTCAACGTGCATCGTTTCCCTACACGGTGGATCTTTAGCAGTACTGGGCTCGAACTCGTGACAAGGGCAGCCACGATCCGATATCTTGACCACTCGGCTGCCGCGGCCACTTGATTGAATGAGGAATCTATACACATTTTTATTTGTTAGTCTTTAGAAAATCATGGAAAAAATACCGATTCTTCTAGATTTTTTTTTAAATTATTTTCTTTTTCGGAATGATTTCCTTCCACGAAATGAATTGAAATTGTTAAGTTCTTACGTTCTAACTTGAAACAAATAATAAATTCTTCATAAGATAAATATATGTACGTACGATTATTCCCCGTTCATGTATCTCTTATTTGTTTCAGATTAAAATTAAAAAGAAATTTTTTTATTTCCGTAAGAATGTAAAACATTATATAAAAAATATGTATAAATACGAGATTATGGAAGATAAAAATATAAAAGCCGGCGTATTTCTGTTTAAATGCTCAATTGTGTTAAACAATTTCAAATAATGAACCAACTACATTTTTTCCCCATAGACTAATTCATAACTTCATTTTTTAAAATCTTTATGGAGAACAAACTTTCGTTGATGAAAAGATGAGGAAATTCTGATACTCACATATAACTCCAAATAATCTCTAATTCTTATTAAAAAGGAAAGGACTACTCCACTGTTTTGCTTAAGATACTGAAATAATAACTGAAAATAACTTCTGGAATGAAAATAAAGCCCATTCCATTCCTGACAGAAAAAAATGCAATGTCTTACATTCTTTATTGGTTATTAAATTAATTTATTATTTGAAATTAAAAGCTCTTCGTTTCGTTCTTAAATTTCAGATGAAATAAAACCTTACGAAAATTTAAGTTTAAAGGATAGGGGAAAGTAGATATTGAATGATAGTAGAACATTTATATTTCTAGAAATAAATAACATATTGATAGAATTCAAAATAAGAAAAAGATCATTATTGCAACAAATAGAACTAATAATTGGATATAAAAAGGCACGATGTGACGTCTCTCGCGTCCTTCTTCTAACATAACTCCTAAGTTCTTTGACGGCCACGATTAATGGCAAAACCTTTCCAACCCAATACCAAGAAGAGAAACGGATCGAATATGTAAATGAGATATACTTTAAAAGGATAGAAAGTTTGATGAGAAATAGCGGCAAGTCTAGAGATAACTTAGTGTGGAATCATTCGGATCAAGTGTTAGTCGTCCTATAGCTCTGGAAGAAGGATACGTTCATCTCAATTAAATTATAAGAAAGTCTGAATCTTCTCATCTAAAATTACGTTATAGGTATTACCTCAATCGATGAAGGAAGGTGACTCTGCAAAAGGTAATATTTTGTATAGGAAGTTAGATTAGTCAGTTAATTTATTATAATTAAGATAAGTGATCTAGTTGCGCGATCTGACTTGAATATAAGGTTTAATTGGTGTTAACTCTCACTTTAAGAAAGTTGTTAATTAGAATTAAGTAATTTAAGTTATTCTTAATAAAAGTTGTGTTAAGAATCCAAAATGTCTCATCATTTAGATAATCCCACACCTCTAGTTTACGCGGATCCTATTAGACATAGTCATCACAGGATGGCTATGTCGCAACGATATATAAATAAAAGAAAGAAAACTACAGAAGTTTTATCGATGACCATTAACAGTGGTAGAAGGAGTAGTATAAATAAGATTATAACACCATACTCATTAAAGAACAAAGGAAAAATTGGTTAGAAGAATTTTTATAAACATGTAAAGAGTACGATACAGCTGAATTCTAATTAATAAACTACTAATTTTCGTATTTAGTTTGAAGAATTTATGGTTATACAGATTTATACTCAACGAAGTGTAGAAACTATTTTTAATACAATTGAAACGCAAAAAAAGAAATTAATTGATAAATAATACGGTGGAAATTACTTCCGTATTTTACCTTTTTATATAACGAACTAAAGTACCCGTTCTTTGCATGGGTTAATTTTTTTTAAAAATAAATATTATTCTTGATATAATAGCTGAATTGTAAGGAGAGTAAAACCCGGTACAAAACAATGTAAAAAATGAAAAATAATTTTTTATATATATAGTGCACTTATTATTTACCTATAATGCCCCTTAAGCCCTCGCCACACACACTGAGAGTCAATTTTCGCAAACGCCCTTTTGTAGCGGATCTCTACTTCCAGAAAGAAACGTGCCTACAAAATTTTGACTGTAAGTCAAATAGTTCAAAAAAAGGGATATTTATCTATAATGCCCCTTAAGCCCTCTTAACGCTCCTTGGGTGAGTTTTCGCAAAACCCTTTTTGTAGCGGATCTCTACTCTAGGAAAGAATTGTGCCTACCAAATTTCAAGTGTGTTAGTCAAATAGTTCAAAAAAAGGGATATTTATCTATAATGCCCTTAAGCCCTCTCAACGCTCCTTGGGGTGAGTTTTCGCAAAACCCGTTTTGTAGCGGATCTCTACTCTTATGAAAGAATTGTGCCTACCAAATTTCAAGTGGGTTGGCGTAATAGTTCAAAAACAGGGATATTTATCTATAATGCCCCTCAAGCCCTCTCAACGCTCCTTGGGGGTGAGTTTTCGCAAAACCCTTTTTGTAGCGGATCTCTACTCTATGAAAGAATTGTGCCTACCAAATTTCAAGCGTGTTGGCCTAATAGTTCAAAAACAGGTATATTTATCTATAATGCCCTTTAAGCCCTCGCAAAGCCTCTTGGGGTCTAATCAGGTAAAAAAAAGGAAAGGAAACCTTCTTCATGGATGGGGGATAGAGAGTTACCAAACCATGTAACTCTTTTGATTGTACTGGGAGAGAGTTAAATTTAAGTCGCACTCTTATAAAGCTTCACGAGGGCTATTGGCAATGGACCTCGTAATTTTAAACTATGGTCAGGTGACGAGGACGAAACGTGAGATGACACCTCCTCTCCGATCTTACACACCACGACAACGGGAGGTCGTTTGAGTCTCGACATAATTAACGTGCATCGACCCTCTTTGCGCTGCGGATCTTCAGTAGAACTAGACTCGAACTAATGACATGCAAGCCACAAGTTCGTTACCTGACCACTAAGCTACCACGGCCATTTAATCGTATCGGGCTCGTTTCTGAGTTTGAGTCACGCACACCTTCTACACTTTGTTTTATAACATATATTGGTTAAATGTCGTCAGTATTCATTACATTCTTATTAAATAATTTAATCAGTTTTGTTGAAGCGCAAGTGATATAAGAACCACAAATAGCTGACTCAAATTTATTTTATTAATATTTTACAAGCATTTGAAGGAAGCGTTGCTGTTTATTAGATATAACATTTATTTTTTAATCTATGAAGAGTGGTTTTTTCTTAATTATCATATTTATGAATTAAATCAAGGCATTCGGCTATTTGCGACAACTTTTTTTTAAAAAAATGGAGATATGGAGATTTTTTTTGTGGTTTTTAGACTTATTTAGTACATTTTAAGAAAAAAAGGCAAAAATAAAGAAGAGAAAAATAAATTATTACTAATAAAATGGGAAAAAATTGGTAAAAATTGGCAAAAAATGACATACACGGAGCCAGCTCTGTACAAATAGTAAATGAACAAATTCTCAATTTTTCTATTTTGCTGTATTACTTTGTCATTTCTTTTTGAAGTGACCTTCAGAATAAGAGATGTTTTAATTTCTACAAAAACTAGAGCAATTTATCTTAGTTGTTATATGAAATTGCTTAAAAAAACAGTGATTATATTCTTATATTCATATAAAGAACTGTAAATTTTGTAATAAAACAGTGATTGATAAATCTGAAAGTTAAAACACTTTTACTATTATACAGAACATACTCAACAAATTTCAGCAAATTATTTTAAAAACTTTTTGAGCAATCGCTGTCTCCGTTTGGGTTTTTCGAAAAAAACACATTTCGAGTAAAACGTACTTTAAAATTTGACATCTTACGTAAAATTGTGGTAACTGCTTTTACTAAAACACTTGTAGTTTTTGTTCTAGTAAACGGAAAATAAAAAAACTTGGTATTTTTATAAAGCTAATAAGATGTCCTATAAATAAAATCATAAAAAAAAATGTGTCCATTTTTTAAGAAAATCATGATTTTAGGGTAGTCGGATACCTTAAAATGCTAAATAAATACAAATACAAGAAAGTACTCGTATTGTTTTGTATTTATTATTAGTAGTGTGTTCTCCTCCTCCTTATATTTTCAGTTCTCAAAAAAATATTAACCAGCTGAATAACCACCATTCTAAAAAAATATTGAAAAAAAATATTTTCATCTTTAAACATAATCCAACAAATATAAATAGAATTCATACTTATATTTAAATTGCTAACATAGTCAAATTGTAACAAAACAGAACAAAAAATTTTAAAGCATTTTCTGGTTTCTGAAGAGCATTGCTTCTCGAACACATGTACTTTAAAACAAGCTTCTTGTTTCAAAACTTTTGAATTAAAACTAGTAAAATAAAAAATTGCATTCTTATTAGTTTATATTCATTCCAAACACGCTTACTTATGAATACAGTGAAATTTTGAACCCTACTTGAGAATAAAATTTGAAATCTTTATGACTAATCAAGCTCTTTTTTAACTAACAAGTATTTAAATTCTGTTTTGCATAATGAATTTTGAAATTTAGCACTATTACACATAGGTATAGCATTTACATAATTCGGTCAATAAAATAATCTTACATTTAAGGTATCCGACTACGTTCGGAACCGTGATTTTAAAAAAGCGCATAAATGGATAAATTTCATGATATTTAGTGTCACTTAGATAAGAATATATGTATAAAGATGTTTTAAGAACATTTTGACAAAAAAAATTTTATTTGAATACAATATTTTCGCAAAAAATTACCTCAGAATAACCTTTTTTCAAAATGTTCTCCTTTTATAAAAAATGCTTCTAAAATAATAATATTGTGTGTGTGTGTGTGTGTGTGTGTGTGTGTGTGTGTGTGTGTGTGTGTGTGTGTGTGTGTGTGTGTGTGTGTGTGTGTGTGTGTGTGTGTGTGTGTGTGTGTGTGTGTGTGTGTGTGTGTGTGTGTGTGTGTGTGTGTGTGTGTGTGTGTGTGTGTGTGTGTGTGTGTGTGTGTGTGTGTGTGTGTGTGTGTGTGTGTGTGTGTGTGTGTGTGTGTGTGTGTGTGTGTGTGTGTGTGTGTGCATATATAAAGTAAAGACTTCTCCAGTGAGTCTGAACTATTTTTTTTAATAAAAATTCACATTGTTTTCAGAGTTACAACCAATTGAAATATATATATAATCATCGGCATTTTTTCTTAAAATTTCTCCCTCGATTGTCTTAAGACATGGATAAACCCACTTCTAAGTTATGTATTTCAAAAATTCAAGTTGAGCCTCTGTACAGAGGTCTGAGCTATATACAGACAAAATATTATTACAATAGAAGCATTTTTCACAAAAGGAGAATATTTTGAAAAGGGGTCATTCTATGTTCATTTTTTGTCAAAATATTGTGCTTAAATAATTTTTTATTGTAATACTATTCTTCAAACAATTTTATATACATTTTCTAATCTAAGTAATATTAAATATCATAAATAGTATCCATTTATACGCTTTTGCAAAATCACGGTTCCGAACGTAGTCGGATACCTTATTTTTCTTAAAGTTTACACATTTATATTTAATTTTAAAAAGGAGTTGCAATTGTTTTACGTCACGGATATTAATTACGAAATTCCTTATAAAAATTTTATATAACCCTATCGTCAGGATTTAATAGAAAGAAAAATGGGCAGAAAAAAAAATTGTTTCAAAATTAAATTACGCTATAAAAATAAACTGTATCTGTAAATGTTGTTTCCCTTTATTAGACTCCTTCGGCAGAAAAGCTACTTTCAGTTACGTAAACGGAGCTAAGTACACTTATTATACGTTACTTTTCCACAATGAAATTCATTGAAGTGAAAATATTAATAATAGAGAAACCGAGCCAGTAATCTAATCATTAGTAATTGCGTGCCAAATATTTCTTTTCTCAAAAAATCACTATTTCTCTCTCTCCCTCTATTTTTAGTTTGAAAATTTATGAAATAAATTAACTTGTGAGTGAAAGACTTTTTGTTCCATTTTATTATAAGTTTCATTTTATTATAAACTCTTAGAGTAATAATTTTTTTCAAAAATTGAGGATTTACTTTTGTTTTGAAGATTAACTCAATGTATTTTATGATAACATAAATGCTTTCATTAATTTTAAGTTTCATACTACTGTAAATATAATATTTTTCACTCTAAATCACAATAACTTTTGTTTTTAATTTTTAAAAGTAATTCATCAAAAAATATTCAAAATTGCACTAATTTTTAGTGAAATAAATTTTAAGGAAAATTATGTATCAGCATTGATCAAAAGATGGCGCCACAGTAACGTTTTCTTTCGATAAACGTATTCGACTTTTACAAATAAACTGTCATTAATAAATTATTTAAGGTTTATAGTGTAATAATAAATAACTTTTCACAAATAATAATCCTTGTATTCTCAAAAGGAAGAATGATCAGAGTTTTTATTATTTTCTCTAAATATTTTGTTGTTTTTACTTAACTATCTAAAAATGTACACAATGACCTTAATATTACTATACATACATATTGAATAAAGGTATATATACCTTTATTCAATTATTTTAAAAGCCCTTAAGTTTTTCAAGAGTACAATGCTCTTGTACAAACATGTTATTTCCTGAAATACTTTTCTTTTGTTACTTATTTTATTCAGAGTCATTCTATAATTTTACACAAAAAATTTGGGAGGCGGGGAATGAGAGGAAAACTATTTTAATTTTATCAAAAAATTTTCTTTCACAATTCATTCAATTTATGCTGGATACTCTGACTTAACGATAAAAAGAATATTTTAGATTGCATAAAAAAGCTTTTCAAATAACTGATTAACGACTAACTTGTTTTCTCATTGGATTTTTGTTCACTACTCTTTGAAATGTGATTTCTGTGCTTGTAATATATTCAATGCATTTTAAATACTAATGCTTTCCTAAAAATTCTACGACTTTTATTTATTTTTTTATTTTTAGTTTAGTCTGAATTTTTGCAATCATACCAGAAGAATAACGAATATAACACGTACAAAAAACTAAAATATATAATCAGTTGCTATAAAAAAAAAGAAGAAAGAAAGGATATTGTGACCTAGTATTATTTTAACGAATTCAATATTTTTTAGACTTATCTCAAATATAAAGAAACATTACATTTAAAAAGTATAAAGATCTCAATTGTTAGTGTTGAAAGGGCGCAAAACAACAAATACAGAGCTTTATTGTAATAAATGTGATTAAAAAAACTTGATAAAATTTTAAGAAATTCATTTATTTATTTGAAAAATAAATACCTCGTTTCTTAATATTCCTCTAATTTGAGATTTAAAGTTGAGATCCATTTAAAAAAAATGATATTAAAATTACAAAAGCTAAGGATTTACAAATATACCAATAAATTTCAACTTAGTGAATTCAAAAAATTACACCAAAATTCGTTGAAAGCAAAATATGAAATAGAGGCTAAAATATAATCAATTTAACTGTTTAAAAAAATTAAAGTAGTACCATAGATTTTTTTTTCAAAAAGAAAATAGAAACCGAAGCGGCTGCCATCTGTTGTGTAATATATTGAAACTATTTTTAACATAAACGAAACTGACTTTAATTTTCAAAACAGCTTAATCGCATATAAAAGCTTATACTTATATAGAATGTAGGCGAATAAGTTTTAAGGAAAATTTATAATACTCTTTTATTTATTCAATTTATCAACTTCTTATTAATAAAAGTATTCAAGAAACTTTAAAAATAAACGCTATTGAAAACTTTTAGGTTATAATTTTAAAGTAGGGACAGTAGAATCTGTTTTTATGCGGTCCTTTTTTATACGATTTTATTTTTGTGCGATTTCTCTTCTTTCCAATCTTTTCTTTTATGCGGTTTATGAATTTCAACAGCTTTGGTGCCACTGCAATGTTTTCTGTCAATGTACCAGTGGCGTAACGGAAATGGTTACGGCCTCCCTGCAAAGTCAGGTTTTGCCTTTAATATTTTATGAATTGGGTAAATACGTACTTGGCGTTAGTCAGGCCTTGAGACCCTTAGAGCCCTGCGCCCCCCCCCCGCGAGAGCAGAGAGTTGCGGGGGTGTACGTTATGCCACTGCAATGACACATATACACTTCAAAACGCTCTGTTCATTTGTTATAAACAGTCTCCCGTTAATGCACGTTCAATTGTTTTCTCTCAACGCTCTAAACAGCCTGCGCATAATTGAAAACGAAACTTTCAACTATGTGACATTATCAGTAATTTGATAGATTATGAAGGCGGACAAGAAGAACCAGTTTATTTGAGAAAGAATAAAATATATACAGCTTTCCAACAAATTCGAAAAACATTTTTTTTTAAAAATAGATACCAATTTCGAAAGGAGTCTGAAATTTCAAAAAGAATTTCGATCATATACATCTGATTATCGTGACATTTACAAGCAATCGACCAACCGACATTTGTCGCAAAAAAAAACTTCTCTTTTACTTTATGACGCCAAAAAATAAATCAATTTAAATCGTATCTTCAAATGACGAAAACGATTTAGAACTTATTCATCACAGGAAGATGAGCACTTTGGAATACAATAAGGAACAGTGAATTACGTAAGGTAAATAGGGGGAAGTTTCCTCACATTTAAGGATTTTTTTATTAGTACATTAAAAATTGGAATGACAAGTCCGAGAAAAAAATAACTTATTTATTTATTAATGTGTTAATAACTTTTTAACACATTTATTTTGGTTTACGGTTAGCGAGAAATGCTGATTCAGTTGTTTCGCCTGATGAATTGCTGCAGAGATACTATCTGTGGTTTTACGAAGCAATAATCAATGTATACTGTCGCCATCTATTGTCTTTATTCGGAACAAATTTAACTTTTCTCTCATAGAAATCTAAAATTAATTAATTAAATTAAATTAATGAATTAATATTTGAAAAAACTATATTTAAATCAAGTGTCATCCGCTATAAGTTATAAAAAATGTAACTGAACTTGAGTGGATGAATAAAAAGTATTTTATTAACGATTGGAAATTTGAACAAGATATTTTGACAGTGTGAGCTAATATTGAAAAGCAAGGTGACTGTTATGTACATGTAACAATAAAAATGACTGATGGTAAATTTACATTAAAAATAGTATGTTTAGAAGCATTGTATCATTTTCTATTGGGCTGAATTTTGTTTTGAAACATTAAAGAACAAAATTACCAATAGAGGGCAGCATGAGTCTTCAAACATTTTAGAAATCTACAAATAAAATGGAATAAATTTCCTGCGCACACAGTTAAATTCATTTCTTAATCTAATGAGAAACATATGAATTTCGAAGCGAAATAAATAATTAAATATCAAAATATTATGGTTGGTGCATTGTACAATTTTTATTTTAAATTTCAATTAATTGATGCCACTTTCTGTGAAAAATATTTTTTTTTATTATTATTAAACAAATTCCAGGTCATTAACCATTAAGTCATTATTCAAAATAAGCTAATAATATTCAGTAAAAAAGTACCGTTAGCTTTTTATCCTAAGTCTTTCTGCACCATGCAAAGGATATTAACTTTTTCACACAAAATGTAAATTTACATATAATACATAGATAACGCTTATGAACATATACAGTTTAAATTTAGCCTATATGTTATTTCTGTAATTTAAATTTCATCCTAAAAAGAAAAAAAGAAACTAAAAAGAAACGAGTCTTACAGTAGTCGCATATGATGTGTAACATCTGACATGTTATCGTGGTAAATACGCAATAGTAACATAAATCTGAAAAAAATGAGTCGAGTATGATTGGAAATAATTTTCTATCGAATAATTATATCTTTAATGAAAATTTGATTTATTTAACACAAAGACTAATGCAATTTTTTTATCAAAAAATATCTTTTTCTTGTTAAATTTGCAGGACAGTGGATACAATAGACTTGAAAATGGACAAACAGGGATTTCGGTGGCCATACACATTTCTCCGAATCAAACGGTTCAAAAAATTAATGATTTCCTGCATTTTGTATTTTTACGATATACCGAAGAGAGAGATAGAGATGTGGCTCTGCTCTTTTAAAAGCAAACTATCACTCGCTTCCCATGATTTTGAGTGTGATTGAATTGAGTTTTGAATCGAGTATGATTGGAAATAATTTTCTATTAAATAATTATATTTTTATTGAAAATTTTATTTAGGATTTTTTTAGTCGAGTAAACTTTTTTTCACAATCACAATTAAAAATACTATATTGACAGCGATAGAAATTAACTTCAAAGCATGAAAAGGATACGTACTAAAATATTTATTCGAATAATTCCTTATTACTTCCTTGTATTTTCTTAAGAATGTTGAACTTTTTCAGACACGCTTCAAAGTAAATATAATTATTAATATAGTTTACACACATAAATTAACCTCAGACTTCTTACACAACGAGTTCTGAGACTTTATCATAAGTTTATCCTGAATGAGAATCTTTTGAAATGCTAACTTTAACAATACAAAAAAATTACGACTAGACTTGGACCCGATGCGAGGGTAGTGAAGAGACACCACCAAGCTCTCTCATTGATCAAATCAAATCAAATAGCGCGCTTACGTCACTTCCTGTTATCCACTTCCATCCCTTTTGACGAAATTACTTACAAAATTCAGCAATCGAGAGGAAAGATGTTACACATCAATAAGTTTACTCTGGAATTAGTTTCTCACTATGGAACACATATATATTATTCTAACCATTACTCATCCACTTCGCTGGGGTATCATGTTCTATAAATATATATACTGTTTATATATATAATTTATTGGTATCCATGTCCTAGCATTAAGAGTTCGATTCTATTGAAAAACATTCTTACAACTTTCATTTCTTTATTTAAAAAGAACAGGACGGATTTCTAAAATTCTAGTGGAATTGTCTATTATGCTCTCATAACCCCAGCTCCCAAAGTGAATTTCCACAAAACCCATTTGTAATGGATCTCTACTCGACGAAATGAACATGGTAACAAAATTTTAAGTATGTGGATCTAACAGTTCAAAAAGAAAAATTTTTATCTACAATGCCCCTTTAATCCCTTGAACCTTCCCCCTTTAGGAGTCGATTTCCAAAAAACTCATTATTAGCGAAACTCTAGTTACTGATAGAAGTGTGGCGGTGGGATATCTATATAAACTAGTACCAAACATTACGCGATGACGATCGTTATGGCGTGGTCGATAAAGTACTTGCGTACGGAATGGAAGGTACCCAGATCGAATTTTCCTTCCTACAGAAGCATATCATATTTCAAGTCTGTATGTTCAGAATCCAGATTTTTTTTTATATCTATAATGGCCCTTAATTTTTTTATCTCTATAATGCCCCTTTATCAATAATGCTCCCCCTTAAAGTTCAATTTCCACAAATATCTTCTTAGCGGATCTCTACTCCATGCGAATTAAATTTCTCACGTCTGTAAGTCTAATAGTTCCGGAGATATAGGGATGTATGAGAGTCTTTAATTATGGAGAGGGACATACGCTTCAAACATTCAGTGGGTCTCGGTGGTTCGTTACCTGGGCTTACACCTCGATAATCGATTAACGTACAAGAAACACATTGATTATCTTTCAGACAATTATGGGATAGAATAGCGTTAGCTATCTCTCTTATTGGGAGAAGCTCTCCTCTATCCTTAGAAAATAAAGTGATTCTTTACAAGCAAGTCTTGCGCCCAGTGATCCCCTGCGGCTGCCCTGCCCAGGGGAGCCGCCCCATCCCCCACGAAACGTATTCAAATTATCCAGAATAAAATACTACGAATCATTACTAACGCACCTTGGTACGTTAGAAATAGAGTCATACACCACGACTTACACATGGAGCCGATAGAAAATTACATCACTAGAACTTCTAGGAATATTTTTACTTCCATCCAAAATCACGACAATCCATTAATTAGAGTCCAAACACTCTTCACGTATCCTCATGCTAAATTAAATTTTGCACATAAAACTTCAAAATGGAATCTGCCTTTAAAACCACCATAACACGACAATAATCACTAATTCCTACACAAACAACATTCAAATGCCTTTTGTCTATTTTCAAAACTAGGATCAGTGTAATAGCTGCTCACACGTCGACCCCCCACTGCTGTTGCGTTCGCAGCATTTCGCGTTTTTCTTCTTTTTTCAGTCATGTCAATTCGAACTGTTTGCAGTTCGGTTAGGGTCATTTCGGCCCCCCTTCCTGCGCTCTTCCACTCTTGCCCCCCGTTGCGTCACTTCGGTCTCGTTTCGGGCTGCTGTTTCGTTCCTCCAGCCCCCTGCGGGGGGTGCGCTCTTCCGATAATGGTCTCTTTTTCACCCTCTCTCTGGGATTCTGGGTATAAGTGGTTTATTCCGCTGGCACCCGCGTCATCTAATTTTCGTTCGTACATACGCTTCGACATAAAACTAAGATAACCGTAAATCAATCCATCTGTACATATTAGAGAATAAAGATGCATAAATTTTACAATCAGACTCCAATTTCTTGAATTTGAAACAAAATAATTGGCTAACCATAATCAAGTACTGAAGTAAAAGTTCAGTAAACTTTCTTCCTAATGAATTAGATACTCTAAGTTTTTTCAGTTAATGTATTCGAAGACTTCTACTGTTGCTCAATATGAAATTTTTTAAGGGAAAAAGTATGGATATTTTTAAATATCGTTGAAAAAGGAGCCCGTTCCCCACTAAAAACCTTCTTTTAAAAACCGACGGCTTGTTTTTTAAGCATTCTTAGAAATTTTTTTTTTTTTTTTTGATGATGACCAGAAAAAAGTTAAGTTTAAGTTTTAAGTTACTTTAAGTTTTTTTTATCATTTTTTTTATTTTTTTTAAGGAAATGTATAAAAAAGGTTTTTTAGCCAAAATATCAATAAAACGTGAGTTAGCACTCGGGAACACACCCCCAAAAAAATGGACGCTCCCCTTCCTCCGATTAGGGCCCTGATTGTTTTATCTGAAATAAAAAAAATTAAAAAAAAACCTAACGGCGTTTTAATCTCTAAAAGCTTAAATTCACCAAATGAACTATACTCAATTGAAAATATCAAAACTTGGATTTTAGAAAGACTTCTAATGAAAAAGTTTTGAATTTCAAGGTTTTGTTTATTTTTGTTAAAAAAAATAGAAATTTTTTTGAATTTTGGAATGATCGGTGTTCTTTTGGGTTTGCGTATTTTGTTCGGGAGCCCTCCCCTATAAAATTTGAAGTCTTTCCCGGTCAAACCATTTTTAAAGGATATGAGGGGAGGAAAGTTTCAAAAACACAGTTTAAAATTTCAAGTCTGATTAAAACAATTAAAATCTTAACCTCGCGCTACGAACAGCTGCTCTTCTAGCACCTGCTTCTTTATAACGACTTCGAATTTTAAAAATTCACTTCACCACCGTTTTCCCTAGAAAATTGCAAAAGGAAGAAATTTTATGAAAAAAAAAAAATTTTTTTTTTTTTTTTTTTTTAAAAACTATCTTATGGGTGAACCCTCTTAAAACAACGTAGGTTGTTTTCGCTGCAGCGTTGATTTCCTTGAGGAAAATTTAGTTTTACAGGGAAAAGTTCACTTTCCAGCATGACTTTGAATAAGATTATGGAAAAAACGATAGAAGATGTGAGCAGGGTTACCAGGTTTTCGATCTTATTACCCTTGATGACAAATTTAGCGAGAAATAATATTGCCAAGGAATCATCGAGAAATCCAGAGAATCACCTTTTTTTTTGGAAATTTTTATATGGCTATTTTAGGGACCTTTCAGACAACGATCGAGTTCGGTGAAAAAAGAATCTGCTTGTTCGTTGTCTGCGATAAGAACGAGAGTAACTGTCCCTGCTAGTGGAATAGTTCTAGACAGTCGTTTCTCGAGGGGGGTGAAAAAAGGCTTTTTTTCATAATTAATAAACTTTTTTTTTGTTTTTTTATATTTCTTTGGGTGTATACTTCAGTTTGTCTTCGGTAGTCATTTGCTTGTTCTCTGTCTGTTAATAAATCTGTTATCAAAACTAAAAATTTTTGAGTTCTCGTTTTTCCCCCCCACAAAAATTTTTTCAGTAATATTATGAATGTTATGTAGCAGGTTCTTACGCATATTTCCCTTAATTAACCTCCAGGTCTAATTTACCTCGATGTTTGATATAAAAACCGTGTGTTGTGAAGAAACCATAAAAAATGTAAATGAGCATACGAAAAATTTGAATACGATGACGAGGATATGCAGTGGTTAAGAGAATGATAAGTGTATTATCAAAGGATAACGGAGAATGCTGAGTGGACAATTACTGATTTTAAACGTGGTTACGTAGAGGAAAATTCAGCAGAGGATTCTTGAGTGAAACTCACCAGAAGCGATTCAGAAAAGGGACCTGAGTTTAGTTGTTAAAGACTTCAGCTTAAATACTGCAGGTTAAAGGTATTTATTTGGGTAATTTTATTTCAAAAAAGGGGTTGGTATCCCCCTAGTCCCAGTTTTCTTTGAAATTAAACATTCAAAGTTTGATAACAGGAATTTATTTTTTAATTTTAACATGTTTTTATTACTTCTAATCGGGGGGAAGTCATAACAAAAAATTTATTTTTTTTTAACGTTGAAAAAAGGGGCCCCCGTTTAAAATTTTTTTTCAGAAGTTTTTCCTTCTTTGCAATTCATTTTAAAACATTAATATATATATATATATAATATAATTTTCTTTTTTCAGAGTTACCGAACTTTACAGAATCGAAGTATTAAATACTCCCTTGATATTTTCGTTTGATTTTCGGATACTTGTTACAAGAGCGATTCATAACAGTACGACAAATTTTTTTTAAAATACATTACATTTCTTTCCTGTTATAATAAATTTAAAATATTTATAGACCAGGTTTGTGACATTCTTATGCGGAAAGGTCAAATGGATTTGGTGTAGGCTTTCATGCTCCAAGGGGATTTAAAACAACAACAAAATATTTGTTAAACTGTTTACAGAATACTTTTAAGTTAATTTTTGGAGGAATTTTACTTGTTCTTCTAAGACATGCAATTTTTCGTGAATAAAAGGTATTGGAAAATAAATGGAATACACTCTATGTGTTACAAAAATCTCGGTTTTCAAAGTTGGTTTAATATATTTCTCAAAAATTTTTTTCCTCTTTTTTTTCTTTTATACATCTTTATTTATTTCTTTTTTTTAAATTTTTTCACGGGAAAAAATATTAATAAATCTACCTTCCTGCCATATAAATTTTTTGTAAATTTAAGAATATGAAAAAGACAACTATATTGAGAGAGTCTGTAATTGAAAAGTGTAGTAATTAAATGTATTTTTGTTGTAAAAATTTGTATTATGTATTTATTGAATATAATAAATTGGAGAATTTAGAATTTCTATATTCTATTTCTAAAATTTGATTTCTTTTAGGAACCTTCGTAATTATATACAAGAAACAAAGAATTTAAAATTTTCTTACACACACAAATTATATTCTTATAAATCATATGAGTTTAAACAGAGATACTAAAAAACACCACTCACTAAAAAAAAATATCTAAATAAAGTATTTGTGTTGTTTGTGCCGCCATCTATTGATCAATTTCCAAATTACATCTCATGGTGTTATCTGATCTACTCAAATTTTAATTCAGCTAATTATGCCATACTTTAAAATCCTGTTAATTGATTTTTTTAATTCTGTTTAGATGGAACATTAATAATATTAACAGTAATCAAGGGTATAATATCTTTATTTGAACTAGATGAAAGTTTTACTGGTTTCTTTTCTCAAAGTTTGTCACTTTCTGAGTATTGTCAAAGTATATAATTAAAAATAATTTCAAGCATTTATTTCTCGCAATTGTAATACAGAGCAGTGGCCAGTAAATTATTTCCACGAATCAGATGTATCTCATATTCTATCTATTTCCCGTAGATTTTGAATCAACTGTATAAAAATATTTTGATATTTTCATGGTTTAAAAAAAAATCTTTTAAGAGTACGTAACGTATTTTTTTTTTCTTTGAGAAATTTTTTCTTAAGAATCAATGTATCTCACAAATACAAAGTTTAATTGTGAGAATTTATTTATGAACTGATTAAAGTACTTTTGCATTTGATATTTGCCAAGCAATATTTGTCAAAAAATTAAACTTCTTTGACATTGCAAAATCTATTAAGGGGTGTGGAATCTTCAGCTTATCAATTAAGTCTATTTAATAAAAAAAAAATGTGCGGGAAGTACAATTTTTTTTTCAATTCCAGGAATAGGAGAGAAATAAAAAGAGTTGAAATAACTTCCACTAGTGGCGCACACAAGGTGGGTGTCCTAGGGGTCCGGACCCCCTCCAAAGCCCTTGATTTCTTTCCCGATTGATTGTAATTTTAAGTATATAATACATAAAATTTAATTAAATATTTGTTTTTAATGATTAATTTTTTTTTATTAATGCTAATTATTTTTTTCAAAAAAAGTTTTCTTTTTTTTTTCCCCAAAATCGGCAAAATCAAAAGGAGCTTGATACAAAAATGGTGGACTTTCAACCCTGGGCACCCCCTTTGGGGAAACTTCTGTCTGCATTCGGCCCACCCTTGACCTCTAACTCAACTTCTTTTTTTATCATATATCATTCTCATTTGCCTTGCGAGCAAATTTATACCGATAAACCATATAATATAGTTCATTTCAGTTCCTCTTTTCGCATAAACTTCGGGGAAGAACCGGGGAGAAATTTTAAACCCAAAAAAAAAAAGAATCGTTATATACGACAGACGAAAACCATACAAAATATTATAATAAAAACAATAGAGGGTATCTCGTTATAGTTCATGGTACGTACAGGGTGACTTTTTTTAAACTGGCACTTTTTCGAGCCCCCTGGAGCTCAATGTAACAGAAATTGCACCACACTTGATTTGGAAACTAATAATGACATGAAACATAAGATTCCGTTAAAAATAATTAGTTCCAAAATCGCTGATAGGTGTATTTGTGGCGCTGTTGTTGTTTACCAAACTGAGAATCGGCATAAAATACGAAGAAAGCCAAATCTAAATTTTTGCTTTCATATGTGACAATCTCACCAGTAATTAGGACTATAAGAACATATAAATAGCTCCAAAAAATAATATTCTCAATTGAAGTGGGCCGGCTCAAATGAATACGTGAGTGAGTGAATATTAACGTCGCACAATCTAAAAGCTCCCCAAAACTAGCGCTCCGGGAAAGTCAAAAAAGGGAAAACTTGCTAAATAAAAAAACCCCTATTTATGGTCCTCATAGGTTTCCCCAGCCATTTGGGAAACAGTTTTCGTCAGTAAAGCCCAATGGAAATATTCTACAATCAGCGGTTTTTGATCCGGGTTTTTTTTTTTTGCTATACAAAGGAAAAACTTGCGGCTCATTTTCTGAAAGAAGTTCAATCATTTCGCCTGAAAAGTTTTCCCGATTTAAAAGGGTTTTCTTTTTTTTAAAAACATACCATGGGTAATTAATTTCTTGATTTGACTTTCAAATTGGGGTTTAAGTTTTTATTAAAAATTTGGGAAAAAAGTAACATTTAGCATAGCATGTTTAAATCCTACTAACATATGTCGGTTTTTTTGTTTATTGGGTAGGGAAATTTTTTGGGGTTGACACGAATTTTGTGTGATCACAGTAACCTTAAGTCACATAGAGTAGATATGGGCCCCTTTTTAAATTTTAAAACCAAATTTAAAACCTACCTACCTGCTACTCCCAAAGTTATGATTTTTTTTTTTAGCGTTGGGATGGTATTACTCGGCGCGTTTCCTTATTTAAAAGTATGGAAGGGAAAAAGGGAAGATACTAGCTTAAAACTTATGTTGTTTTTAGTTTTGGGAAAGGGCTTACAACAGACTTTTTGATAAAATATGAGGACCAGCAACAATTAAAATTTAGAAAAAAATTTTAAAAATTTTCTTTCTTGTTTGTAGGGGGAAAAAAGGATGAGGGGGCGATAGAAATGAAAAGTTCTCCCAGTTGAATTATGCGTGTTGTCGGGGAGTAAGATTTATACTATATTTTTATTATTTTTTAAATAAAATGTATACTAGGGGGTAATTTTTAAAGTTCCTTTAAAAAAATAATAATTATTTTTTTAAAAACTTAAAAAAAACTTTTAAAATGGTTTTTCTCGGTTTTGTTTTTTCACATTCAAAATACCACTTCTCCCCCAGTTATTTAAACCCAAACACTTCCATTTTTTTTTTCCCGTTCCTTTTACTTAATGCATGTAAAAAAAAATTGGGGGTCCATTTTCTTAAAAATTTAATACTTCTTTTTTTTAAAAAAATTTAAAAGTTGGGGGAAAAATTAGGCTATTTGGTTTTAATTTTTTTCATATATATATCAACATTTTTTTCCCCCAAAAATAATTAAGGTATCGTAAAATCGATCCCTAAAGGTGTTGAAAAAATCCTCAAAAAAATTACAAAAATTTCATGTCAAAAAATTTAAATTTACACAAAAATAAATTTTAAAATTTCCAAAAATTTTTTAAAAAGGGGGTTAAATTTGTAAAATTTTGTGAATAATATGTGAAAATTTAAAATCGTATCAATATGAAATGCCCCAAAAATGTTTAAATTTTTTAAAAACATAAATTTAAAAAAAGCTCAAAAGGGGGGGCCCAGTCCTTTTTAAACACTATCTATTATCCCTTTTTTGTATATGTACAATGTTATGTTTGATTGTATTTGTTTAATCTTTGACAATTACTAAATTTAATTTTTTTAACTTGCCACACTATTTCTTGTATATATTCTCCCACGTGTAAATTACTGCTTCTGTTAATATCCTTAGATCCTTGTTCAAAAACTAGTTCCACTTAGCAATAATTTATTCTTTATCAAATTCAAACTTGACATAAATTAGTTAAGACCCTATTAACCTTATTTGTTAGTAAAAAACAGTAATTAATGTAAATTGGGTATTCTTTTCTAAGATTTTAGATCATTATGAAGACTTTAAAGTCATAAAATAATTTCCGTGCGCCAGATCGGGAAAACTGCCCACTGTGCGTCGCATTATTCAGCTACACGAGCGATGGACCTCGTAATTTTCAACCATAGTCAAATGACACATACCACATCTGGTTTTTAATTCTTTTTTGAAAGTGGAGTCATACTTTCCAAACACCTTATATTATGAGTAGGGACATAAAAAGCAAATATTGACAGGTATCACACGGAGGAAATTGGGCCAAGCACGGATGCCGCCGTCTATGAAGTTTAAATAAGGGTATCTCGCCATTTCATGCAATAATTTGTTTAAAGTATAGAAGTATAAAAGAGTCGAGATATGTGAACTAAATGCAACAAATTTTCCTTAGTTTTGAACCGAAAGCATTATTATTCTAAGAGAAAGTACATTTCATAAAATACTTTTGACAATACAAATATTCATACAATGAATATTTTGTACATAAATTTATCAATAAAAGTTATTATTCTGTTAAATTTCACTTGTAAAATGGTATATTATAATGCTTATCACAATATCAATTTCATTTCTGTTCATTCTTTTCAGGACTCCAAAGTTCAATTTAAAATTTTTCTACTATGCATCGCGAAATAGCTATTTCACTTACGGCTTCGAGGCCAAATTTTTTGTTTAAAAAGGGACCCAAGGCACAGTAAGTTTGGGAACAACCCGTTTAAATTAATAAAGGAGGGAAATTAAATACCAAGTTTTTTTCGCCTTTACAGCAGCACATATTAGTTAAAGATATGAACAATAGATGGCGACACGTTACACTAAAAATTCAAAATTTTGTATATATATGTATAGTGTGATGTTCAATTCTAAATAGCAGGGGCGTAGCTACTGCCGTGTCAGCCGTATCAGTGATACGGGGCCTTCAAGCTACAGGGGCCCCAACATGTATAACTACAGTCCCACTAACAAGGCTACCATATCTAAAAAAGGGCCCCGAAGGAATTTTGATACAGGGCCCCTTCAGAGATAGCTACGCCAGTGCTAAATAGCTAAACTTAAATCAGTGTTTCTCTGTAACTAATCATTCGATACATAGATAAAGAATATTAAAAAGTATATTTTTATATTTTATTTATTTCTAAAAAAGAGAGTATCTTTTGAGAAGTATTTCCCAAGATTTTAAAAAAATATATAACCGTGGTAAAATAAAAAGTAGTGTTAGCATTCGATAGATTTAAAAGTGCTAAAAGCTATCCTTGCAATATTTGCATACACACATGTTGTCATTCTATATATTTCTAAGAATGACAGAAACATATACAGAGATGGGTAATCTGTTAAACCAGGGGTGGGCATCTAACGGCCCGCGAAGAGTCTTTCCGCGGTCAACTAAGACGGTCAGAATCGGTGCCGTGCACGATCAAAGATTCGTCTTTTTCACTCATTATTATTAAAAATTAAAGTTCCTGAAAGAGTTTCTGCTAAGAGATCATGGGTACAATTTGAAGGACGAGGTCTCAAGATTTCAGGATCTTAAGAAAACTGAGCCTAAATACAGCTGATATTGATACAGCACCTGAGGAGCCACAGCTTGAACTTATTGACTTGAAGTCAGATCACAGTGTGAAGAAAATGTATAATGCTATGACATTGACCTTTGCAAGCGTTTGCCAGTTGAAAAATTTCGATGTAGGAAGAAATTTGCAGGGAAATTGTTCTTTATATTTTAGTCGACATATATATGTGAGTAGAGTTTTTCTTGCATGAAGTGTGACGGGCTCACGCGTTTTTTCATTAATATATCCTTTTGGGTTCTTTGGGGCCAGAATAAATGTCAAAATTCTTTTCCAACCAACCCGAGAAGTAAAACGTGAAGGAAAGATGCAAATTAGGAAGCTTTTAAATAACAGAAATTTAGAATAAGTGGGGTGGCCTTTGGGGAGTGTTATGTTAGTTCGTGTGGCAAGTGTGAAAAGTATTTCAAGAAGTTAAGTGGCAGTCAAGAGAAGTTACCGTGATAGAGAGCCTTGAGTCAAGGTGCATACCATTGCATGCCAGAGAACTGCTACTTCAGCTAGGATTTGAGACTTGTTGACATGTAAGGTAGATACCATTTAGATATTCGGATCTGTGATCGCTTTGAAATTGAGCTTAGGTGAGTTAGTTATTGATAGTGGTCAGAGTTACGTTATTTCGGTGTTATATATATTGTGTGTTTAACCACCGTAGATTCTCTCACATATCATATTATTATCTAATCTGTTATTGGTTTAAGTTAAGATCTTAATAAAGTAATATTAAGATTATGGCAGCTTCTAGTTCTTCATTTATTCCTTCACCTCTAGCTCATGCTGATAATCTAGGAGAAGGGCACCCAAGGGGCGCCCTTACAGAAGATCAACAAGTGTAAATACAGATGCAGGCTGACTGACATAAACTTGCAGGCTGTGATAAGAATTTAAACAAGTTATCTCACTCCTGATTTTATAAAACAAATTGTAGAAAAGTATGAAGTATATTTGTTTCATTAAACTTATTCGAATTGACTGTGCTGGCACCTGTAGAGAATATAAAATTAGCATAATTAATAAATTAAATTAAACCACTGCTATTTTATTTAACTTACATTTATAAATTTTTTTATAATGAATGCAATCATTTTAAGAAAGATGCAGCCCTCCGGTATCCTCCACTCCCACAATGTGGCCCGCGAGCCGAAACAGTTCCACCCCTGTATGAGACGAATGCTTGGTTATCTAAGATTAATAAAACTTCATGCAATTCAATAATACTTTTGTAAGAAACAATTGAAAACACCCAAAACCAAAATTTAAGGAAGTTTTAACATTATGTTAAGTTTAAAAGAATAAAGGAGAATATCTTTGAGAAACAATATTTAAATTTCTGCAATACTTAACGTTATGAAAATAATAAAATACACAATATTTTTAAAATTATTTTTAAATGTGAATTCTTACAGATTGGAATATTAGTCGTGATATGTAATTTAATTTTTCCCATGTACACTATGTATAAAGCAGTGTAATAAATGGGTACATCAAACATATAACTGTTCGAACTTCTTTTAGTATAGGGACACACCGGATGTCCGAAAAATATGGCTACGCTTTCAAATTTTAATTACAAATAAACAAACAAAAATATTTACTTCGTTTTTTTTATATGCTCCATAAAGAAAATACTAAAGTTTTCTTACAATGTTTTGTTGCACGATTTCAACGAGCGCACTAATAGTTAGTGCAAAACATTGAGTCTATACATTTCTGGCAACGTTCTAAGAGCATTGCAGGATTAACGTTCTGAATGTACCGTAAAATCCGGCGTATAACGCGCACTTTGAACACAAAAAAATAAGATCGAAATTTAAGGGTGCGCGTTATACGCTGGGTATAAAAGCAATAGCTTTAAAAATAACAAAAGAGATGAGCATTAAAAAAAAATGCTTCTACTTGTGTCGAAACAGTGTTTATTTGAAACGACTTGTCTTTTGAACTAAAAGAGTTTATGGTGTTAATTATATAGCACTATGATTAAAATATATCAAAAATGAAATAAATTTACATCCATTTCAGAAGGTGAAAATACTGAACACCTATATTCCTCTCACTCCGTTATTATATTTTTATTTCCCTATCTGGTTTTCTACAGTTCTGTGGCAACTCATTAAATCCATCATATGATATATTGTTTCATTGACAGATACAACAGGATAAAAAAACTACTAATCTGAACTTAAAAATATAGACATAAATTATTTCTCTGACAATTAGACTTAAATGCACTACTACCAACGAAGTTCTCGTTGAAGGAATAATAACGTATCCGAGCCTTCCTCCACCTCTTTCCATCAACTCCTGTTGCTACAAGTTGCAGTTCTAGAAGTATACTATTTTTTCAAAAGTCTGGGATAATACCTCGAATAAATGACTAAAACGTAAAATCAATGTATACAAACAATTCAAATTTTTTCGTAAAAAGGGGGGTGCGCGTTATACTGCGAATACATCTAAAAATTAAAAAATTCAGCTTGAAAGTATAGGTGAGCGTTATACGCCGGAATTTACGGTAATTCGATTTTTCAATTCACAAGAGCTACGAATTTGGAGTAAGAACTGTTTTTCACGCAATCCCACAAGAAAAAGTCCAATGGTGCAGGAACGTCTTAAGACCCTTTAAGGCCCAGGGCCCCTATGCAAAAGTAGACCTCACCTGAGATCTTTAAAAGTAGACATATATAGGATGCATTGTCAAACACTCATTCAAACAGTTATTTGAAACAAATCTGCATGACTCTCAATCTCAAAAACCTAGGCACAAACCGGCTCGACAGATGGCCGCATTTCGACTAAATGAGTTAAGTGATTGGTTATGGTATTTGACCTAGATATGTAGACAACGGTCAACACATAATAATACAGTCTTACCACTTTTGACAGTTAACATGCAGTTTGAAATTCCCTGTTTTTCGGAGATTATGTAGGAGAATAATATTTGACCATTAAAATTATTTGGATCGTGATTTTATTTAAGAGATTGACTTTAAAACCCATGCACTCGATGACTTGGGAAGTTAAATTTTTGAAGGGAAGAAGCTTTTCTGAACGTTTAAGTATTCACACATTGCTCAGATTAAATAGTAATGGTGTGAAAAATGTTAGTTTACACAATTTAATTTTTTAAAAAAATGATATTGTTCAAAATAAATATACAATTTTATGTTTGATCTCACCCCGCACCCCCACCCTTTCTTTTGTGCAGGGTACTATTTAAAATTATTTCCGTTTAAGGGGTACGCAATGGGAAAAGTTTTGAGATTTCTGCTTCAGATAATTCGTTGTTGTGGTCCGCTCAGATCTTGTTTGGAGTTCTGTATGATTTTCCTGGACCCAGCTATTTCCTGATCCAAATAGTTAATAAAATTCTCAACAGATGGCGATACTATGATATTTTTTTAATTTCAAAGCAGGGCTTCGAACCTTATTTTTTTTTCATTCCGGTTTTTGTTCCCGTTCATCTAAAAATATATATATATATATATCGGTTCTGTTCCTGTTTTCGTTCCCACAAAAATAAAGGTTTTGAATCAGTTCCGAATGAATAATTTTATTTTATGGAAATTCTTATCTTAAATCTCTTAAGGTATCCGACTACGTTTGGAACCGTGATTTTGCAAAAGCGCGTAAATGGATGATATTTATGATATTTAGTGTCACTTAAATTAGAATACATGTATACAATTGTTTTAAGGACATTATGACAAAAAAATTATTTAAATACAATATTTTGGCAAAAAATTAACTTTGAATAACCTTTTTTCCAAATGTTCTCCTTTTGTAAAAAATGCTTCTATTGTATTAATATTTTGTCTGTATATAGCTCAAACCTCTGTACAGAGGCTCAACTATAAACTTTGAAAAATTCACATTATTTTCAGAGTTACAACCATTTTAAATAATTATTGGCGTATTTTCTTAAAATTTCTCCCTTCTGTTTTCGTAAAACATGGATAAATCGACTTCCAAGTTATGCGTTTCAAAAATCCTAGTTGAGCCTCTGTACAGAGGTCTGAGCTGAGTACAGGCAAAATATTAATACAATAGAAGCATTTTTACAAAGAGAACATTGGAAAAATGGTTATTCTAGAAATTTGCCAAAATATTTATTTAAATAATTTTTTTTTCATAATGTCCTAAAACAATTGAATACATGTATTCTAATCTAAAATGACACTAAATATCATGAAAATATCCCTATGCCGTTTTTTAAAATCATGGTTCCGAACGTAGTCGGATACCTAAAATCATCAACAAAATATTTTGTCGGTGGTAATGTCACACAAAATACAGATGTAACTGAAGCATCCTATGAAATTCGTTGAATTATATATATTGATTAACATATGAAATGGTTAAATATAAACATGTGAATTGATACAGAAATCGTTTGTGTTTCTTAAGTTTTCCCTTCAGTTCAAACATTTTTTTCTTAGTAAAATCAAAAAGTATTTGAATAAATTAGAATCAAAAATGCGCAAGTAAGTCTGAACTAATTTTAAACAAATAATACTGATTTCAATCTCGAATTCAGTAAAAACTCTGCTGCCATTCTGAGCTTGATCAACTAATATATGAAATAAAAATAAATGAGGCTTTGTCAAAAGAAAAAATTCAAATTATCAAAGTACATGGCTGCGTTGCTTTTATGGCAGCAGAATGCAAACAAGGCACTTGGGATCATTGATGAAAGGAAATTCAAATTACCCCATAAGTGGGTAAAATATGTATAAAACCTATCTTCTGTGAGTCGAGTTTAATAAATAGAGTTTAATATAGTTTTAAAATATATAAAATTTTATGAGTTTTAATATTTTGATCAATTTTCTGCATTTTAAATGTACTTAACCTTATAGCGTTACTCCCCCTATTAATCCTCCTGTTGCGGCCCACGTGAAATAGTTATCATATGTATGTGGCCCGGGGGGGAAAGGTCTAGTACCCCTGATCTATACTCTTCTAGCTCATTCAATTGCCTTCTACAAGTAGTTTTGAGTGAAACCGAAAAACAAGTACTAGTGAACGTTAAAACAGGAAATCGAGAAGGGATTTACATGCAATGAGGATAATTATATGATTGACGTTAAATTAGAAAATATCGAAAAGCTGGTTCCAGTAACAAAATGACTGAAGATATGTCGAACTGAAATGAACTGATATTTATTCTCGGTTCAATTCTAGTTCGAAGCCCTGTTTCAAAGTGCCTTTATAACAGTTGCTCGTGAGAATTGAAGAAGTTTAGTTCGAATTTAGTAAAATTAAGGTTGGTGTAGTAAAATAAATAAACGTTATGTTTCGCGTGTAAAGTTAATTTTTTCTACCAGTGAATTTATATTATATCAATCTCTTTGATGGTATATTTTTCAAAATAGAGAATAGAATTCGTTAGGAAAAACCGCATACTAAACTGGAAGTTACCAATCAATAAGAAAACATAGAAAAAAAAGAGCGAGAAGCATCTGCTGAATACATTGAAGTGGTTGATATATCAAAAGTTTTATGGAAGGATAATAAATTGTTCTCATTTAGTTTCATCTTTTGCTGGTGAAGTACTTAAATCGAAAGTTTTTTTCTTTCCCCACCCCTTTTTTTCTAGTTAGTTACTAAGCCTTTGCAGAAACGGTAAGTCCCCAAATGTGAGAACTATTTCATGGGGGCAGCATTTAGTGGTGGCTCTCACTACCAAACTTTGATGCTTGAATTAATTTTTAATTCAAGCTCTCATCGGATACTAAATATTGCTGTGATTTAATTTTGCCGAGAGTACCATATCCAAATTGATTTTCAAGGGATCTTTTATCATATGGCATGCGTGACTACAATTTTCGTATCCAGAAAAATCTATCGACTCCAACCAGGATCGAATCCGCAACATTTGTCTTTAGAAGCAGACACGCTACCTCTAAGCGACCTAGCCAACCTAAATCGAAAGTGCAAAATACAATAAATCTACAAAAACAAATGTTGAAAATGGCTGACCTTTGGTTGCAAGTGAATGTAACAAGCCCATTGGTGGTATGAATTTGATAAACGGCATTATGGGAAGGCGAAAAATAGCAAATTTGTATGTTCTACCATTTCCCTCTTATTCGAACGCTTCACTGTCCTACAAACGCATGCACACGGAAAAAGGGAAAATTGACACACACACAAGACACTAAATTTAGTCAGTTTTCGTCTTAAGTTTGATGAAACCTTTTCTAAACCTTTTCCAACACCAAAGAATCTAGGGAAATGAAAAATGAAATAGAAAGAAAACAAGAGATGAAGCATACAGCATATCCCCCAAACAAAACATGTAGAAACCGAAATATCGCGGGTTCGAGCCCAGGGGCCAATTAAGACCCGTCGTCACATGTTAAATCTTTTGAGGCTCAATTCCCTCCCGTCGGTGTGGGGATGTAGTTAGGAGAGGGTGTGCCAGCTCAGGTGTCGCCCTCGTCACTTGACCGAGATACATAGTTACGAGGTCCGTCACAATAGCCCTCGAGTTGCTTTACGCTGCGACTCTAATATAACTCTCCCTCACTCTCCCAAAACCTGTACGCAACGAGTAAGATGAATTTGGACTATAGTCAAATTGGGCAGATAAATCAATAATTTAAAAAAAAATCCACTCTATAAGGAAGAATAGAATATATAGAAAGGATTTACTCAAAACGATGTGTGAAAAAAGTTTTTTCCGAGTCTTTGCTATAACAAAATAATTATTGAAAAATTTTCTTATCCACTAATTTTTTTGTGTTTGTGTTTGCCATTTTACATCACGCGTTTCAGATGTACAATACACCCTTAATTTTGCCAGTAAATAATCTTTTGCTTTTGATTATTTTTGATTTTTATGTGATTAAAATGTCTTATTTTAACATTTGGTAAATATTTCTCAAATCGGTTTGTTGCGATATAAAGAGTTAATAAAAAAAAAAAAAAAATATATTTGTTAATGATTTGAAAATGGGTGAAAGGGAAAAAAAAGAGAATAAATTTTTAAAAAAAGGTTTATTTATCTTTAGAAATATCAAAATATCATTGCAATCAATTAGAAGTTTGATTTCCCTTATCGACATCAATTTTATCAATTCCTCAAGGAAGTATTAAAAAGCATTAAATTCTTTTATTAGAAAGAACAACTTTCTGTAATATTTGCAAAGATATACATTCTACGAGAAAAATAAATTCTGAAAATTATGCTGAAACAAAAGAAAAAAAAACCATTACACATTTATAATTATTTTATCCCGTTTTTTTTGTAAAAAAAATTTTAAAATGAATTTTTATTTGAAAAATGTTTTGAAATAATTGGGGTATTAAACGTTTTTAAGATTCCAGCAAATTAATTCAATTGGTTAATAAAATATTTATTGATGCCGTACTTTGAACCACACTTCATGATTTTGAATCACGGGCAAAACCAGGAAAATGACACCTGAGCTGGTAACTCTGCGACGGGCTCACGCGTTTTTCATTAACATATCCTTTTGGGTTCTTTGGGACCAGAATGAATGGTAACTCTTTTCCAACCAACCCAAGAAGTAAAACGTGAAGGAATGATACAAATTAGAAGCTTTTTAAAAGAAGTTTAGAGTAAGCGGGTGGCATTTGGGGAAGATGTTAGTGCGTGTGGCAAGTGTGAAGAGTATTTCGCGAATTGGGTGACAGTCAAAAAGGTTACTTGGTACAGAGCGCCCTAGTCAGGGGGCAAAAAAGGGGTCCCCAAAGCACCCCCATAGCCCTTTTTTTTTTTCGGTTTATTATAATCCTAGTATATTACGAAAATTTTTAATTATTTTTTTTAATTTAATTTGTTTAAATTAATGCTAATTAATTATTTAAAAATTTAATTTTGTATTGTTTTTTCCCGAAAATTTACAAAATAAAAGAATATTTGGGGGCGTACGAGCATAATCCCAAAAATGGGGGAATTTCGCCCCCTGACCCCCCCTTTAAAAAGTTTTTTGGCTTGCCCTTAGTCAAGGTGCATACCATTGCACCCCGTGAACCCGCTATTTCAACTGATCAGATAAATTGTACTTCGTTGACAAAAAGGTAGGAGTGACCATTTAAATATTGGATCTGCGACGCCGTTTGGGGAGCTTAGACGTGGGTTAGGTCAGGGTTACGTTACGGTTATATATATATTGGGAGTCATTTTAGATTCCCCACATATCAAATTTATCTAATCTGTTCTGGTATAAGTTGTCTTAAAAAGTCATTAAGATCATAGCAGCTTCTATTTACTTTTTTCCCACCCTCTACTCACGCTGATAATTTTAAAAGGGCCCCCGAGGGGACGCCCAAACCCCCTATCAACTTCCACACCCCGCAAACTTTAGGACATAGAGCCTAGACAGATTTAATGAGGAGCATCAGTCCCTCTACATGACCGGTCTTTAGTAGAATCAGGATTCGAGGCTATGACTCAAATGCAATAAAGACAGGATCATGGAAATCAGTGGCCTATTCACGAAATCCGCGTTTTCGTCAGTGTTCCACCGAAGACCCAACCCCTGGTCTGATATGCATTAAATTTAGCGTGGCTCAAAGTCCTTACGTTCATATGGTGTGGAAGTTTGGATTTGGGTACCAACTCAGGTGTGGTCCTTGTCATTTCAACAGGGTTGAAAATTACGAGTTTTTTCGTCATTATTAGATCATATATATTTTAAATGTGACGATAATCAATCAATCAATCAACAATGCCCGGCATGAAAAACCATAGCCAAGAAACAAATTTTAAAAAAAGTGATGAAGATAAATTTGTGTTTTTTTTCAATGAATACGAAAATAAATTTTCGTTGTTTTTATAAGATAACAAATAGCCATTCTAGATAACTCTGACATATAAACAGTTCAATATAAAGGAAAGATCAAAATGACTACTTCATATTAAGTTCAAAACGAAATTTTTATGAAATTTGGGGTTTGGTTGAAAAAACTATGTTGTCTTAGAAAGATGGACTTTATTGCTTGACGGATAGTTTTTAATTGTGATAATTACTAATTTACGTTACATCAAATAAGTATTTAAATTTAATTTTCAAAATAAAACTCAATAATCTATTTAACACAGTGTTTCTCTCAAACTGGGGTTTCCCCCTTTAAGGGGGGTGATAATCCTACAAGGGGACGCGAGTATATTGAAAGTCGAAAAAAAAAGTTGTTTTAAAAATTTTTGTTTCTGAAAGAAATTAAAAAAAAATACATTTTGAAGTAAAAAAAAAATAAATAAAAAAAATTTAGATTGTTAAAAACCTTTAAAAAAAAAAGTGCTGCATGTGTTTCATTTTTTCGCATGTTAAGAACAAGTTTAATTATTACCAGTGACCCTATGGGCATGTCATAAAATTATATACTTATCTTGATCATTTGTACGGTTTATAATTAAAGTCGTTTGTAGCTTTACGTCAAAGTATATTATTATTGAATTCAATACATTATTATTGTATAAAGGGGGCGCGATGAAAATTATGACTGAAAATTGGGTCGCAAGTATAGAAAGTTTGAGAAGTACTGATTTAACAAGCTTAATATTGTTACCAAAACTAAAATTTAATTTTTTAAAGCATACTTTCTGATGGTGATTCAGTTGGAAAAAAAAAATCTTACTTAAATTATAAAGAAAAACAAAAAAATATTTATGTATATAACTGCCAAGAAAGAAATCACGTAACGTGACACACAGTGTTATGGTTGGAAATCTTCGTTAGCGAAAAAAAGAGAAATTAAAATACTTTCCTTTCCACACACACATACACTTTCTTTCATTAATATAGATCAATAAATATTTTACGTATTTTTGTTTTACATTGGGTTTTTTTTTATTGCAGGTTGAAGGGAACGAATATTGAAATTGTGTCACCATATGCCACAATTAGAATTGTTTTCCCACTTGTGATTTTTATTTTTAAGTATCTCATTATCCCATTCATTTACTGATTCTATACAGTGAATGTTTAAGTAAAAGAGTACCTTTTTCTTAAAAAAAAAATCCTTTGGTTTAGTTACCAAATTCTAATTCATATGCAAATATTCTTAGCTCTAGGTAAAAATAGCTCCTTATTTTTAAAACTATTTGATTTATTTACCGAATTCATGTGCAAAAATTCTTAACTCTAGGTAACAAAAACTCGCTTTTAAAAAATTGTTTGATTAATTTTTACTAAATTCTACTTCATATGCAAAAGTTCTTAGTTCCAGATAAAGTAAAACTTATTTTTAAAATCGTTTGATTTATTTGCCGAATTCTGTTTCACATGAAAAAAATTATTACTTCTAAATTCAAAAAAAAAAACACCTTATTTTTAAAATAATTTGGTTTTATTTTTTAAATTTTAATTCATGTGCAAAAATTCTTAGTACTAGGTAAGAAAAAAACTACTTATTTTTTAAAAACGTTTGAGTTATTTACTAAATTTAAGAATTCATGAAAAAAATGTTAGTTCTTGATGAGAATAGTGTTAGCCAATAACTTATTTATAGTGGCAACGTTAAATTTTTAAATGTTTCCAAATGTACATTAACTTCCTGTTGCATTTAAATAAAAATGCATATATGTATATGTGTGACATACAATAGAACAAGCAGATCCGTTGGAAATTATTTCCTTCCCGGATAATGTTACATCAGTCTTCGCACATCCGTTCCTTGAACTGACCAGTTGTGTTGGAGATCATTAAAACTGGGAGCATGCCAAGGTTAGTATATGATTGTTAGATTTTTAAATAGGAATATAAAAGTGGTGTTAAATAATATACTTTTTTAAGGTATCCGACTACGTTCGGAACCGTGATTTTAAAAAGGCGCATAAATGGATAATTTTCATGATATTTAGTGTCACTTAGATTAGAATGCATGTATAAAATGGTTTTAAGGACATTTTGGCAAAAAATTTTATTTAAATACAATATTTCGGCAAAAAATTGACTTAGAATAACCTTTTTTCAAAATGTTCTCCTTTTATGAAAAATACTTCTATTATAATAATATTTTGCCTGTATATAGCTCAGATCTCTGTACAGAGGCTCAACAAGGATTTTTGAAAAATTCACATTATTTTCAGAGTTAGAACCCATTTAAATAATTATCGGCGTTTTCTTCTTAAAATTTCTCCCCTCCGTTGTCGTAAAACATGGATAAACCCACTTCTAAGTTATATATTTCAAAAATTCTAGTTGAGCCTCTGTACAGAGGTCTGAGCTATATACAGGCGAAATATTATTATAATAGAAGCATTTTTCACAAAAGGAGAATATTTTGAAAATATATCATTCTATGTTCATTTTTAGTCAAAACATTGTACTTAAATAATTTTTTATTGTAATAGTATTCTTAAAACAATTTTATATACATTTTCTAATCTAAGTGACATTAAATATCATAAATATTATCCATTTATACGCTTTTGCAAAATCACGGTTCCGAACGTAGTCGGATACCTTAAGCAAAAAAATCTCGAGACATTCTTATTAAAAGTAATTATTTTTGCAGGTTATATCATTAAATGGTTCCATAAAAGTCAGCTAGGTTATACATTATTCAATCAGCAAAATTTTAACTTGAAATTTTTAAATTTTTAAAGCTTTTAAAATTACTCACTTTTTAATATATTTTAATTTATTTTAAGTGAATGATATTAATTGAATTATTGGGATTAGAAGTTAGTATGGAATTGAAAAACCATGCTGATTGCTGATTTTTAATTTTAATTTTTGCAGTAAACCCGTCTAAAAATATTTGACTTTTTCTTTAAAACGTAACTAGCATTCTCAGATCAAAATTCATACGAACTTTTATAGTATATGTATTACCATTAAAGCTCTCCAAAGCCGTTAATGTGCAGATTACCTAGCTAATCCGCACATTAACTAATTTGCTCCTTTAAAGTATGTGGAATCTAGAGTGTCACATTTTAACAAGGTAATCTTCGTATTAGCAATTTCCGTATCGTTAAAGTTCAAAGGTGCTATACAACTCAAAGTGAGATCAATCTTTAGATTTCACTAATAAGTATGCAAAATTTTATAATATGTTTCGAAATTTACTTCTTTAATTGTAATAATATGTTAAACTATTTGATTCTTTGTGTTATAGTTTTTCAATTAACTGATGATTGATTCTGTCAACTAATTTGTTGTTTACTTGATTGTATTAACGTGATTCTTTAGATATCGAAGAATAAATAACATTACGTCAATATTTCCTTAATTGCAGTAATATTTTAAACCGTTTGATTCTTTATATTGCACTTTCTCATTTGATTGATGGTTGATTCTATCAACAAATATGTTGATTGTTCGATTGTATTAACTTGATTCTTTAAATATCAAAATATATACAAATAGCATTTAATTTAAGCGCACAGAAACGTTGCTCCACCAAAGATCTTATTTTCATTTTAATGAGTGCCTAGTAGGTAATGGGCAGATTAACGAGTTTCTATTAGGTAATGTGCAGATTATCTAGGTAATTCACGGATTATCAAGTTAAGATGAAAAGGAAACAATTTTCCTCACTTTAACATATCACTGTAGTTAATGTGCAGATTAGCGGATTTCTGCACCTAAGCGGTAACATATGAAAATATCTACAAAAAAGTGCATAATTTTATCTTAGGCGGAGAAAAAGTGTTAAGGAATATATAACACATGTAATGGCATTTATTAAAATCCAAGAAAAATACATTTAAAGCTAGTAAAAATAAGTTTTGAGATATATATTGCAAAATATCTCCAAGACGATTTGGAGCCAAACTTCTCAACCGGATGGATTGCCGAAAAATGTAAAATAATAATATTGATACTTTTATAATTTTTAGGGTGATATGCTTTATCTAATAATATGTGATATATTTAACGTGAAACTTTTGAAATGATATAAATAAAAGCTTTAGTTTGGAGTTAAGAGCTTCACAAAATTCCTTTTTCTTTCCAAATTAAAATGATTTAAAAAATCCGTGGTTATGAAATTATGATAGAATATACAACGTTTGATTAACTTAAATCTTTTTTTTTCTGAAAAATGTTATTTCTAAAGCAAGTTATTTTTAATTTTATTATATTTAAAATACCATATTTATTCGAATCTAAACTAGACTTTTTTTACCACTGTAAAAGCTACGAAAATTGGGTGTGGCTTAGAATCAAAAGCGGAAAAAATCGTTAGATGGGTGAAATTGAACATGCTACTGGCAGTTGAAAGCTCATGTAAGAATTTTAAAGATTTTAATACTGGGAAAGTAAAATAATTATTCACTTCTCATTAGTGGTCATTTAAATTTGTTTAAGTTTCTTAAATATTCGGTATTTATAAAAAAAAGTTACCATATTTTTTTAGTTTTTCACAAAAACCTGTTGAGAATTTGGGGTGAGGTTTAGAATCCATAGCAGTGGCTTATATTCGAATAAATACTGCAATTTGAAAAAAGCAATTTGGTTTAAAAATAAGCTTAATATAAAGTAATAAAAATAAAATTCAGACACAAAAATAATTTTGATTCAGAAAAAAAATTACTGTAAATAATTATTCAGTATTGACAACAGATATTTATCTATTTGGACCTTTTAAAAATTTAGTGTATTTCTTTGTATTAAGAAAAATTCAATATTTGTCCATAGCTCTTCGTTTCAGTTGCATTCCTTTAATTTTGCTTTCAAATTAATGTTGATAATTGCATTTTAAATGTTCTTGTACATTTCCTTGTACTCGAAATTTAGTTTCAAATCATTAATATTTTAAAATTACATATTATTTTTGTTTTATAAAACAAAAAACATCCTTCAGCATATGATTATTATGGTAAATTATTTTAAAATGTGCAACTTAATATTATTTTGACATTTTTATCAGGAAAAAAATAAATAAATATACAGAGTCCGAATTTATTTTCAATTGAGGATTCAACTTAGAAATTTGTGCATAAAAATTTTAATGGTATATTTAATCTAATAAAAATGGTTAAACGTTTTTGAAAATTTTCAAACACGAAGAAAAATTTTTAAATTTCATTGAGGTTTATTCAAAAAAGATGAAAGTATTTCCTAATTCAAAATTTATGAATATTTTATGAGAGTATTTTGTACATGATATATAAACATATTAAAAATGTATACGTAATTTGAAGGAGGTAAGAAACCTACAAATATTAGCATTTTGAATCTCGTGTTAGATTTAAGTGCGCAAAATATTGAATAATTAAATATATCGTATTAATTTTCCTTTTGGATTTATGACTGTCTTTGCTTCGCATCAAATTAGAAGACTCAAAGCATCGAACGTTTTTTGTAAAGAAAATTTTAATATTGATGTTCGTTTACATTTTAAATTATTACAATATAGATGAAAGATAAATTATTACATCTTATACTTCTATTTGAATCAGTTCGTACATTGTTTATTGTTACAAATGTTAAGTTTTACTGTTAAATAGATTTTTAACACCAGATTCTAAAATGATAAAATTGAAAATTCCAAGTAATCGTTATTTTCTCAAAATATCGTTTGGTAACGGCGAACCAACCACTATTGTACAAATTATACAACTCTCTTTGTTCATACTTATTGTTCAAACTGTAAAACTGTAATTTACGTGTATTATGTAGTTCTAAGGCATTCGTAGCCCAGAAAAAATTTAAAAATATCCTGGCACACAACTGTTGCCAAGTCTGAACTACTTTTCAAATTTATTAAAAAAAAAAAGTATCACGAAAAACTTTATATAGAGAGAAAGAGAGAAAAAATCATTTGCTATTTATTGTTACTTTTTCTGTATTTTGTAAATTACAGAAATAAAAACGAACACTTTAAGTACTAAGTTATGAAGCTGATGAAGGAAATTGATTAAAATTTATTATTGTTTTTGTCTGTTATTCCTAACTACGAATAACACATCAATGCTGCAGAAACAGATGGAAAAAGGGATCAGGAATGGGAAAAAATAAATTTAAATAATTGAATATATAAAAAAAATCGAGTTAAAAAGTTATAAGGAAAAAGTTTAAAAATTGGAAAGCTTTTTAAATGTTTTATTGTTTTTATAAAAGAAATAAAATCTATAGATAATATAAATTTCTATTACATTGATTTTAACATTCTATAAGGTAATGAGTAAATCTGCAGTTAGAATATTTTAAAATAGTACTTTTAATTAGTAACGCTTATATAATAGTTAAAAGCATGTTAATTATTTTTTTTTTTTTGATTTTCTCTTTTCTCTTTTCTTTGATGTATAATAATTTATCATTTTGTTTTGACAACCAATTAGTATTACTCTAAAATGATCATTATCCTAAATTTAAATTTCAAATTTCTGTATAAATTTACGCTTTTTTTTTAAAAAAAATCTGGCATTAAAAAGACAAAACTTTAAAAATTCAAAATAAAATTTTGGTTTTTCCTGAAAGAAAAGCTATGCATTAATTATTTAAGATACGCTGATTTTGAATAAGAAGTAATACATTAAAACAAAAGGAAATTAAATATAAATTTATTTGCGTAATAAAACTAGTAACGTTGATCACGATTCAAACAATCGTTTAAAATTCTTGTAATCATAAAAAAAAAATGAGTAAGTTTCCATTGAAACCCAAGATCAATTTTTGTAAAAACATGAAAAGGAAAAATCAAAATTTAATAATAATACTTTTAACTTTTAAAAAAAAGCGAAACAATTATTGTCTTTTTTTTCAATTCCTACTATTAGCTCACTCTATATATATATTCATATATTTACCTTGTTCAAATTTTCAATCGTTAATGAAATACTTTATATCCATCCATTCAAATTCAAATACATTTTTTTAAACTTGTAGTGGAGGACACTTGATGTTAATACAGTTTTTTTTAAATATTAATTCATTAATTAAATTAAAAAATGAATAAATAGTAACAAACAAAAATAATAGTCCAACACCATATATAGAAAAGAAAATCGTTCGTTGTGTCTCTGCAGCGCAATGGATAGTGCGTTGGAGTACTAATCCAAAGATCTTGGGCTTAAATCTCAACCCGGGATGGCCTAATTTCTGAGAATGTGATTCCCTTCTTTCTATATATGCTATTTTATTAGAATAATTAAATTTAATTAATGAATAGTAATAAACAAACAAAAAGTAGTCCAACACTCTATATAGAAGAAAATAGAGAATTGTAAGGAAAATCGCTTGTATTTTGTCACTTAATGTTGTGGTTTTGTCATATGCATATACATATTTATAGTAATTGTACCTATTTAATAAAAAGTAACTAAAATAAAATTTTTCTTTGTTGACCTAAGTAGGAATTGACATAAGAAATTGTTCTTATATTACTCGTTACGACTCAAATTCTAAAGGAACGCAAATCATCCGAAAATGCAACTATATATTCTTTTAGATGACAATTCCAAAAGAATGCAAATTCCAAATATTATCACAATTATGTTTTTAATTGTGAAGAATAAGACAATTCAAACAAAAATAAAAAATTTTCAAACACTCATTTTGAAACTCAAACTGATTATGAAAATTTAATGAAATTATAAATTACTTACAGCTAATTTTTTGGGGAGGGATTTTGAGGAGTTCCGCGAAAAAAAGATTTAATTTCCATTTGGAAGAACAAAACAAAATACACAAAAAATGTTTGTTTTCGAATGAGAAATGTTCTTATTTAGAAATTTAATTTGCTTCTTGCGCTTTACAATGTCTATTTCAATCAGTTTATATCTCAAAATGTAAATATGATTTTAGAGAAACTGTTTTCTCCTATTTGCATCAAATGAGGAAGCTGTCGGAATCGGAATACTTTTTGGAATCAATTGAAGTATTTGGGTAATAAAAAAAATAAAAGCTGTGAAAGAAGGCGGCAACTATCTTTTAAAGAACCATTTCTGAAACGTAAACAATTAACTGGCAACATTTTTCTGTCGTCAAGTGTTAGTTATAATAAATAAAATGAGGAGGGGGGAATTCTCTTCTGCAAAATGAAATAATTATTTTTTAAAAAAGAAGTCACACATAGAAAAATGCATATTTTTGCTGAATAAAATTTAAAGAATTGATTTTTACATCCCATCCTTTCAAGATATGAAAGGCTTTATCTCCACATAAACGCGTGTAATTAAGAATTTAATTTTTTAAAAAATAATTCTTAATATAAGA
Source organism: Trichonephila inaurata madagascariensis (assembly GCA_019973955.1). Lineage (NCBI taxonomy): Eukaryota > Metazoa > Arthropoda > Arachnida > Araneae > Nephilidae > Trichonephila > Trichonephila inaurata. The sequence continues at coordinate 269,989 of BMAV01008699.1, read as the reverse complement.
ATAAAATGAATAACGAGAAAATTAATGTCATTGTGGTAAAAGCGTGGAATGCTTTGTGCTAAATTTTTAACAAATCTGCATTTTCGAATAGAATTAGTAAGAAATTACAATAACTGATACATCAAGCATCTCACACTTTTACTACAATAACATTAATTTTCTCGTTAATCATTTTATTCTCACATTAAGAATTATTTTTTACTTTTTAGTTCGATTCACTATAAAAGCGTGTTTTTTTAGTTTTTTTAAACTATAATTTGTTTTTCATTGTTTTGTTCGATCTACAATAAAAGACTGATTTTTTTTTTAGTTTTTGAAACTATCACTTATTTTTTCTTGAATTTATCCTTGAGTTTGTTGCATTTTTATTAACCGTTTTCACTTTAGGGTTGTCACTTAAGTTATCCGACTATGTTCGGAACCGTGATTTTGCAAAAGCGTATAAATGGATAATATTTATGATATTTAGTGTCACTTAGATTACAAAATGTATATAAAATTGTTTTAAGAATAGTATTACAATAAAAAATTATATAAGTACAATATTTTGACAAAAAATGAACATAGAATGACCCATTTTCAAAATATTCTCCTTTTGTGAAAAATGCTTCTATTATAATAATATGTTGCCTGTATATAGCCCAGAGACTCAACTAGAATTTTTGTAACATAACTTAGAAGTGGGTTTATCCATGTTTTACGACAACAGAGGGGAGAAATTTTAAGAAAAAAATACCAATAATTTTTTCAAATGGTTGTAACTCTGAAAATAATGTGAATTTTTCAAAAACCGTAGTTGAACCTCTGTACAGAGGTCTGAGCTATATACAGGCAAAATATTATTATAATAGAATCATTTTTCACAAAAGGAGAACATTTTGAAAAAAGGTTATTCTAAGTTATTTTTTTTTTGCCGAAATATTGTATTTAAATAATTTGTTTTGTCAAAATGTCCTTAAAACAATTTTATACATGTATTCTAATCTAAGTGACACTAAATATCATGAAAATTATCCATTTATGTGCCTTTTTAAAATCACGGTTCCAAACGTAGTTGGATACCTTAAACTTTTAGTCGCCAAATCTGGAAATGAGAAATCGGGAATCCTGATGGTCCTGATCAGGACAATGGAACAAAATTATGAAATCATTGCATTGTCATCGCGTTCCTTGACAAGTGTAAAAAATTTCAAATTAATCTGACCTTTTAAAGTGGGTAAAAATTGAGTTACCTACAGGTGAAGCTTATAAAAGCGTGTTGAAAAAGACTATTTGTATGTTTTCTTGATTATATATATTTTTTTCTATAAAATGAACTACGTTGTGGCAGCTAAGCTTTTGTAGACAGGGATAGTCCTCAAGTGCTTGAGTCATTTTATTGATAGCACCATCTAGGAGCGGCTCCCTCTACCAAATGTTTTAAGCTTGAATTTATTCAACTTGAGCTCTCGTTGGAGGCCAATATAGACATGCTTTAATTTTACCTAGATTACTTGAGCCACATTGATACTCAAAGGATTTTTAACACGCTAAATATGCCTATAATTTTCGCATGCAGAAAATCTATCAATCCAGCTTGTGACGGGTCCCGCGTTTGTTCATTAACATATCCTTTTGGGTTCTTTGGGGCTAGAATGAATGGCAACTCTTTTCCAACCAACCCAAGAAGAAAGGTGTGAAGGAAAGATGCAAATTAGGAAGTTTTTAAATAACAGAAGTTTAGAGTAATCTGGGTGGCATTTGGGGAATGTTATGTTAGTCCGTGTTGCAAATGTGAAGAGTATTGCGAGAAGTTAAGTGACAGTCAAGAGAGGTTACCCGTGACAGAGAGCCCTTAGTCAAGGTGCATACCATTGCACGCCAGTGAACCACAACTTCAGCTAGGATCAGATAGATTACTGTTTCGTTAGACATTAAGGTAGGAGTTACCATTTAAATATTAGGATCTGGGATCGCATTGGAATTGAGCTTAGGCGAGTTAGTTATTGATAGTGGTCCGAGTTACGTTATTTCGGTATTATATATATTGTGTGCTTAGCCACCGTAGATTCTCTCACATATCATATTATTATCTAACCTGTTATTGGTAGAAGTTAAGATCTTAATAAAGTCATATTAAGATCATGGCAGCTTCTAGTTCTTCATTTATTCCTACAGTTCTAGCTCACGCTTATAATCTATGAGAAGGGCATCCGAGGGGGGCGTTCATACAAGCTGGTCTAGCCACCACACCCTTTAGGTTCATAAGGCGAGAAGGCTCCTTCTAAACCACTGAGCCAACACTTGATTCAATATGCACTCATGAAAATAAACTTATTAAATATAGAAAATTATCTTTATTTAAAAAAAATTAATATATAGCTAATATAGAGCGGAAGTTTATAAAATTAACGTATAACTATCACTACGTTACACTTTGGAGCCCTTTGCAACACATTATAATATATTTAATGCCATGACTGCTCATAAATCAAATATTAAGCATATATAACAGATTTACAATATATGTAAGCACATCTTAGGACTACTTAGTGAAGTTAGAGCCAGTTTTGTGGTTAGCCAATATTTTTTCCTGTTTATAGAATTGTATATATCATATGATTTATTTCTAATCTAAAGATTTTAGTAATCCTGGCTTAAGGTATCCGACTACGTTCGGAACCATGCTTTGCAAAAGAGTAGAAATGAATAATCGTTTGATATTTAGTGTCACTTATAGATTAGAATACATGTATAAAATTGTTTTAAGGACACATTTTGAAAAAAAAATTTATTTAAATACAATATTTCAAAAAACAACAGAAAAACCTTTTATTAAAATGTTCTCCTTTTGTGAAAAAAGCTTCTATTATAATAATATTTTGCTTGTATACAGCTCAGACTTCTGTACAGAGGCTCAAATATGAGTTTCGAAAAATTCACATTATTTTCAGAGTTACAACCAATTGAAATAATTATCGACGTTTTTTTTCTTAAAATTAATGGCAGTGACGGATCTCTCAGTCACATCACGAACCATAGCACCGCACATTGAGTCTGTAACGCATCATTCAGTGTCTGCGCGTACCATTCGACGCCGTTTATAGCAGGTGGTCTGTCCGCAAGAGTCCATTGCTTGGACCTTTTACGCGAACCACAGCCCCACCGCCAATGGTGCGATGAAAGAAGGGTTGGGGGGAGAATGGAATGAAGTTGTCTTTACTGACGAGTCAAGCATCTGTCTGCAACACCGATGGTCGGATTCGAGTCTGGAACACCGTGGAGATGGTGCTGAACAGCGCTTTATGCATACACTGGTAATGCACCGGGATTATGGTATGTGGCGTATTGGGTATCACCTGCACTTCAGTACGCATTGCCGGTACTTTAAACAGGCGCTACATCTCCAGGTTGGGCCCGTTGTCCCTTTCCACCTTCAGGGCTTGGCCACGCCATATTTCAACAGGATAATGGGACCACCTTGGCACGCATTGTCCAAATGTTCTTCGTCAACACCAGATTGAATTGCTTCCCTGACCGGCCGCCTCCCGGGTCTTTTACCGATAGAAAAAAAAAGGGTCCATGGTTGCTCAACGATTGACCCAGATTCACCCCCCGCCCACACCAGATCAACTTTGGCAACGTGTGGAAGCGCTTGTTCTTGACTCCAAGAACACATTCAAAGTCTCTTTTTAATCAATGCCGAGGGGTGTGGCAGCGGGATCTCAAACAATGGTGGCTACCTGGTTACTGATTCTGGCAAGAACCAAACTTCACAGAAGTCTATAAATTTAATCATTTGATACTTGGTCAACATGTTATCGACAAAATAAATTTTGTTGTGCTGTCTCTTGTCTTTCTTGGTGTTGCATTTACGGTGGCCAGCAGTGTATAGCAATAATTTACATATAAACATTATACATTCATAAAACATCATGAAATACTTAGCAAAATGGGTGTATAACGGCTATAATATGTGTATACACACACAAAGAGCTTTGACGGATAAAAATCTCTACATTTCTCTTAAAATTGGATTCAATATAAATTACAAAAATAGTAATAATTAGGTAAAAACTATACATTAAATATGTAGAAATGTTCACATTTCTATAGCCTGAATTAAAATTAAAATATTTAATGATGGAACGTGTTTAGTTTTTTCAAAAGTTTAGCATTATTTAATATGGATTAGGAATAATAATAATTAAAAATAATAAAAAATAAGACGATGTAAATATGATTCTCCACCATATTTAAATTATTTAGTCCCAAATATGTAAAGAAAATAGCTAAATTTGAAGAAAACAGTTTGAAAATACAAATATGTGATAACTTCTCAACTGTTTTAATGTTCTAAATCAGGGGTGCCGAACACGCGGCCCACCGACTCTTTTAAAAGAAATTTTAAATATCAGGTTCTTAAACTTTTTTCAATTTTAAATTTATCTGAGTGGAAATTTATATTATATATATATATATATATATATATATATATATATATATATATATATATATATATATACAATGTATTTGCCTGTTACCTGTTCTTTTTGATAATAGAAATGTCCTTTAGATTAAAATAGATTTATATTTTATCAAACAGTTACATATGACTTTACGATAATAAATTACTTTTTTAATAAAATCCGAAATGCATCATGCATATATTTTACTATGGAGGGTACATGATTGTGTGTGCGACTTTCATTTCTCCTCCTCCTTTTCTGCTTGGAGTGCTTAAAAAGCAAGAAGCAGTCAGAGATATTTTTTAAAGTTTAAAAAAATATTCAGGACGGTTAATATAAAGGGTTATGTATATTTAATCGTTTGCAAATGACAGCACAATCAAATTTCAACAAGGGAAAGAAAGACCATTAAAAAACACTATAATTTTAAAAGAAAAGGGAACTGTAATATTTTAACTTTTTTTGTCTTCTTATTATATTATATAAACATTATTATACTATCAATGTTGAAACATAAAAAATAATGAAAACAATAATAATAATTCATTCTTTTTTAAAATTTCACCCAATAAATTTTTTTTTTTTTTTCCAAATCTGATAAAAAAGGTACATTTTTTTATGTGCGGCCTACGAGATTATAATGTTTTCTAAGGGGGGCCCGGGTGGGACACCCCTGTTGTAAATAATTAAATACTTTTGTGAACAAATTTTAGTCATTTTTAGATTTCTTTTTTTAAGTGAATTCTTTTTTGATTCAGAAAAAGATGTTTAGAATTTTTTTTTTTATTCTCATAAAATGGTATTGAAAATTGAGTTCAATACTGGGGAAATCAGTCATTAACGGTAAAATATACAAACTTATAAATTACATTTTAGATGTGTTAACTAAAACATTATTGTATTTTAATTAGATATGTACTTTTATCAGCAATTTGAATAAAAATTTACAAAATCTATTTTAAAAATAAATTTATTTTATTCAAATAGTTTTATTTTCTTTACTATAAAAATTGAAGAAAATTTGTAGTTATATACGTATTATTTTTTTTCTGACACACTTTATGCAATGAAATTTTATTGGATATTATCACTAAAATATGTTTTTCTATTACTTATATTTTGAAGCAGTTTTAAAAGTTTTGTCTTGAAATGTTAAGTTTATCGTGCACTTATCATTTTCGTTATCTTATCTTTTGCTATCGTTTCAAATAAATCATTGTAAATAATTGGAAAAAAAAAGAGCTGTGTTTGGGAAATTATGACGTAAAACAGACCACAAGCATTTTTATTTCTAAGACTAACATTTTCAATTTCTTGCAAATTAATAGTTTTCTTTCTTTCAGGAACAACTTGCTTTTCATTTGAAAAGAAGTTTCATTCTTTGATTATTTTTTCGACAATATTCTTAACACTTAAATGAATGTTGTTTTGTTTGAGCTTTAAAAAATCGGTTTTATAGGAATGCAATCATAGGTTACATAAAAATAAGAAAAATAATAATAAACCGGTAATAATATTGGGTATTTTGAAAAGTTTGTATGTTGGCGTTTGGTAACATACAGTATCTCCCAAAAATCTGGCATATATCCAATAAAATGTTCAAATACATAAATTGATAGCTTACCTGACAACAGAGAGATGAGTAATTTTTTTTAATGTCTGTATGTGTGTGTGTGTGTGTGTGGTAACTCTATATTAGTAAGTAGATCATTAATTTTTCAGGTTATATCTTATTAAAAATCAGAGTTGTTTTTTTTTTAAATAATTACGTATTTATAGTATTTTCTCCTTTCCCTATAGCTGAGTAGTACAGGTATATAGTATAACTTATACGCCAAAAATCACACCTTTCTTCTTTCCCACATAATTTACTATCTATGGTTATCAATGTGGGTTCGGAAACGCACATACATAGGTTTTTGAATAAAATTAAGTGGAACTGGAATGTAAACAATTGGCAACAATATGTATTTACGGGTAAATTTTATTGGCACAATTATCTGAATTCGTTAATTTCGAACCTAATTAATTTTTAAACAGATAGGAAAATAACAGTAAAGACTCCTACTACATTCGAATTTTTTAAAAAACTAAGAAAATATCCACTAGGTTTCTAATTTTTAAGTAAACTCATCCATTTGAAGTACAATTAACCATTTTATTTCAGTAATTGAAAAATATTGAAACTCATCAAATGCATTTTATATTGTTACTCAAACCCTTTTAACAGCGATTTCTTTTTTTGCAAAAATTTGAGTACTTGTGATTTTAACGAAGGAAATACCTATTATATCGATTCCGAATGTTAACTAATTGGGAATTGGAAATTCACTTGTTTTTTGTAATGGGAAAATAATACGTTTAACTAAAAGATCTACGTCCCTAACTCTTTCCCCAAATTCTTTTAATTATCAATCAAATGAAACTAATTTTATTTTCAACGAACTCATCCGGTTCTCGGCAGTTACATGAAATCTAAAAATAACGAGATTTAATCTTTAAATTACCGAAGCTAACAATTCATTTCTAAATCTTCATTAAAGCCCCCTCTGCGTTCTTTTTTTCCTCTCTCTCTCTCTTTGCAACCCTACATACCACGAAACTCCCCTCATTTAATTGTCATCAACCAAATTAATACCCTCCCACAACCCATCGAGTCTCAAACGATATTCAACTCCAAAGAACGAATCTCTAAAAATCGAATAAAGAAGGCAATAAAAAGAAATCGAACCTTCCCTTTCCCTCCCCCCGTGTGTGTGAAGACTTGGAAATAAATGATTATTCCATTCCCTTCTTCGCCAAAACGCTTATCCAACATCATTGCGAGGCAAAGAGCAAAATAAAGCGGAGAAAATTCGTCGACAATCCAGCTCCGCTCTAGGTACATCCCCTCCTCCCAATATATAGATATCCTCTCCCCCATCACCCAATACACACACGTCGTGAACTCCCCCTAGAGGCGGGATAACTTTATTACCTTTACACACTGGTACTTAGGTCGTCGTTTAGATCCGATATTAAACTCTGTCGCAGGGACTTCTGCTTTCTAGAAAGTGCATTGATTGGGCCCTCAGGCCTCGTCAGGCCCAATATAACCTCCATGAAATGATGTTGACTTCCAAGTCCGGTAATCACGGCAGTCGGGGCCAATTTCGAAACCGGGGATTGGAGGAAATTTCCGTTTCAATATTCCTTTATTAAACAGTTGACTGGTTACACAATGCAGTTCGGGAGATATAAGCGCTACTGATGTCCGGAACGCCTCCAGGGATTTTGGAGGAGGAAGAGGAGGAGGAGGGTCTGGTCATCGCCTCTGTGCCTGCCGGTCAGTCGTCCGACTGGCCAAGGTTTCCCGGTTTTCGTTATCAAAGGAGGCGCGTGTAGTATTCTGATTCGTGTTCATTAGAGGTATCTAAATTTCGGGGGTGGAAAGGAAAGGAGTGTGTGGGGGAAGGGGATGGATTAGAAGGAGGGGGTGGTGGTCAAAACGATCGTTTCGTTTTGAGATTCGTTGTGATTTGTGTGATTTTTTAGTTGAAAAAGGGAATTATTATTATGATGTCATTTATGTTGTTTGGCATCAACAAATATTTGAGTTTGCACATATTATATGTAAGAGAAAATCATTAACGTGGGTTGTTGGCGACTGTCCTCGTAATTTTAAACTTCGGTCAAGTGACGAGGACGACACCCGAGCTGCACCCCTCTTCGTCTCCTGACTTCCACAACACACCAACGGAAGGAATTTGAGCCTCAACAGATTTAACGGCGATGGGTTTTCGGGCGCGGGGGATGTCAAAAATTTTTTCGTCAAAATTACTCAATTTAAGCAAAAATAGCTAAAAGGGTTTTTTAAATCATCTTGAAACCTATTGGTTTTTTTCTTTATTTTTTTTTAATTACATATTATAAACTTTAAATTTTTTAATGACAACGTTGGTAATAAAATCGTATTATTTTTTCATTTATTTTTTGTTTTTTTGGGAAATAACACCGGTGTTCGGTTCGATTCTTATGTTCAGAATAAAAGTTCGTTTTGATCGGGATATTCGAAATTTTTATCTCTTTTTTTTTTCAAATTTCGGCCCTTGTCGAGTTTTTTTAAAACTACTACGATTTAAAATTGTGGAAAAAGGGGATTTGGTGTCCTCATAGTATTTTTGGGAAGAAAATTTGTTTAGATTTCTTTTTGGAAGCTTTAACAAAAGATAAATTTAAAGAAAACCATTATATTTTTATAAATTTCACTGAATTTTATTGGACAGTTTTGGAGATATCACGTTTTTCCTGCACAAATTATCGCAAAAAATCATTCTTCAAAAAACATTTTTAAAAAAAGTATTCTTATTGGTTATACAAATTAAATATTAGAAAAGTTACTTTAAAAAACTCTCCAGCTTTATATATAATATATTCCTTCTTCCTCAATACTTTTTTTCTTTTTTTTTCTTATGTCCCTAACATCAAACAACTAAAAAAAACCTTTTCAACCTAGTCTCAGATACCTTAAAGTGGTAACAAATGGTACAAAGATGTTATGTTTTGTAATAGAAAATACTTTCTTCTGAGAGAAAAGTGAGTGTTTTATAACATCACGCTTTAAAGCAGTGATCCCCAAAGTGATCTATATCGACCCTCAGGTGTCTATGACGACCAGAAAGGGGTCCACGTCAGCAAAAAAATAATTTCGGGGTCCATGAAGTGTAAATGGTGGCCTACAATAGTGACTCTCGTTAAACCAGATCATGACTTAAATTTTGAAAGAAAATTTAATCAAGTGAAAACAAGACTTACATATTTACTACACTTAATTAGGTTAGTTTGAAGTTATAAGGTGACAGCATAAATTTTATTAAAACAAGGATCATCATATTTCACTGTTTCTTGCCGGAATTAAGCTAAAGGGGTATAATATTGAACATCACGAATTTTTCCAGTTTCTCAATTCGTCACAGATTATCTGCCAGAAAAATGACGTTTTAACCTACGTTCAATATTCAAAGGCCCTTTATTCAGATTTTGAAACTAGGTCTGGGAATGCTTTGTCTATAGTAATACCATAGTAGGCAATGAATTCATATGGTCACACTGAAAAAAAAAATGTCAGATTAAAAAAAGGGACTCATCGGAATAGGCACTAAGGAAGATTTTAAAGTAAAACTTAGAAACAGATATCAGCAGTTTTGGCTTTAAAAGGGTATGCCTGTTATTTATCTCGAATTGTGGAATGTCTTCAGAAGGTTTGTAGTTGCTTTTTTGATGAAAAAAGAGTTTCAGCGAGGTTTTCAATCACCAAAACAAAAACAAGGAAAAAAATTGGACACTACTAACTGAGGAGATTTAGGGTTAAATCTCACAAGATTGATGCGAAATGATGAAAATTTGTTACTGAAGCACCAGATTCGTCTCTTTTATTAAAAACATTTGTTTGTTGCTCAGTTATTTTATTTAGCAGTTATTTCATGCAATAATTAAATTTTAATTTAAGAAACACATGTTAATGAATTAAGTTTTAAACACTATAGTTAGAAATTTTAAAAATCTTTTGGCCGTTTTCCCATTTAAAAAGTACGGGGTTTGAACTAAACGGCTTTCCCATTCTCGGGAACAGAAAAAAAGGCCTCAATTTTAAAAATTTGCAAATTTTAAACTCATACCTCTGTTAACAATATAGTTTTTTTAAAATTGCCAAAATATTCCAAAATATTTTTTTGTTATAATACGTAAAGGCATAGCTCTTTTTAACATTACGATATAGGAAAAAAAGCCCCAAAACACTTTTTAATACCAGAAAAAGGGGTAACTCAGTTAAAAAGGGGGTATAAAAAAAAACCCCCTCCCCCAAGGATAGTAAAACCAGAATATCATATTAAGGGTTTCATTTCTCTTATACCTAAAAAATGTTCCAAATTCTGATCCTACCCTTTTAACATTAACCGGTGAGGGGGAGGAATTTTAACCTCGCACTGGGCTCACACGAGGGTTTTGGCGACGGACCCGAAATTTTTAAAACCATGGTCAAGAGACGTGGACGACACCTGAGCTGGCACTCCCTCCTAACTACCACACCACACCCACGGGAGAACGTTTGAGCTCTTCGACAGATTTAACGTGCATCGCTACCCTACACGGCGGGTCTTTAGTAGTACTGGGCTCGAACTCATAACATGCCTTTCATGATCTGATATTCTGACCACTGGGATACCGCAGCCCTCTTAACATTAACCGAAGACAGCCTTAAAGTAAATAGCTCTATACCAGCTGTCAAAAAGGCATTTAAGTTGATAAGTTTGCAAAAATTCAATATTTAGTAAGCAGGAGTCTACCTCAAATCGAAAAACATTGCCAGGGGGTCTATGAGACGAAAAAGTTCTGGAACCTTTTCTTTAAAGCAACACGAGGGCTATTAGAGACGAATCTCGCAATTTTTCTCTTATTCCTACTATTAGCCACAATCTCTCTGTATATATTTATTTATCTAGGTGGAATTTTCAATCGTTAATAAAATACATTTTAAAGTGCTCCATTGAGCTGAAATTTTATATACATGTTTATTTTGGATGACAATACAATAATATAAAAATAATTAATAAAAATTAATTGATTAAAACTAATTATTTAAAAAATTACAAATACAGCAACGTTGGCATCATTTTTGGCGACTTAGCGTCCCTTTTGATGACTTGTGTCAAAACTTGAAACGGTTTTCTTCTCACGCTTTAAAGTATTCAGTTGAACTGAAATTTTATATACACGATTGTTTTGGATGACAATGCGATACTTTAATGATAATTAATAAAAATTAATGACCACTTAATGTTGTGATCCTGTCCTATGTATAAGCATATCTATATTAACTGTAACTATTTAATAAAAAGAAGATAAAATAAAAATTTTCTTTGTTGATCTAAGTAGGAATTGACTTAAAAAAATTTCTTTATATTACTTGTGTATTCCCAATCAAATGACGGATATGAAACCCACTCTTGCACAATGTTGCCAAAAGAGGCACATCTCTGGTCTCCGATGATAATCATAAAGCGCAAAGAGGGATTGTTCTTTGGGGATGATGAAAGTCCTAATGAACCCCACGAAAACATCCCCTCCGCCATAATACTGCCACCACCGGCTTATATCCGGCCAATTTTGTAAACGGAAAGCAAGGGTTTCCGTTGGAAATAGGCGTATTATACCTCGCCCGCGTAAGCAGAATTGACCAGAAAATAGGATTCGTCGAAGCAGGCGACTATCTTCCATTCCTTTTATGGGGTCTCAGGGGTGTTAATTTTGTCTCGAGGGGTGAATATATAAACAATTTTAAAACAGGTATAATCCTTTTAAATTTAAATTAAATAATTCGAATCTTGTACACATTATTTACAAGGGATTGTGGCTTCAAAAAAGTACAAAATGTTTGAAATATAATCATAATTTAAAAATTATAAGCATATGAAATTTCTGTAATAAATATTAAGTAATTTTTGCGTTGCGCACGCTATTTTCTAAAATAGTAGCTTCTGATGTATAGAACTTTATAGAATAATAAAATGTATCATACTCAAAACCCAAATAAAGGTAATATATCTTTTTGTGATTTCAAAATATTTCAAAAATATTGAAATTATTTTTTTAAAAAAATTGAAAATGTATTTTTTTATTTTTCTAAAATTATAATTTATTATTCTATTTACATAAAATTACTACAGTGTAATAAGGATACATTTCACTTTATAAATCAACTTATAGTAGTAATTAAAGCTGCTATTTTAGAAAAAAATGCGCAACGAAAAACAATAAAAGAAATGTTTCTTATTTTCATGCATAATTTTAAAATTATGATTATAACACTTTTTACACTTTTCAAAGCTCCATTCCTTATAAATAATGTTTTAAAGATTCGAATTTTTTAAAAAAAAAGGGGTATCCCTTTTAAAAAAATTTATATTTTCGGCCCTCTAGAAAATTTAACCCCCCTGAGCCCCTTTTTAAAGGGAAATTTATTTGGGTTCTTCACTGCGTATCTATGTTTTTAATCAGGAAACAGATTTAATGTTCGATACACAAAGAGGTATTTCATTTTATTTTGAAATTGTAATTTATTTTCATATAATTACACAACTATTAAGCCTTATATTTCTATGCCGGCTGGGTAGCGTACTTGGTTTGTCGCTGGCCTTGTGCTCCCAAAGATATGGGTTCGACCAAGCCCAAGTCGGGGGATTTTCGTGACGCGGAAAATCGATAGCATCCATGTCGTATGTATACGCCTTTAAAAAATCTCTAAAACCTGTTTTGGGTTGGGGTCTCTCTAAAATTAAATTTCTAGTACCATTTCACATTCTCAGAACTGAGTGTCAGAAAAGTAAATAAAATTAGATTGCGGAGATTTGTGTTTCACCTATATGGTGCCGCGTTGTTCCCCAAATTCAGGGGGAAGGGAAAAAGGGTGCAAGGTAAATACCAATCCGCAGCCCCATTAAAAAAAATATTTCTAATTATAAATAATTAGTTGGGGGGGTAATTTAATACAACGACATGGGGCTTATAAAGACGGGTCTTGCAATTATGAACAATGTGTAAGTGAGGAGGACGTCACCTGATTTGATTTGATTTTTTAATTTAGGCTTTTAAGCGACGAGGAAAGGGCGACGCTTATTTTGATCAACGGTCAAATGACAAGGACGACATCTTAATTAGCACCTCTTCAAACTTCACACCCACCAAACTAGGACTGAACTCCGACTCGACAACGCGGTCACGGTTTCCGACCCAAAGGGCACCGAGCTTGCACTCCATTTTCAAAACTTCCACTCCACCTAACTGAAATTTAAACCCCGGAGTTTCAAAATCAGGTCTTTTATGGAAAGACGACGGGAAGTGGATCAATTTAATTTCCCCTTTTGTAAATTTTTTTTCTCTAACACTTTAAATATGAAGCAATATTTTATGCCTTAATTTGATTACAATAGCATCTTGTTTCAGTGGCGCACGCGGGAGGGGGTAAAACATAGAATTGTTATCCGGCCGCTTTTCAGAATTGGTTGCTGATATATCTTTATGGGGGTGGATCAATTTTATATTTTCTTATAAATCGCTTGGTGGCAGTGGTCACACAAAGAGGGGAGAAGGGTCCAGCCTCCCCCCCCCAAAAAAAAACCCTCGATTTTTTTTTCGATTGATTATAATCCTATGTATATAGTACGTAAAATTTAATAAAGTATTTGTTATTAACAATTAATTTTATTAATTAATGCTAATTATTTATTCAGTAATTAGCTTAGTGTTTTTTGTACCCAAAATTGGCAAAATTAAAAGAATATGTTGGGAGGCGCATTGGAGCATGATACTAGAATGGTGGACTTCTGACCCTGGACCCCCCCTTCAAAAATTCCTGTGTGCGTTACTGTCTTGTTTCAATCACGAACAATACTTTAATAAAATTCGATTTTCCCTGAATGCCCCGAAAAATCAGACGATTTTTTTTATGCATATATATATATATATATTTCAACATCACGTGATAACAATCTCAAAAAAGGATCCTTTTAAATCCAAACTTCAATTCCGATACCCATTGAATAAATAGAAAAAAACACTAACAAATAAAGCATCGGGTTATTTGAAACTTTGAGGATACTTTGTTAAAAATATTTATCTCTCTCGGAGGATAATCTTTCAAAACAGCCTGGAAGTTGTTTTGACAGAAAATGTTCAGCTTGACATGTTATTTTAACTCTACCCCACCCATCAGAATGTGTGGATTGGGTGGGCACTTCCCTTTTGAGTAGAGTTCCTGTATAAATTTGTTCAAAGAACTTTTAGTTTCCTTTCAGTTTGAAAATCCGTTAGTTGAAATATTTCTATTTTATGAGCAACACGTATAATAAACAAAAAATTACGTAAGATGTGTGTCATCATTAAGTTATTGGGTAATATTTTTCATTACATGTACTTATTCTTTTATTTATATTATAAGATAAATATGGCTTTATTCTTCATGATAATGTTTTTCTCCAATTTAACCCGAAATGTATGAGGATGTTAAAGAAAACTAATTTCTTAACAAATTTTTAAGAATTGTGATTGCAGACGACAGTAAGAAATGGAACAACATACATTTTTTTTTTTACTGAAAACATTTATAAATCCCCGTGCAAAGTATCACGTGGGGCTTACAGAAGCAAGTAGGAACTCATATTAAAAGAATGAAAGAGAAGGATTACAAATATTTACAACAAATTTACAGAACTTTCCAAAGGCCCTTCTGGTGGAAATAAGTTGGCGAAAATTCGATGGCCAATTTATATTAATGCCCTTGAGAGTCAATTTTAGGATCCTTTTTTTCTATGACAAATTTGGAACACAGAAGGAGCACATGTTCTACGTTTTCCTCACCATCAATATTACAATCGCAGGAAGATGACGGAGCCACAAATTAAATTTGTTCAAATATCTTTTAAAGTTACCATGACCAGTGAGAAATTGGGGGTTTTTTTGTAATTAGTATGAAAATTACAGCATGGAAGTCTTAATAATTGTTAAAAAAATTTCTTTGTAAGGCTCCCTTTATTTGAAATGAGATATTCTTGGTTCCAAGACTTCAACGTTCTTTCTTGGGTAATCTTCTTGCAAAAGGATTTAGAAATATGAACGGCAATGTCAATTTCGTGCTTGGTGGCAGCCTTTGCAATCCAACCAGGTCCGCTCATTTCCAAAAACGTCCGTGTGTACATTAACAAGTGCAAAAACTATCGAGATATTTTTTTTTATCTTTCGGGCTTTTAAGACGCTTTTGTATCTCGACAATTATGTCGTTAGACGAAGAAATACACTTCAGAGAATCGGTAAGAAGGAAATAGTCTGAGACAGGGGTACTCAACTTTTTTTCACATACATATGTTACATATGCCGGGTCACATACTATGTTATTTTTTTACGCGGGCCCTGCACGAGGTTTTCGAGGGGGGAAATTTTTAAGACCAAGATAACATAGAAAATTTAAAATGTGGAAAATTGATCAAAATATTAAAACTCCTATTTTGCTATCTTTTAATTATTATTTTTATATTTTTTTTTTTTTTGTCACTGAATTTTTCTGAATTGGAAGCATTTAAGAATCACTCCTTCACATTTCTGCATCAGTAAACAGTTTCATATGATTACCAATGATATAACAAATTTCATAAGGGGTCTTTGTTACCACTGACAAAATAATTTTTTGCTGTTGTAAAGATTATTCAAGAAAGCCTATTCATCACCTCTTGAAAGAGATCTTCGAGGAAAAGTGTCACTGGACGATTCCTCTTTTTTTTATGTGTAACACCTTTCCTCTCAGTTGCTGGTTTTTGTGGGAGTGATTTCATAAAAAGGGACGGATGTGTGTAACAGGATGTGACGTAAGCGCTCACTACTTCATTTGACCAATGAGAGTGCGTGGCTTTTCGCTACCCTCGCGGGGCCCAACTCTGTAGCCATCCTCGGCGCTTGACTCTAAATCCGTTAGTCACGATTTTGGGGGGAATAAGTGCGGGAATGCTTATTTGAAAATGGACAAACAGTGATTTCGGTGGTCTATACATTTCTTCGAATAAAACGTTAAAAAAAAAGTTTTTCCTGCATTTTGTACTTTTACCTATAAAGAAGGGGGTTCCGCTTTTTAAAAAAATTATCACCCCTTTCCCCTTTTTTTTGAGTGGTGATTTTATCTTTAACTTCTTTTCCAAAAATAGCCGCTCAAAAACTTTTATGAATGATGAACTCAAGCTCGAAATGAACACAAATAAAATGTTTCGACTCCCTTTAAAGGGGTACTTTATTGACGTTTTTTCAACGGTTTTAAATACTTTGAAATCAAAAGTATATGTGTCATTTTTTAAAGTATATGTGTCATAAAATTTTTCTTTTTTGTTTTTTTTTTTTTCCCCACTCTTCCCTAAATTGCACAAGAATAATTGTTTTGATAAAATATTGCTTACCCCCTGTTGTTAATTAAATAAAATTTTATTAAAGATATAATTATTCGATAGAAAATTTTTTCCCAAACATACCCCCCGGGTTTTTTCAATTTTTTTTGGAAAAAAGTTAATATTGCGTATTTACCACGATAACATGTCAGATGTTACAAATCATATGTGACTACTGTAACACTCGTTTCTTTTTTAAATACAACACTTTCGTGACTAATCAAACAATTGCTGACCCACTCTTGTTTTTCACTACAGAATAGTCAACTTCTCCAACCTCTCAGTCTGGAAACAACCTATTTTCTTCTAGTATTTTTCGCTTGCAAGATACGGAAGATAGTTAAAAATTAGTTACATTCATAAAATGGTCGCTACTCCACTGTTGTCTACTATCACTAATTAGAAAAAATATCAATTCGCACCCATACGACATCGACAGCAAATAAAATTGGATATATTTGATTTCTTAACAAAATTTCCCCCCAAATTTTTATAAATAAATGAATTTTTTTAAAATGGTCGACCGGGCCCTTAAAAGGCCCCGTGGCCCCCCGTGGCCCGCGGGGTTTCAGGTTGGTATCGCTGGCGGATGACACTATTTTGCTCATTGACCCAATTAATAGCGAAGTTAAAACATAAAAGTTCAGCTGAACAACATACACATTATGGATTTAAAAAATATATATTATTTGAAAATTATTTTTGTGATAGAGAGTATTTTAATAAATGATATTGTGACGTCTTCGATTGGGGTGAACCTCACCTATCTATTCATCTGAAGTTTTATGGCCCCAAACAGACGTTAGGTGACAAGAGCACGTGGCCATGGGGTCATTGTTTATTGTCTGGCCTCGAACAAACGCAGACATTGAGTCTGGAATTTACAATAACCAAAGAGTGCCGGTGACAATAGGTTGACGTATAGGCGAAGTCTGTATGAAAGCCGGTGCCGAGAGGAGAATGGGGTTATAAAACTCAGGTGGTGTAATGAATAAGAGTTTCAGAAGTTAGATGAGAATTATGGCGCCCTTAGATTCCAGACAGACCTGGAATGTGTTTGTGTTTGCCGCACAAATAGGAGACGAATGTGGCCGAGGACGAGGGCAGACCTTTTTGGCCTGCCAATGGGGAAGACGAGGGGCGTGTTGTGGACCCGCGCCTGGTGTTTAAAAGGGGTTGATTTTGAGGAGAAAGGGTCGGAGAGGAAAAACGAAGATAGAGCCTGGGGGCTGGAGTGGGGGAAAAAAGATAGAGCCCTGGGGGAAGGAAAAGCCCCGATGGTTAGAGTCCTGGATGGGTAAACTAGGAGGAGCCCCGGGAAAAACAAAAGGGGTTGGCGAGGTGCCTTTCGGAAAAAGGATTGAACTCCCCTGGAAAAGACTGTCCGCCCGGCGGGATATTTATTGGATTTTTAGTAACCATGGGAAGCAAATAAATACTGCTTTAATTTTAAAATGAGGCTGTGACAAATTTTCTTGTTTGCTAACTACTCACGACGTTACAATATGTTTTAAATGTTCAATATCCATTTTGTTGAAGTTAAATAGTCATTTGTTCAATTGCTCACTGGCTTAATAACAATAATTATTTTCTTGAAATGCACTATATATAAATATATTAAAAATAAATTATTCCTAATAGACACATGATAACTGCAAACACGTGTTTCTAGTCAATCAGTTCATAAATTCGTATGACGTCATAGTCACATTATAAATTCAATCATGTGTTTCCAACTCATCAGTTAATGTGCTTCGCTGTTGCCAACTTTTGCTTTTTACAGAAACTTTCTTGTAAAAAGCAAATATTTGCCAACAATAACGCACATAGGTAAATTAAATATACTGGGTTTTAAAATACACATAAAATTAAGAATACGTTGATTTTTTTTTTAATTTCGAAAACTTTTTGTGAAGAACCTTAATACTAAAACATAATCAAATTATCAAGTTCGAAATTCTATGTATATTTTACTTGAAGAGCAACAAGTTGCCGTTGTTGCAATGCCACCCGTTCTGACGTTGTCAGATCGAGGCACACGAAATTCATCGCGGCAGTGGGCTAGATGTACGCCTGCCGTTAGTCATAGCTTTGATCACCATTCTGGTGACAGTGCGATTTGGCTCGATTCCACCCCAATTTTGAGAGAGGAACCTTGAATGTTGTCATGGGGCCTCCACCTCTCTTCCCTTTCCAGCAAACCTCACGAGAAGACTTGCGGCTCGACCGTTTAATAACCACAAACAATTTCCAAAATAATGCAAACCTTTCTTTGAAATTTAAATATCCTTAAAGGATGCATTTCTTACCATTATTTTAATTAAAAACTGTAAAACAATTTTTTTTAAATTTAAAAATGATATTTCTTGTACATTATTTTTATTAAACTGTAGGAACAACTTTTTTGTTAAAAATGAAATTTTAAATTTTTTATTTTCCCCTTAAAAGAAAAAAAATGAAAAAATTTTTAATATTAATTTTCCTTTAGTGGTTTTTTTTTGCTTTGGGTTTTTTTCACTTTTTTGTTCCGTTCGATTAAATTTCCTAACTCTCAAAAAATTTCTTTCTTTTAAGGGATTTTAGCTCTTTTTTTTTTTTTTATCACCATTTTGAAGGAATTTGCTACATGTTTAAAACATAAAAATTCCTGTATACCATTTATTGCTAATTACTTTTTATTGTAAATGTACATTTCTACGTCAGGCATTCATTTTTAAATACGTATATATTTAACCATACCACCGAAAATAAATCAGTAAAATTAAAGTTTATTTCACACATTGATGTAAAGTGCCTCTGTAAATATTTTTGAAGAAACATCCCCATTCTTTTATTGTACACTGGTGTGCAAAAGTTAAGAAACAAGTACATTTTTGCATATTTTTCAAAAACTATTGAATTAATTGAGGTGAAATTTTTTTGACACAAAAATACTTATTACTAGAGAGATAATAAAACATCCACACCTCCTGATCTTGATTTATGTTCATGAAAACATGGTAGTCCACAAAACAAGTAATATAAAAAAAATTAATTCAATTCCTACTTAGATCAACAAAGAAAAATTTTATTTTAGCTACTGTTTTTTAAATAGTTACAATTAATATAAATATGTATATACATAGGATAGAGTCACAACATTAAGTGGTAATTAATTTTTATTAATTATCATTAAAGTATCGTATTGTCATCCAAAACAATAGTGTATATAAAATTTCAGTTCAACTGAATGCTTTAAAACGTGAGAAAAAACCTTTTCAAGTTTTGACACAAGTCGCCAAAAGGGTCGCTAAAAATGATGCCAACGTGGCTATATTAGTAATTCTTTGAATTAGTTTTAATCAATTAATTTTTATTAATTATAATTAAATTATTGTATTGTCATCCAGAATAATCATGTATATAAAATTTCAGCTCAGTTGAGCTCTTTAAAATGTATTTTATTAATGATTGAAAATTCCACCAAATAAATAAATAAATATATATATAGAGAGTGTAAGCTAATAGTAGGAATTGATTGATTGAACATTAATGTTGCACTGTTCAGCTACACGAGGGCTTTTGGCGACGGACCACGTCATTTTGAACCATGGTCAAGTGACGTGGACGACACCTGATCTGGCACCCCTCTCTCCTAACTACCACACCACACCAACGGAGGACGTTTCAGCTCTCGACAGATTTAACGTGCATCGCTGCCCTACACGTCGGGTCTTTTAGTGGTATTGTGCTCGAACTCGTGACAAGGCATGCCACGATCCGATACCCATACCACTCGGCTACCGTGGCCACTAGTAGAATTGAAATGCTGTAGCAAGATGGCAATTGAGGTAGATTTAATTATGGGATATGATTATCTTCTAACGACAATACAGCTCTCACAATGAATTCTCATGTTGTTTACCAGGTTTTGGTCCAATACATCTCATTCATCCACCAAGACACTTCTTAGTTCCGAGAGTGTCCTAGGAGGGAGATGGCGAGGCGTAACTGCTCTACCAAGAGCATCCCAGACATACTGTGTAGCGGTGTTTCTTAAACTACGGTTCGAGTGACTTGCAGCTGGGATCATCAAAAATTCTAAGAATTTTGATAATATTAATAAAATACATAGTGCACAGTAAAACCTGTTTTTTGTGGTAGATAGGGACCGCATAAAAATAATCCGCACAAAAAAATATTCGAAAATTTCATACATTCTTACATATAACAAACAATTTTGTCGAAATACTTCAGAAAAAAATTTTTATGTGGTGGAGAGGGACCGCATAAAAAAAGTCGCACTTAGAAAATACGCCAATTATTTACGAAATTTATGAGAAAGTACTTCCATTACAAAATAAATAATTAAATTACACATGGAAACATTTCTAAAACATATCGTTTCTCAACGTATACATGGAGAACTTTTCAAAATGCACATACATAATTCACTGCTACTCATCGTAATCCAAAGCGCTCTTCTTCCTGTGATGAATAAGTTCAAAACCGCTTTCGTCACTTGGAGGTACAATTTCAGTTGATTTATTTTTTGGCACTATAAAGTAAAAGATAAGTTTCTGCGACGAAGGTTGGTTGGTCAGTAGCTTGTAAATGTCACGATAGCCAGATATGCTGCATGATCGAAGGTATTTCTGAAATTTCATACTCCTTTCGGATTTAGTATCTATTTTAAGAAAATGCTTTTCCAATTTGTTGAAATCTGAATCCCGGCATATATTTTATCCGCTCTCAAGCAATCCGATTCTTCTTGTCCGTTCATAATCTATCAAATTTTATAGATAATGTCACTGTCATTAAAAGTTTCGTCTTCAATTGAACGCGGGTTGTTGGCGCGTCGAGAGAGAGAGCAACTGAACGTACATTTGCTGGGAGATTGTTTGCAACAAATGATCATAGAGTCTTGAAGTGTATATACGTATATTGCAGGGGCGTAACATGAACTCCCCGTAACCCCTATATTGCGGTGGGGGTAGGCCTCCAGGGAGCTCAAAGCCTGACTAACGCTAAGTACTTATTTACCCAATTTGTAAAATATAAAGGTAAAATCTAACTTTGCAGGAGGGGCTAAGATTATACGATACAACCCTAGTACATTAACAGAAAACAATATAGTGGTGTCAAAGCCGTTAAAATTCATGTACTGCATACAAAAAGATCGCACAGAAAAAATCACATAAAACGAGTTGCACAAAAATAAAATCGCGTGAAAAAGGACCGCACAAAAGCAGATTCTACTGTACTACGTATAAATACATTACAAATAAATACTAAAATACAAATAAAAAACATAAAAGTACACAAACGTGCATAAACTTTTCGCAATTTTTGGAATCACACAAATTTTTTGTACTAAAAGGGGGGTCGCCACCCCGAAAAGTTTAAGAACCCTTTGCTATATAGGATTCAAATCTGGAGATCTAGCCGATCACTTCATTCCGCTGAATAATTCAATCTCGAGATCAGACAAGCTATTTATGGAGCTATGTGTATTTTCGTTCATAAATACACAGGGCTCTAAGATTTGCCCTATGCCTATATGTCAATACGTTTAGAATAAATCTTCAAATAGTTTTGACTCATCAGTGAAAAGAACGCAATGCTCCCGTGTCTAAGGTTAATGTCTGTACCACAGCGTTTCTCAAACTGTGGGGCGCGCCCCCTAGGGGAGCGTGATAACCCTACAAGGGGCGAGCATATTGAAAAGTCGAAAAAAAGAGAGAGGTTTAACAAAATTATTAACTTACTGAGAAAGTAAACAAATAAAATACATTCTGAAATAAAAAATAAAATGTATTCACACTGATATAATACATTGCGCAGTGCTGATACATTTATAAATATATTTTACAATTAACTAAACAATACTAAGTTAAGAGCGTTTAATAATTACCAATGACCCCATCGGCTTTTCAGATATAAAATATTATACAAAAATTAACACTTTTTTTTTTTTGATAATTTGTAGGTTTATAATTAAATACCGATTAAAAATTACGCAATTCGCTCCCTAATGCCACCGTTTTACACGGATGCTAGCGTATGTGGTACATTGTGGAGGGGAGGGGGAGTAGAAAAGGAACAAATAAGCAAATCCTCTGAAATAAATAAATCCTTAGCAGACACTGTCAATGTCCTTTTATATCATTCCAAAGCCTTCTAAATAATTGTATAGATAGCAGTGCACAGAAAAGTTTGTATTTCGGGACGACGTACATATACGTCCGGGCCAGTGGCGCACACAAGGGGGGTCCTGGGGGTCCGGCCCCCCCAAAGCCCTTGATTTTTTTCCGATTGGTTATAGTTCTAAGTATATAATACGTAAAATTTAATTAAATATTTGTTATTAATGATTAATTTTATTAATTAATGCTAATTATTTATTCAATAATTAGTTTTTTACTGTGTTTTGTTACTGAAAATCGACAAAATCAAAAATAGCTTGATACAAGAATGGTGAACTTTCAACCCCGCACCCCCTCCCCCTTGAAAAATTCCTGTGTGCGCTAATGGTCCGGGCAATTAATGCTTTGGCTGAGCGAGACGTTTATATACGTCG
The DNA here is from genome assembly GCA_019973955.1 of Trichonephila inaurata madagascariensis. NCBI lineage: Eukaryota > Metazoa > Arthropoda > Arachnida > Araneae > Nephilidae > Trichonephila > Trichonephila inaurata. The sequence continues at coordinate 247,019 of BMAV01008699.1, read as the reverse complement.
GTGGCACTTAAAAAGTCGTATTGTAGCCTTAAATTCAAGGTATTGTATTATTGAATTCAATACATTGTTATTGTTGGGGGCGATGAAAATTATGATTGAAAAGTGGGTCGCAAATGTTGAAAGTTTGAGAAGCACTGCTGTACCATGTCAAGTACTCCCCTGTGACCTGTTTGAGTGTGATATCGCCTATTGGTCTCCTAACATAAAGCCCTGCCTCGTTAAGCCTTCGCTAAACAGTACCTCGAAACTGAGGTACCAGAAATAGTGGAGAGCTAATTTGCGAATTGAGTAGTTGTCTTCTTTCTGGTTGCACCTTGCAGTTAAAGGAAAGTATTCTGACTTGTGGTTGCTTTTGTGCATCCCGTAACTGGTCTTCTGGATATTGTTCATGTCTCCTGGAATTGGCTCCAAAATCTGGAAAACCACATAGCGGATTCACACTGGGCCATCCAGCTACCTCCCCTTTGGATTGCTCTGCGTCCAATCTCACCCATTGCTCTCCAACGTAACAGACATTGTCTTTGTGCAATCTCTTGCAAAAGTTTTAAAATTAATCCTAAGCCTTTAGAAATAAGATCAACATCAAAGTTGAGCAAAATAATGTTTATAAAGTACTGGTTTTCTTGGTTTTTTTTTTAAAAATTGCAAAAACTAAAAAAATAGATGAAATCTATCTGGATAAGTAAGCATATCTTTTCTTTGTTGTGTACCAACTTTCACTAAAAACAATTCACTTGTTTCTGAAAAATCCGTAAAAATACGTTTGGTTCTTAGCTTTTTGCCCACCTATGTGAATAACACAAAAAAACATACGCTTAATTTACGTGAACAATATATTCGAAACAATACTTAAAATCCTAAGATTAGTACTTACTTTATACCAACGTTAACAGTATTTATAAGTACATTTTCAGCTCTACAGTATAAAATTTCGATGTAAAACCAAGGAATGTCTTAGTGTTAAGAAACAATATTCTACACGATTAAATTAAATAATTTTTTATCTCTACGTTTTAAAAATATCTAGAGAAAAACTTTTTCGAAAATTGAGCGTTAACACGTATGTAATTAAATTATTTCTAAAACACCTACATAAAAAATAAAATTCGAAAAAAAGAAAAATCCTTTTTTCTTTAAATTTCATTTTGTCCACATTCCCTCAACTACCAATCAGCTCCTTTTCCCTTTTCACAAACAATGAATGAGCTTTCGAGAATAATGCAATAAACACTCCTCACTCTTTTCTAATTTGCACTCTTTTAAAACGCCATTTTTTTTCCCTTCCACCTCCCTTCTCACTTTGGCCAATCACAGATAAATATCGCGAGTCTTGTATTATTTATCACCTCCTCCGACCACTTGGCGAAATTAAAAATGGTCTCTTATTGTTACGTAGAAATTGGAAGCCATTTTCTGAGCACCTCACCGGAAACTCGCCAAGAAGGGGAGGAAAGAAAGAAGGAAAAGAAAATTTCTCGTTAAATGATCACCGGAAGCAATGCCATTTAATGAGTAATATCACCCCGCCTGAAGGACATAGAATTCGAAACAGATGATTTTTCATATTCTTCCATCCAACCCCTTGCTTCCCCTAGCAATTTAATACTGAAAATTTTCTAAAAGCTTACGGTCCAACGCATCCGAGTCGCAATCTTTTCTCCCGTATTGTAAAAGATGAGATCTTTAATAACTGCATCCGGAATTCGGAAATATATACCTCCCTTTGCCAGATATGCATATCGTGCCTGAGGTATGGAGTACCAAGGAGAGAGGGAGGGAGCGAGAAATACCGAAAATCTCCCGTTTCTCCTTCTCTATTTTATCCCGAAAATCGGCTCCACACACACAACAATGCACACTGTTCACAACAGGGACTGTGTTATTAGCCGGTAGACTATTTTTGATCTCCAAAATGGAGAAAGATTTCAGTTATGCTTTTCGAGAATTCTGTTTTCTCCGGAATATATATTTGTCGGATTTTCGCTCCTCCCCGGGCTACGCATTTTCCGGATCATAAGTTATAAATTTTGTCATACGCCCCGATATTTGGCGGGTTTGTGAAACGATGGTGTTATATTAAAGCAGCGAAGAGAGCAATATGAAAGATGGAAGAAGACAGTTTGCACGGTTCTGTGTTAGATTGCCGAGCATTACCGAGATGTCGTGTAGCTTTGAAATAATAAATACTAATACTAAATAATAGTAATATGCGCTCAGGAAGTTACGAAGAAGCGGAAGAGGCTTCGGCTGTTATTGAAAATATCAGGTATTAAATAAAGTAATCAAGAAGGCTTTTGTCGATGAAAAGTTTGGAAATTATGTAGGGAAAACATTTTATAACTTCAAAGGAAGGTTTTTTTAGCTTTCGGGTTTAGAATAAATAATTTTTTAAGTAAAACTTTAAAATTTTCACTAATCAGTCTTAAAACTATCAAGATACTATTTAAGAAGAGAACAAGTAATATAAAAAAAAATTAAGTCAATTCCTACTTAGATCAACAAAAAAATTTTTTATTTTAGTTACTTTTTATTAAATAGTTACAATTAATATAAATATGTATATACATATGGCAAAATCACAATATTAAATGACGAAATAGAAAGCGATTTTTCTTGTAATTTTCCATTTTTCTTTCTATATATGCTTTTGGACTATTATTTTTGTTTGTTACTATTTATTCATTTTTAATTTTAAATTTAAAGAAAAAGTTGTAAAACTGCAACATCAATGTCATTCACCAATTTTAAAAAAAAAATATTTGAACTTGAAATTTAGGAATATAAAATATTTTATCTACATTGGGAATTTGGGCAAGACTTTTTATATATATATATATATATATATATATATATATATATATATATATAATCTTGTCCAAAAAGGTAAGGATTTAAAGGGAAGTTAAATAGATAAGGATTAAAATTCCTTAGAATAATAATAGTTTATTACTATAAATTTATCATTTTTTCTAACTATAGTTACCCCCATATTCTAATATTAGATAAATTTACTTATTATTTAATCCATATATAGCTAGTGTCACAAAAGTTATGGTAGTTTGTAAACTCTTTTTAATTTTTGTTTCTATTCATTTAAACTTTTTTTTAAATTGATAAAATTTCCAGCCATTCCATTTTTTAATTTTTTTTGGACCCAGAATCTGGCAAAACTTATTTATTGTACTAAAGAATTACCCCCGAGCTCTGCGGTTTTGAGTGAAATTTTTAGGTAAGTTACCTCATCTTGAAAAGGGGTTTCCAGACATCATACCCATTAATTTAAAAGGGTTTTTTGCCCCAGTATTATTAACATAAAGGTTGAAAGTTGGCTGGCCAAAAAAACATGTTCAACTCCCCTGTTATACAAATTATTTTATAGATAACCCGCCCAAAATTAAGCAATTTTTTATAATACTGCACCCGTCCTTTTTTTTAAATTTAAATTTCCCAAATACCCTTTCAATGTTTTGGTTTTTCTTATTGTCTCTGTTTTTTTTGGTTTTTGATTGAAAAAAAGGGTTAAAACTCTATTTGTAGAAAATTTTTGCAATATATATATACAGCCGAACCTCCATATTACGAACCTCTATATTGCAATTTTTCTATTAAAGGGAAATTTTTTTTGGAACCCCCGGAACATTTCCCATTTTTTTCATAAAAAAACCCCCATAACGAAGTACATTTTTTTAAAACAACGAATTTTTTTTTTTTTGGGATTCAATTTTTGCCCCCCTTTTTTTTTAAAATATTTCTTTAAAAAATTTTGGTTTTCTTTTTTTTACACAATTTTTATGGTGGTTTATAAATCTTGAACTGGTTTTTTAGATCCAAATCAAAGAGAGCAATAAAAGTTCTGGGCGTTTTCCCTCCAAGTAGTGCAAACTTTAACCCCATTGTCCCGTTACTGGGAAAAATCTTCGATTCCTCTTTCACCCCCAGGGGGAAATCCCCTCCTAATTATAAAATAATGTATGTTTAATATTACTTGTATGCTTTTTAAAATTAAAAAAGCCCGTAAAAATTTTTTAATTTTAGTATAAAAAATTTTTTTCTTAAGATTGAAAATACAGAGGGAAATTTTTCGACATTCCTTTTCTTGTTTTCCTTACAGTTTTTTTTTTTTTTCCTTTGATGGGTAAAATATATAAAAAAAAACACATATTAATTTTAAAAAGGTGGAAAAACATTTTTTTTAATATATAGTGTTTATGAATTTAAAAATTTGTTTTATGTGGTTTTTTAAAATATATTTTTAAAAAAAAGCCAAAAATTAGTTTCCCCAAAATTACGAACTTTTTTCCGAGATTTTGCAACTTCTTTATACAGACGTCCGACTGTATATATAGGGAGACAGTGAACTAATAGTAAGAATAGAAAAAGTATAAGACAAAAATGAAAAAAAGAACTATAACTTTACTTGTATTGATATGATTTTACTAACATCATACTATAAACAACACGAGGGCTGTTGGAGACGGACTTCGTAATTCTGAATAACTGAGCTGACATCCTCTCTCCTGATTTCCACACTACAACAGCGGGAGGACTTTGAGCCTCAACAAACTGAACGTGTGTCCTATACACTACAAGTCTAAAGTTGCACCAGAACTCAAATTCACAACTTGTTGGTTACTACTTCCTGACATTGACCACTCAGCTTTTGAGGCCATAACTATTCCTTCGCAATTGCCTTAAAAACGTCAATAACTTAGTATCCTTTCATGAATTGGTAATATAAATGTCTATATATGGAAGGAAATGTAATCTATCTTTCAATTCCTACTATTAGCTCACAATCTCTCTATATTTATTTATTTATCTTGGTGGAATTCTCAATCGTTAATAAAATACATTTTAAAGCGCACCATTGAGCTGAAATTTTATTAACATGATTATTTTGGATGCCAATACAATTAATTTAAATATAATTAATAAAAATTAAGTGATTAAAAAACTAATTATTTAAAGAATTACAAATACACAGCCACGTTGGCGACATAGCGACCCTTTTGGCGACTTGTGTCAAAACTTGAAAATTTTTTTCCTCACGTTTTAAGGCATTCAGTTGAACTGAAATTTTATATACTCGATTGTTTTGGATAACAATACGATACTTTAATGATAATTAGTAATAATTAATTACCATTTAATGTTGCGATATTCTGTCCTATGTATATCATATTTATATTAATTGTAACTATTTAATAAAAAGCAGATAAAACAAAAATTTTCTTTGTTGATCTAAATAGGAATTAGCTTAAACATTTTTTTTATATTACTTGTTTATTTAAGGTATACGAATACGTTAAAATGGTCAATTTTTGCAAAAAAATCACATTTTCAGTTTTTGATTTTATAGAATAAAGCATTTATTTAGCTTTATAAAACCGTTCTTATTTTGTTTCTAGGTCTAACTAAAACTAAAATACCATATTTTTTTTTCAAAATAATAATAATAACAGACTTTTGATTTAATAGAAAAATAATTACGTATTTTGAGAGTATTTGAAAAGTAAATCTAGCAATATATATTTTTCTTACACTCAACTTGATTTGATAAAAACTCCGTCTGTTTAGTTACAAAACAAAAGTTATCAGCTTTATTTTATAGAATATTAGTGAAATATTAGCTGTACTATTTTTTAAAATAATTATGGTAATTAACAGAAGTAAAAGTTATTAACGTAAACGTTTGTTGAAAGCAAATATGCACCGAAATAGAGTTTCCGTTTCCGAGAACTTAAAAATTAGTACCAACCTAAATATTTCAACTGCGAGGGAATCAAAAAGCTAATTGATTCTTTAAAACCTACAGATGTGTTAGTAAGCAATGAAAAAAGTATTATTTTTATCTTAAGATGTTTAAGTAATATGACTTTTTTTTATTATATTTTATTGTGCATTTTGAAATAAAAATTAATACAAGATTATGTTTGGGTTAGACATGAATATGACTTTAAAATTAAAAGGATTTCAGCGATTGTTAGATATATTGAAACATCTCCATGTGACTACAAGTGTATCAACATTGAAAAGTTTTCCGGAACTTGATAGAATTTGAGTAACAGGGACTGAACGACATTCTCTGTCGGTGGCAAAAGTTGCCAGAAAAAAAAAATTAGCTAAAGAGAAAAAATGATAAAAAATAAGCAAATAGAAGGTATAAGCTATAAAAATGGTGAATTTTTAAATAAATAATTAGGTAAATATAAAAAATATGGGATAAATAGTGCTAAAAATGCATTTTTCTCAAAATCAGTTTTTCGTATATTTTGACAATTTCAAACAGGTTAACTCAAAATATTACTTATAAATATCTTTGAAACTTGGTACAATTTTTCTTATAATGTTTTCTAGGGCGGAAAGTAAAATAATGATTATAACAAGAATATTTTTTAAAATTATAGTCTAGTATTTGTATAAAAGTATTGCAAAATATGGCAAATTTCTTAAATTGGCTCTTCCACTAGCTCTGAAATTTTTATTTATTCACGTAACAAAAAGATTTTACTTTATGCCCTAGATACATATTTAATGATTATTTTAATACTAAATTTATTCAAATTAGTTTAACAGATTTTCATGTAGAAATTTTTGAAAACTTCTAAAGTTTTCATGTAGAAATTTTTGAAAACTTCTAAAATTTTGTCAAAATTCCTTATAAATTTACCAATTTTCGGACTTTTAAAAATTTATTGCAATTATTACATAAACATTGTTTATTTGCATAGAAACTGTAGTTAAAACTGGTATAAGTTTTATTCTAAGTGATTTATTTTAAAAAAGGGCTCCGAACGTATTTGTATACCTTAACAATTAATCAAGTTAACTTTTTGGTAACTGTGTACAAATTTTGAAATGGGATTTGAATAGTAATTAATGATAAAAAAATAAATAAAAAATAAAATAATAAAAACAATTTTGTGAAAGCAGATTGCACTCTCTCTCTCTGATATGAGTTTATTTTAATCCGTAATTTTTTTTTAATTTTATTTTATAAAAATATTTCGTATAATTAAAACAATTACATCACATTTCATTCATCTGAGAGCTAGCTGCAAGATTAAACATCAAATAAAAAAAAAATCTTTCCCTTCTGGGATTTATATGCAAGGCAAACTTTATGTATTTACAGCAGTAAAAATGGGAGAAAAAAATTGCATGATTTTCATTAAAAGTAAACTGAAATGTAATTTATAAAATATAGGTATGAGCAGTTTTAGTTGAAAGTTGAATACGTTCAAGAGACTTTAAGTCAATATATATTGAAATTTGCATAAAATTTTCTTTAAATTATTTGAAATCTTGGCTTTCTAAAACTGCCTTTATTTTACGATAAGATCATTAGAAAATAACTTACAAGCACTTAATACTAGAGTTATATCTATACGCAATAAAGGTAAATGCAATTTTTAAACCTATTTTCTGATTTAAATTGATTTTCGCTTTAAAATTTCAGGTAGTTTTCAAAAGCTTATGTTAAAATTTTACGAAGTATGTTTTATATATATATATAATTTATGAGATCTATTGAACTACAAGATTTCTTTTAACAGCATGTTTATCAGATTAGTGAAATTTTAAATGTGCGATAAATATTGTTACTTAAATTTTTGCAACATAAGGAACATTAAAAATCTAAATTCAAGTATGAAAAAAGTTTACATTATATATTGTTAAAAATTTATTCGTAAAATCTTTTTTGATGCAAGAAATTTTAGAAAATACGCTAATTTTTAAATATTTTAACTCAAACAATTACTTTTATTTTTTTTCTAGATAAATCTTAAAATTTAACAATTAAAAAAATTAAAACAAAATCTTTATAAATATATAGTAAATTTATTCCTTTATATCATTTTTCACTTACAAGTTAGTTTCAAACCTAGTTTCAATGTAGTATTAAAAGTTTTCAAAGACAGCTTTTAGCCAATGCGTTAAATTAATATATGCATAACATTGAATTTTAGTATCAAATTTTCTTTGATTAATATACTATGTAAATTTATCTTTCATAACTTTTGTATAAGAAATGTATCTAAAGAAACAAATTCATTTTGTATATTATGTACGAAAAGTTAAATTTGCAGAAGAAACACATAAAACCAATACTGAAATTTAGGCTAACTTGTACTGGGCTCTCAAGCAGATTCAAACCCATTTCTCACACCAAACTTAAGGGTTAATGTATGATATTAATTGGAACGAAAACTCTGCGTCGAAAAAGAACTGTGCTCTGTATTCAAATAAGCATTACTAATGTATACAAACTGTATGCTCAGGCAGCATTATTTATTTGTTAAAGCAGTGTTTCTCAAACTGTGGGGCGCGCCCCCCTCGGGGGGTGTGACAACTCTACGAGGGGGGCGCGAGCCTATTGAAAAGTCGAAAACAAAAGACTATTTTAAAAAATTATTGATTTACTGAAAGTAAACAAGCAAAATACATTCTGACATAATAAAAAATAAAGTACACATTTACACTTATAAATGTAACACTACACAATTTATTTTATAATTAATTTAACAATACACTAAGTTTAAGAACAAGTTTAATAATTACCAGTGAAGCCATTGGCTTGAAATATATAAAATTATACACAAAAATTAACACTTATTTTGATAATTTGTGTACGGTTAATAATTAATCCATTAACTGTCGATTGAAAGTTACGTAATTCGCTTCACAATGCCAGCAGCTTTCCACGTAGGCACGCGTGTATGATGCATTGAAGGGGAGCGAAGGAATAAAGAAGCAAATAATCTGAAACAAGTAAATCTTTCGCAAATATTGTCAAGGTCCTTTTATTGCATTCCAAAGCCTTCGGAAAAATTTTATGGTTAGCAGTGCGCAGAAAGGATCATTCTTTGGAAAGACGTTTATATACGTCCAGACATTAGCTTAGCGAGACGTTTATATTAGCGTTAGAAAAGTCGTATAATAGTTTTAGCGTCAAAGTATGTTATTATTGAATTCAATACATTGTTATTGTACGAGGGGGGCGCGATGAAAATTATGATTGAATATTGAGTCGCGAATATGGAAACTTTGAGAATCACTGTGTTAAAGCATGTAAAAAATAAAAGCAAAAAAAGTAATAAGCTAATAAGGCGTGTTTTTATCATTAACATTTCTGGATTATCAAAAACTCACAAAAATTTATGCGACGTCGCAGTTACATAACTGCAATCACATGTTTTTAGCCAATCAATTCATAAATTCATGCGGCGACATAGTCACATGGTAAATATAAGCATGTGATTTCAGCCAATCAGTTCATGATCTTTGCTGCTGCCAACTTTTCTTTTTGCAAAAACTTTCTTTTAAAAAGTACACATTAGTCAACGATAATGCTCATATGTATGCAAAATGCTCTTGATTTAAAAGTACAAGCACATAAAGTAAGATTTTAAAAATATCTTTAGATGAAATTTTCTTCACAGCATTTGAACATACCCAATTGTAAAATTTGATATTTTATCTTAGTTTTACGAATAGAACAAGTACAAGTTAGTTTATAGTCAATTTTGAATTCATAGAAAGCACGTGTTCATCTCTATAATGCAGTGGCGCACAACAAGGGGGGTGTCCTAGGGGTTCAGACCCCCTCAAAGCCCTCGATTTTTTGCCCGATTGATTATAATTCTAAGTATATAGTATGTAAAATTTAATTAAATATTTGTTATTAATGATTAATTTTATTAATTAATGCTAATTATTTATTCAATAATTAGTTTTTTACCGTTTTTTGTTCCCGAAAATCGACAAAATCAAAAGGAGCATGATAAAAGAATGGTGGACTTTCAACCCTGGACCCCCCCTTGAAAAATTTCTGTGAGCGCTACTGCTATCATGAGACCGTTATGAATTCAGCCCGTTCTACATTTTGAAGTGGATACATTTTTTCAAAAAAAGAAATTCAATCAAGAAGAGAAAAATAAAACACTCTCCTACATTAATCCCAATCGGAATATCAAACGCACATCGGCTCTCATCGATTAAACGTTCCAAATCATTCTATATTTAGCACTTCAATTCCCGTGAAAAGGAAGTTTTAATCCATTCGCTTTGACAGCCAACCCTGTCTTTCAAGTTACCACGGCAACGGTGGTCGCTCTTCTCTCTCTCTCAGGAAAACCATGCCTTCCCCCTTATTTCCCAGCTGACATCCATCCCCTGCGGGGTGTTTCCCACCAATACCTCGCCACAATTATTTTCTCCAGCAAATCTTTTCAATTACACATTCCATTCCCTAAAAGATGACCGTCGCTTTGATTGCAGGGCCCGGCACATATACCTGGAGAAACGGTAATGACTGGGAAACCCTTCAAAGGGAAGGTCGTTTAGGGGGGAGGGATGCCTTTTCAATCGACGATTAATTAGGCCTAACTACCGCGAAAGGCCCCGCCATGTGGTAGTAGCACCATGAAAGGCAACCGTTTACACACGGCAATTACGGAGCGGATAAAACGCGGAATTTCCATTGAGAAGACCAGGGCTGCGTTTGACGCAATGCAATCGCTGCGTTCATTCAAACTTCCATAGGAGGTCGTACGGTTTTGGTTACATCCCCCCATCTAAAATGAATAAAGTCCTGGAGCACAAGCTGGGATGGGCTTTGTATCCACCAATAAAACCGGGGCTCAGAGAGACTGTTTCCTGCTAATGATCGAAATCTAGATCTTTAACGAGGCTGTGTGTAGCCTGGTAATGTGAGCCCTCCTCACCATACAAAAGGTTACTTTTGATTCAGGATTCTGAATGCCTGGCAAGGAGAGTTTTGCTTTGATTGTGGGAAAATATGCCGAATTATTTATCCGGTAATTTGGAATCAGTAGGTTGTGCTTTAAATGAATGGGATTAATTATTTGTAAAAAAAATTATGGGAAATTTACCCGTTTTTACACATTTAATTGATTTTTTTTTCACACGGATGTGTTGGATTGTGATTATTGTATATAATAAGTTCGTGGTATTGGTGAATGTGAAATGCTATTTGAATATATTTAAAAATATTGAAAACTAAACAATCAGAATGGTGCTTTTTTATGGAAGCAAGTTCTATTGAAAATCAGAAATAATATAACAGATTAAAAAATGTAAGAAAATATTTTATCATAAATATTATAATATCCAGTGAATGAACGTTTAATAACGTCGTACATAATAACTGTAAAACGTCACGAGGTCTATTGGTGACGGACCTTGTAAATTTTAACCTCGGTCAAGTGGCAAAGACGATACCTGAGCTGCAGTGGCATAGCTATGTATTCAAAGCCCCTGGTGCAAAAAAAAAAAGCAACAAAACTATCTTGGTTGGATTTTATTATGGTATTCGACTACGTTCGGAATCGTGATTTTAAAAAAGCTCATTAATGGATAATTTTCAGATATTTAGTGTCACTTAGATTAGAATACATGTATAAAATTGTTTTATATATATATAAGGACATTTTGACAAAAAAAATTACTTAAATACAATATTTCGGCAAGAGATTAACTTAGAATAAGCTTTTTTTAAAATGTTCTCCTTTTGTCAAAAATGCTTCTATTATAATAATATTTTGCATGTATATAGCTCAGACCTCTGTACAGAGGCTCAACTATGATTTTTGAAAAATTCACATTATTTTCAGAGTTACAACCCATTGAAATAATTATCGGCGTTTTTTTTAAAAAATTTCTTCCCTCTGTTGTTGTAAAACATGGATAAACCCACTTCTAAGTTATATATTTCAAAAATTCTAGTTGAGCCTCTGTACAGAGGTCTGAGCTATAGACAGGCAAAATATTATAATAGAAGCATTTTCACAAAAGGAGAATATTTTGAAAATGAGTCATTCTATGTTCATTTTTTGTCAAAAAATATCGTAATTAAATAATTTTTTATTGTAATATTATTCTTATAAACAATTTTATATACATTTTCTAATCTAAGAGATACTAAATATCATGACTATTATCCATTTATACGCTTTGCAAAATCACGGTTCCGAACGTAGTCGGATATCTTAAGTAAAAAAGTAAAAATATATATTAGTATTTTAAATATACAAAGCTATATTTTAATAGCAGCGTTCCTCGTGTATACAAGATATGGCTTCATACTACTATATGTATGTGTATCAGTGGCGCACACAGGGGGCCTGGGGTCGGACCTCCCCAAAACCATTCATTTTTTTTCCCAATTGACTATAATTCTGAGTATATAGAACGTAAAATAATTAAATATTTGTTATTAATGATTAATTTTATTAATTAATGCTAATTATCCATTCAATAATTAGTTTTTATTGTGTTTTGTTCCCGAAAATCGACAGAATCAAAAGGAGCCTGATACAAGAATGGTGAACTTTCGACCCTGGATCCCCCCCTTGAAGAATTCCTGTGTGCGCTACTGATGTGTATGAGTATTCTTGTGTGAACTTAAGTGGTTACCCAGGTTCGATTTGACACGTGATAGAAAGAAAATGATAAAAAAAAATATGCATGAGTAAGAAAATATAATACATATTTTATTTTTATAAATAATAATATTAAATATTAATATTTTTAAATAAAATATATATATATATTTTATTTTTAAAACAACATCCCTACGGAAGAACAGAGGAGGGGGGATAAAATTACATCAGTCTATTTCAGATACTAGATCGCGAAATACTGAAACAGGAAAATAGCTTATTCTGAATCATATTATTAAAAATAAAAAGACCAAGAAGAAATAGCTCCCTGTATAGGTTTTTTAAGATGTATTTTCATGGAGTTTATTTTCAAGTAATAGATAAATGAAAAAAATTAAAATAATATGAACTTTCCTATAATTAAAGTACGCAACTATACAAACAGAGGAAAGAATTTCGGGGTATTCCCTATAGTTCGAAATTACTTTCATTTGTACAAGTTCGGCTTGTTTGGTGATCATGGTTCGAAGGCCCCCATAGCTTCAGGGCCCTGGTGCACGGCACCGCCTAGCCCATTGGTAGCTACGCCACTGCTGAGCTAGCATGCCCCTTCTCCGAGCTACCACACTAACTACACCAATAGGACATTGAGCCACGACGGATGTAAAGTACATCAGCTCTTCTACAGGGCAAGTCTTCAGTACCATTAGGGCTCGAACTCGTGATACGACAGCAACGACTTCGTGACCATAACCACTAAGCTATTGCGTGGCCACAATTTTAATATCCAAAAAAAAAAATCTAAAAGGAATGTATTAATCCATTGTTTATAAGTATCTCAAACCACACGAAAATTGACGATGGTCCCTGATTCTGAACCTCGGTCATATGACCAAGACGGCATTTAAAGAGTCGCACTCTCCAAGAATCCACATCACGCCCATGGAAGGGCATTGAGCCTCGACAAATTTAACCTGTGTTGTGACTAATGCCACCTACCTGACGATGTCAGATCGAGGCTCGTGAAATTCAATGCGGCTAAGGGCTAGAATTTTTACGCCTGTCGTTAGCCTTAGCTTTGAGCACCATGTAGATGACAGTACGATTTTGCTCAGTTCCACCCCAATTTAGAGGGAGAAAACCCTAGGGGTGGCCAGGGGCCTCCCACCTCTCTTCCCTTTCCACCAACTACACGAGAGGACTTGCGGCTCGACGGCTATTTAGAGTACCCCCATGTCGCAAAGGCACTATACATTTATAAACATCCATGTCTTCTCCGGGATTCAAACCCAGTCCTTACAGCACCGCAGTCACCGACAATTTAACCTGAACAACCCCTCTACAGAACAGATCTTTAATGATACCAGGACTCGAACACAGAAGCAAAATCGGTTACAAGTTCGCAACCCTGACCATTCCGATACTACGGCCTGATTATCCCTTATTACTGGATTATCCTAGTATATATAATTGTAATATAATTTTGAATAATTATCCTTCGCAGTAAGATTTGCATAATTTTATATAATTTCTATGCATGACAAGTTTTTTTTTTTGTCTCGTTTTAACTTTTTCAATTGTATTGTAATTTTTTTTATTAATAAAGATTACTTTTTTATTAATAAACATTACTTTCTTATTGGAAGATATGAAGGGGTATAGAATGCTTATTAAATTCACGTTGTATGTAATAAGGGTTTTATATATAAGCACATGCCTCATGCTTTGTTATTATCAGACATTTGAAAGAGCTATTGATTTTGGTAAGACATAGAAATGTTATCCGGTCGCTTTTCAGAAATGGTTGCTGATATATCTTTATGCGGGTGGATCAATTTCATACTTTCTTATAAATCGCTTGAAATATATCTGTTTTAATAAATAGTTCACCTAATGGATCACTTTCTCCGTAACTGAAATTGTAAAAAAATGATAATTTCCCAGTTCAAGTTTATTTTTGGTTTGATTTAATTTTTGTTTTATAAACGTCACACTCTAAAGCAACATGAGGCTATTGGCAACATACCTCGTAATTTTGAACCATGGTCGGGTGACGAGAAAGACCGTTGAGCTAGCATTCCTCTCTCCAAACTTCCATACCACGCCAACGTAAGAACATTGAGCCTCGACATATTTAAAGTCCCTCACACCCGCCTCTCTACACAGTGGGTCTTCAGTGGCAGTAGAAATCGAACTAATGACTCACCAAGCACGAGTTCGGGACCACCACTCGACTACTCAAACCACAAGTTTCGTCTTGGAGTTTGTGATTACAGTAAACTGATCTGCATCTTGTTGCAGTAGTTTTTGTATTATCAATGATATATAGCATACAGCCGATGCGCTTATTTCTACAGCTCATGAATTATTAATAGCTGGGTGTTTTTTTCCCTATTAAGCCTTGTAAGAAATCCACTCTTAAGAAAGCATTGGAAGAAATTCATGGAGAAAAATTAGTTGGATCCGAAAGTAACGTTGCAGTGATAGATAACATTTATTATTGCTGTAACTGTATTACTATAAGATGATTGGGGGGGGGTATGCCAGTTTGTTAATAGAATTATGCGTCGATAGATGGCAATTTTGAGCCACTTCTGTAAGAGTCTGGTTCAACGTAGAGTGTGGCTTGTGAATTTATCTGAATTAATCGTCTTTAATCGGCCTAATTCTTCGATCGGCGTTTGCCCCCTCCCTATACATGGGGAAAGACACATGGATCAGAAATAAAGGAAATGAACTTTAATTTTTTAAAATTTTATAACACTGTATATTATGGTATTAAACATAACTACAATTCATAATTATGCCGTGAGGATGGCACAGGGCTGAAGCCGACTACTACTTCAGCCTGCTGTAGACCATTCTGCAAAAACATTCGTTTTTAGCAAATCGAAGGGAGATCTATAGCTTAGAAGAGTGTTTTTTTTTTTCGCAAAATATTTTATTGTAGAGTCACGCATGTTACGGATCTGAATTTCTCTTTTTAAGTCTCTGTACTGAATTTCGTCAATAGCCGATAAAAATTACACAGATCTACACATTTCATGTCCAGTATCCCCCAATATCAAAGCCCTCAAAGGGGGTGGCGTCAAAAGTGTTAGAAAATTAAAATATCAGCTCAGTGTTGGCATCGTCTTGAATGATTGAATATTAACGTCGCACTCTACAGCTACACGAGGGCTTTTGGCGACGGACCACGTATTTTTGAACCATGGTCAAGTGACGTGTACAACGCCTGAGCTGGCACCCCCTCGTAACTACCCACCCACACCAACGGAGGTCGTTCCAGCTCTCGACAGATTTAGTACATTGCAGCCCTACACGGCGGGTTTTGCGGTACTGGATCGAACTCGTAACAAGGCAAAGGCACGATCCGATCCTATACCACTCGGTAGCGGCATCGTGCTCAACAGCCAATCGATTTATTTATTTATTGTTCATTAATGTAGCATAACAAAGCAATACAAGGGCTATTGACGATGGACACGTAATTTTGAAATATGGTGAGAAAGAAAGGAAGTTTTATTAACGTCGCTCTATAAAGCAGCACGAGAGCTCTAGAAGATAAAACTTCGTAATTTTAAACCTCGGTCAAATGACGAGGATGACACCAGAGATGGCACCCCCTTCTCCTAACAACCATATCATACCAACAGGAGGACATTTAGGCCTTGATTACATGTGCGATTACATGGCGGATCTTCAGGCACCAGAACATAAACCAGTGACACTTCAACCACGGGTTCATGACCATAACCACTAGGCTACCACGGTTACATGTTACAATATCTAGCAATTTTACTACATAAAATGTCGGGGGGGGAATACACAAATAAATAAAAAATTTTTTAATTTTTGATAGTAAGGAAAATCGAAATTATCCAATAAAATTTCGTGTTCCACATCCCTCAATATACCTGGACCTCAAAGTCCTCAATTGGTGTATTGTCAAAAATTGGAAAAAAAAAATCCGGGGTTTTGCATTGGGTTGAAGATTATTAATGTCGCATTAAAGTACACACTGGTATTAGCAATGGATACGTAATTTTGAAATTTACGTTTTGATTGGGGTGAACCCCACCCCATCAATTTTTCTGAAGTCACCCCATCTATTCATCCCCAAACAGATGTTGGGTGACAAGGCAGGTGGGATGGGGGCAGGTTTGGCTGACAAGCGCAGCATCTGGTCTGAATTTTAAGGGTAAAGAATGCCGGTGACAATAGGCATTCCTGAAAAGTCTAAAAGGGGAGGCCTGTTGCAAGTCGGTGATAGAGAGGGGCTGTGAGGCCCAGGTGTGAGATGAATGGATGAGAATTATGGCGCCCTTGGTTTCCCGACGAAGAGGGAATGTGTTTGTGTTTGCCGCGCCAAATGGGAGACGAAAGGGCCCGGGACGAGGTCGACCTTTTGACCTGCCAATGAGGGAAGACGAGGGCACCTTTTTGGCCTGCCAATGAGGAAGACGAGGGCAGACCTTTTTGGCCTGCCAATGAGGAAGACGAGGGGCGTATGGTGGACCCGCCCCTGGTGTTTAAAAGGGGTGAATTTTGAGAACTTGGGAGAGAGGAAAGGAAAACTTGAGAAGACTGGAACGTTGGACGGAGAGGAAAGAAACTTGGAGATAGAGCCCTGGAGTGAGACGGACGGAGCCTTGAATGGAAACAGAGAACCATGGAGTAAACTGGAGATTTACCCGGAAAAGCAAGGGATTGACGAATGCCTGGCGGAATAAGGATTGACCTCGAGTGAAAAGACGTCCGCCCGGTTGGGCCTATTTAACGAACATCTTTTAATAAATATGAAGATATTAAATACTGTTTAAAATTTTAAGATGAGGCTGTAACAAATTTTCTTGTGCACTAACTACTGACGACGTTACAATATCTATTATTTGAAAGTAACATATACAAAATTTAATATTTATCTTGATAATTTGAATGGCTTATAATTAAGATAGTATTGTAGTTTTAGCGTCAAAGTACATTATATATTATTGCATTCAATGCATTGTTATTATAGGGGGGAAGAAGAAAATTATGATTGAAAATTGGGCCCCCAAGTATTGAAACTTTGAGAAGGACTGACCTAATGTGTTGCCCCTCTGGAGAATCTTTCATATTTTGACTAATACCTAACGTTGATGTTATAAACTCATTTATCTGTATAAGAGTAAAAGCAAGCAATATAAAAATTTTTAAAAAATTAAGTCAATTCTTACTTAGATCAACAAATTTTTTTTTATTTTAGAGCTACTTTTTATTAAATAGTTACAATTAATAAAAATATGTATATACATAGGACAGAATCACAAGATTAAGGGGATCTTTAAATTTTTTATTAATTATCTTTAAAAAGTATCGTATTGTCATCCAAAAAACCGTGTATATAAAATTTCAGTTCAACTGAATCCCTTTAAAACGTGAGAAAAAACTTTTTTTTGACACAAGTCCCCAAAAAAATAATGCCAACATGGCTGTTTTTGGGAAATTTTTTTTAAATATAATTATTTTTTAATAAATTTAAATTTTTTATAAAATATAATTAAATTATTGAATTGTTATCCAAAAAAATCATGTATATAAAATTTCATCTCAATTAAGCGTAAACTCTTTAAAGCGCATTTTATTAACGATTGAAAATTCCACCAAGATAAATAAATAAATAAATAGAGAGTGTGAGCTAATAGTAGGAATTGAAAAGTGTAAAATATTAATAAAAAATTGCAAATAGACACAAAGATAGCTTCTCTTTTGTTCTGTTTTTCTAAATTGCGAGATTATTATTAAATTGAAAACTTTTAATTTCCCCAAATGCATACTGTAAGATTCGCTGGACTTAAAAAACTATATAGGGGGCGCTCACATTGGAATCGAGAGAGAGAATTCGACCACACCAGGAGCGTAAAAGGACGCTTACGTTCTGTAGTATGGAAAACAAAAATGGAGAAACAAAAGTTTAATGTTTAATGATATTTAGTTTTAAATATTGTGCTTGTTTGGTGTATTGTGTGGCTATACATGGAACAATAAAAATTAGCCACTAAAGATGAACTGACTATATTTATGACTGGTAAATAGTGAAATCCTCAATTGAAAACAATGAACCTACAACGACGCGAGAATATTAGTTATAATCAGTCAATAGCACTTACAGAAATTTTTCAAGGGGGGGGGGGTTCCGTTGAAAGTTCACCATTCTTGTATCATGCCCCCTTTTTATTTTGTCGATTTTGGGGGAAAAAAAACACAGTAAAAACTAATTAAATAATTAGATTTAAATTTAAAAAAATTAATCATTAATTACAAATACCTAATTAAATTTTTCGTAAAATATACTTAGAATTATAATCAATCGGAAAAAATCAAATTTTTGGGGGGCCGGGCCCCCCGGACCCCCCTCCCGGGTGCACCACCGTAACGTTTTAAAAACCCTTTTTTCTGCCTTTTAATTTGATATTTTTTAAAACAATTTTGCAAAAAAACATTTTTGGGGACCCCCTTTTTTAAACCCGACCCCAAAATGCACCCCCAATTTCTGATGATAAGCAAAATATCTTTTCTAGTGGTATTGCCGGTTTTATCACGAATTTTGCTACCAAATGAAGGATGAGTATAAAGAGTAGACCTTAATGAACTATGGGGGACCAACAAATTGTGAATTATCATTCTATTTTTCTTAAACTACGCTATGTAACGGGAAATCGGGACCTACTCTGATTTTTCAATAACTCTATTTAAAATTCAGCATATTTATTCTACTTATTATAAGTTTCATTTTGAGAAATTCGTAAAAAATTTTGCTTGACTGACAGAATCAAATACAGCCTGCGGTCGCCCCTTATTTCTGCCGCCCGCGTGCGGTGCACACGCTGCACACCCGTTTGGGTCGGCCCCGGGGAAGCCTTTCCCAAGGGTTTCTTACTTTTCAAACCCTGGTGGGTTTTACGACGAATATTAATTTTAGGAAGGGACTTTCCCAGTCACAGTTTAACCTTTTTTTTTTGCCTTTTTTGATTTTTACACTTAACGGTCAATGATTAATCATTCCTCTCACACACCCAATGTCAGAGTTTAAATAGTAGTTACATTTGCAGAAAATCAAGTCATCTATTCCGAAAGCGGTTTTTAAACTAAAATCACAGTTGAAGAATAGTTTCCCTAAGAGGATTAGTTGAAGAACCCGTTACAAAGTGATGAGACAATACCCAGGGCCGGCTCTAGCAATTTTGCCTCCCCGAACAAAACGGAAAAAAAGCCACCCCTTTCTTTAAAGCAAAAAATTATAATTAAATATATATATTCTTAAAAAATACAAAATAATTCGAAATTAAGGGCATAATTACCTATTATTATTTCCCAAACGAGTAAATGTAAAAGGAAATCGCTCATTTATCAGGCCAATTTCTTTGAAAAGAGTCTACTAAGGGGGGGATACAAGCTTTTTTTTTTTAATTTATAGTTACTTAACTACCCCAAAGACTAAATAAAACATCTCTCCTGTGTCTCTTTTAAAAAAAAAACTTTTATCCCCCTTTTGCCTTTTTTTGGGATAGCTGACACCGACATCGTAGGGGGAAAGGAACCGTTTAACCCCATCCCGGATGGGGAGAAAGTTACCGTAAAAGATGCCCCAAACATATCAAATTTCATGATTTAACATATATTCCACCTCAACCCTTCAAGGGTTTTAATAGAAAAAAAAATGCATTAATCATACAGAGTATAAAATACGTTAAATGAAATACCAAATAATATTTCAGAAAATATATCAAATTTTTTGTACTATAAAAAAATATCTTACAAATTCGATCCAAATGCCGCCCTTAAACTTTGCCGTCCCGGGCAGGCGTCCGGCCCTAGAGCCGCCCCTGCAATACCTGAGCTGGTACCCCACTATTCAGATTTTCACACCTCGCCAACATGATTGCCATCGTCGTTTCGAAATTCCGACTAGTTTTTTTTAAAAACATCCCCCTGGATCAACCGTTTCGTGCTGAATTTGCGCTTGACCCCGCACTGGGGGGTGGAAAAACGCCCTTTTTTGAAGTGACATGTCAGACGAAAGTTACGCTAATTGCCCTCTTTTCCTTCTTCTCCCTGTCTGCCGCACGACCGATAAATCCGCTCCATTCACTCTCTTCCCTCCCTCGGTCCCAAAATAATAGTAGTTGTTACCTCACTCAGACAGCGATCGAAAACATTAATAAATTTTTGGTTTTTTTCCCCCGGGATAAAGAACCCGATTTTTCCCCTTCTTTTTTCGTTTTGTTGCCTCGTTAGTAATTTGCACTTCATTTGCATGGCTCCCTTAAAGAGCTAATTATTTTCCACTGAACTTGCGGCTTCTTTCATGCCGGGGTAATTAAGTTTTCGCGAGGTTTTTTTTTGTTTTCGTTTTTCCTTGTCCCGTTTTTATTGTTATTATTTTTATTATTTTTTTTTTTTTAAAAAATACATGCACGCACACATACACATTGGTCCTTTTGTTTCTTAAACAGTCAGGCACGAAGATTTGATTTAATCAAAAACTCTGAAGTTCGCTTTTATTAGCGTGTTTTCGAATTCCATTTATTAATTCAAAATGACTTTTGCGAGAAATGAGTCTTGTTTTGTTTGTTATTGAGTTGAGACGGTGATGAGAAATTTTGGGTGAAAAAAATTTTAATAGTTTTGGAAGGAAAAAAAAGGGAAAGGGGGGTTTTTTCTCGAAATAAATCAACCTCGGTTTTTGATTGGAAGAATAGATTGCGACTTTTCTTTTTTTTTAAAACTAAGTAATTTGAAAATTGTCACAATTCACTAGAAATGTAATTATTTGCAGTTTGGTATAATATTTTGATGGAAAATAATTTGTAGGTATGCCATTTTAAAAAAAAATGGAAATGGCTAAAATTACAAAAATTTTTGTTTATTAAAACTACCTTTTTAAAATCTGGTATAATTGCACCTATATTTTCAGCTGCAATTTTTATTTTTCAGGTATATTGCCGATAACCGCACCCTCTTAGAAAGGTACCTGAAGCAGTGGCGCACACAAGGGGAGGCCTGGGGCCCGGGCCCCCCAAAAAGCCCTTGATTTTTCCGATTGGTTATAATTCTAAGTATATAATACGTAAAATTTAATTAAATATTTGTTATTAATGTTTAAATTTTTATTAATTAATGCTAATTATTTATTCAATATTATTTTTTACTGTTTTTTTGTTCCTGAAAATCGACAAAATCAAAAATAGCATGATAAAAGAATGGTGAACTTTAAACCCCCGGGACCCCCAAAAAAACCCCTGGTGCGCTACTGACCTGAAGTATGCATGCGCAAGGCTCTTATGTTCTGAAGTCATTTATTCGAACTATTACTCGAAGCTTTAGAAAAAAATGGTATACATTCAGAACCACAACCCTGTAAGTTCATAAGGAATGTTCTTTCGTTTTAAATAAGTAGTATTTCAATCTACGTAGAAGTCTAATTTTTTACTATGGTCATTTAAAAAAAAAAACTCAAATTTTTATACCCGTCATATAACGCGTACCCGTAAATTTCGATCTTATTTTTTGTGTTAAAAGTGCGCGTTATACGCCAGTTTTTACGGTAAATATATGCCACATAAATTTCAATGAAGATAGAATACAAACTTTTCTTTCTGTATTTTCTTAATTTAAATCAAAATGTTAAAATAGATTTGTATTTTTATACAATTTTTGTACGGTTTCATAAATAAACCTGAAAAGTTTTGAGGAATAAACTTTTTAAATTTTTAATAAGGTATAATTAAGCAGGTATAAAAGGAAATAAGATTTTTTCCATATTACACAATTTTTCTTGCGCTATTATGTACAAATTTTATGTTGAAGATGAAGGTTAGGATCCCATACAGTAAACTTTGCACAACTTCAATCACCTCAGTCGGTGACAGCTTTAAAAAATGTATTAATTTTTCCATTTTGGTCAATGATATATATATATAAAAATAAACAGTCGGACCTCCATTGTACGAAGTCGCTAAATCCCGAAAAAGTTCATTATGTAGAAAGTTCGTTAAATAGAGATCAAACTTTCGATATATTTTATAAAAAAGCACTTAAAATAAATTTTAAATTCATAAACACTATTGTTATTAAAAAAGGAATTTTTTCCGCCTTTTTAGCAAATCGATTTCTATTATTTTATATATCTTAATCATCAAAAAAAAATTTTTTAACGTTGTCCAAAAGTTCATTGTATTATCCACTTTAAAAAAGTTACTTCATATTAAAATTGATTAATTTTAATGACATTTTCTAATTTTAGACTTACAAGCAATTTTAAACTTTTTTTATATAACGAATAATTTTAAGCATATATTACATGCGTCTTTAAATTTAATTATTAGTAAAGTATGTGAATTTTGTTTGAAAAAGTTTTTTTTTTCATAACGCGCCTCGCATCTTCGCAATGCACTCAAAACCTGTTCAGGAAAATTTTCTCAAACCCTGTGTAATCCACGTCGAACTGTTACAAATGATTTTCCATTTTATCATATGAAGCTCCAAAAATATTTTAAATCTAGGAAGAGAAAAAAATCGGATCACATTAGAAAAATTCACTGAATAGAAAATACATTCCGCTATTTAGAGGTTCTCTTACGAAGAAAATCCTAAAATGCTCTTGGTTCCAGGAAAAAGTTCGCAAAATAGAGAAATCCGTAAAATAGAGATTCGTAATAAAGAGGTCCGACTACATATACAGTCGGACCTCTATGTAACGAAGTCGCTATAACCGGAAAAAGTTCGTTATGTGGAATATTCGTTATATAGAGGTTCATATTTTAATACACTTTATATATATAAGCCACATAAAACAAATTTTAAATTCATAAACACTACATATTAAAAAAGTAATTATTTATTTTTTAAAAATTAATATATGTTTTTTCTATATATCTTACCCATCAAAAAAGAAAAAAAAAACTGCAAGGAAAACAAGAAAAAAGAATCTCGAAGAATTCACTGTATTTTCATTATCAAGAAAATAATTTTATACTAATATTAACGAATTTTGAGGACATTTCATAATTTAAAGTATACAAGTAATATTAAACATACATTATTTAATACTTAGAACACGGGATACGGGACAACTCCACTGAGGGTGAATAAGGATATCGAAGATGTTTCTAGTGAACTGGGCAATGGGGGTTAAGGGTTGCATTTCTTGGATGAAACGTCCAGAACTCTATTGCTCTCGGTGAGTTAGGATCCTTTTTAAGTTATGTAGGTTATTTAATATATATTTGATATATAATGATTTAATATATAATGACTATTCTTTCCGATATTTATTTCATTAATATATATATATATATAAATATATATATATACTGTCTGGATTCTCCATAAATGAGAGATGAACATTTATCAATCAAAACCCAAAAATACTGAGATTTTAAGAAGACCATACAAAGAATGATATATGAGAAATTAAAATTTAAAAAATGGATGCTGCAGTATTATAAACATTGCTGACTTAGGACAGCTTATATATAAAAAAATTTATATAAAAGTGGAGTTGAACATGTTTTGTGGCCAGCCAACCTTCAACCTTTATGTTAATACTGTGCAAAAACCAATTGAAAATAACGAGTAGAACGTCTAAATCCATTACAAGATAAAGGTAACTTACCTAAAAATTGCATTCAAAAATGCAGAGCCCGCGCTGAATCTGAGTAGAATAAATAAGTTATTGCCAGATTCTGGATCCAAATGCAAATTAAAAGCATGGGAATGGCTGAATTGTATCACTTAACAAAAGTATGAAAAGAATAGAACTAAAAATTAAAAAGAGTTTACTAATTACCATAACTTTAGCAACACTACAGTTATATATGAATTAAATAATAAGTAATTATGTCTAATATTAGAATATAGAGGTAACTATAACTAGGAAAAATGATAAATTTATAGTAATAAACTATTATTATTCTAAGCAGTTTTAATCCTTACTATTTAAATTTTCTTTAATCAAGTAACTTTTACATATAGTAGAATAAATAGGGTATTTCTGAATTAAGCAATAATTAGTGAACAGCTTATAATTATTTATTTTTTCTGATTTTTTGAAACTAGAAATTGATTGCGTTGTATATAATTATATATATCTATGCATATACATGAATGGGGTTTTTATATAGTTCTAAGCCAGTGCTTCTCAAACTTTCAACATTCGTGACCCAATATTCAATAAGAATTTTCATTGCGCCCCCACTCTCCATACAATAACAATGTTGGAGTTCAATAATACTATTGGACACTAAATGATATATATATATATATATATATATATTGAATACTAAAGCTACAACACGATTTTAGCCTCTTAATACCACCAATGTGTAAACGTCTTGCTCAGCCAAAGCATTAATTGCCCCAGACGTATATAAACGTCTTTTCACACACAAAGTACGATATTTTCTATGCTCTACTGTCCATAAAATTTGCCGAAGGCTTTGAAATGCAATAAAAGGACTTTGATAGTGTTTGCGAAGGATTGACTTATTTCATAGGATTTGCTTGGTTATCCCTTTTCTCGCCCTCCCTACCCCCTCAAAAAAACATCACATATGAGAATCTAAGTGGAAAACAGTGGCATTGGGAGCGAATCGTGTAACCTTTATTCGGCAACTAAGAGGTTAATTATAAACCGTAAAAATTATCAAGATAAGTTTTAATACAAATCCATAAGGCCGCTGGAAATTATCAAATTTGTTGTTAATTTATAGTACTGTTAAATTAATTATAAAATACATTGTATAGACTGATACATTTATAAGTGTATTGCATCAGTGTAAAAATGTATTTTATTTTTTATTATATCAGAATGCATTTTGTTTGAAACGAACAGTAAATTAATATTTTTTTAAAAATAATCTTTTGTTTTCGACATTTTAATATGCTCGCGTCCCCCTCGTAAAGTTATCACCCCCCTAGGGGGCACGCCCAACAGTTTGAGAAACGTTGTTCTAAGCAATTTAAATTACAGAATCCTAAAATGAACTTCGTGGACATTTTTAGGTGGACCGTAGGTTTTCATACCAATAAAAAAAAATGTTACTTTAACTGTGTTTTATTTTCAATAAATATTTAATTAAATATTAAAGTATCGTTGAGGTAACTCTTAATTTTAAGCTACTGTTAAGGGGTGAATTCAACACCAGAGATAAACGAAAAATTTTATATTTTCTCTTTTTATAAAAATGTATGCAATAAATTAAAGTAGTCTTAATTTAATTATCACCTTATAACAGTAGCGCACACAAGAGGGGAGGGGGTCTCCACTCTCCAAAGCCCTTGATTTTTTTCGCTTGATTATAATCCTATGTATATAATGTATGTAATACGTAGAATTTAATTAAAAATTTGTTATTAATAACTCATTTTATTAATACTAATTATTTATTCATTACTTAATTTACTTCTTTTTTCTTCCCGAAAATCGAAAAAAATAAAAAAAGAATATGTTGGTTGGCGTATTGGAGCAAGGATGAGAATCGTAGCCCACTTCTCTGGTTAATTAAAGACCTAATTCCAGTTTTTCTAATTTTATAAAATTGATTGTAACGTAGTCCTAGGTAGTGTAGAAACAAAGTATGTTTTGTAAAGTTAAAGAGAAATAGCTCTATTCAATAAAATTTTTAAAAAATATGTATTTTGGTCAAATTTGCTCATTTCAACGTCATCGGATACCTTAATTTCAGAGAAATATCCTTGAATATTCATAAATTTTAAATTCAATGTTTGATGAGAAAACAAAATTGATTTTAGAGTTATGTAAAATATGGAAATAATCACATGCACTCAATTTTTATTATTCGGACTGCTTAGTGCAACTAGAAGAGTTCTCCAATTTATTAGTTTAAGAAGTTTTTAGGTTGTGAAATCGATACGAAACCCAAAAAATGGATAAAGCATAAAAAGTCGACTTAAGAATTCGATTACTTGTAAACTACTCTCTATTTACGACGAATAAACAAACATAAAACTAATAAATAATCTTTAACTGCAATTTTAAAAAAAAGTGTATATAAGCACTGTACTAGATAGCAAACAGTAAAAAAAAATGTTAAAATTTTGTAATTTTTAATTAGAATATATTTTTCAACATACTTTTTTAGAAACATGTAATAATTTATTTTGTAATGAACTGTATTCCTCTCATAATAAATTTCTTTCTGAAATCAAGTTTTTATATAAATCTGAAAGAAATGTATATGTATTTCTTTTCTAAAGATATTGCCATATATTCAACAAAATTAAGTGTACTAGAGTACATTTTATTTACATATGTATGTATATAAAGCAAGTATATAAATTTTAATGAAACAAAACCATTCACAAGAAAATGATATTTAATACAAAATTTTCTAGCTTTTTGAAAAATGTGATATTTTTCTTTGCATTGTCTTTTTTAGCATCAAATTGTCAATAAACTGTTCGATGTCGTCCATTTTGTTATTCTTTTTACCATTGGAATGTGCGTCTAAATAACCGCGCATACTTTTCAAGATGTTCCTCATTTCGTATGATGTAGGAACATGGAGCTGCAATATTCATTTCATTTTCACCTTCGGAATCTGCATCAATGATATTTTTTGATTTTTAAAGAACCTCCAAAATATGTCCTTGTCTGCCATAATTGTAACTGCATACACATTATCATCTTCCGCAACGAATTCTTCCGATAATACAATAGGGAAATCCAATAATACGCAAAAGTAATGTAAAACCACTTCTTATCTTTCACACTCCTCTTAAATCTGGTGTTTTCCTCATTTTGATCATTCCGAGAAAGAAAATATTTTCGTGTTAAGCGATTTTCGTTTCGTGTTAAGAGAAAAATGCATGGAAATGCTTAGTGGTTTGTTGGGATTGTTGTATTAACCAATATTTTGTCTTAAGCTTTTTCGTGTGAAGCGTATTTCACTACATATTCGTATTCAAAAAAAAAAGTTATATATTTAAATAATATATTTTATGCGTAAAATAAATATGCATAAAAATAAATGCGAAAGGTTATAAAAGGTTCAGGGGCTCTTAAAACAAGCATTTTATTTTTAGATAACGTTGAGTCCTGATTGACTGCTGGCCCATATTTGTTCAATAATCATTAAACTAATACCTGCTCAATGAACACAATAGAGTTTTTGTATATGAATCATTGGAAAAAAAGTAAGACGTTCAATTTATATATAAACTAATTATATATATATATAAACTAATTATATATATATACATACAATTCCCTCTAGTATCCTTTTTATTTTTTTTAACTCTTTGTACTAATATTTAAAAATACTTTAATTCTTTGGTTTAAAAATAACATTGTAATCTTAATCGTAATCGGGTAGTCCGAAATCCCTGTCCCGCCTATTCTATCCTATCAGAACTACTATTAAGTAATAATCACGTGCTTGCACTGCTGGTATAAAATCAAAAATCTTGTGAAATCGCCCTCTTTTGTCTGCTTGCCTTCATCATGTAATCAACCGGCTGCCGCGCGTTCTATGTTTGTCTTTGTCTGTGCCATGATGTTTGCTTCTTGTTATGGGTAATGACGTCCCTACTTGATCTCTATGTGTTACAAGATGCAATAAAACTGGATTAATGTCCCAGACTGCCTCATCTATAGTAGTGAATACGTAACATCAACCAACATAGAAAATGTATCTAATATAGAGTCATTCACTCGCCATCGGCCACGGTCTATTCTTTGGTTCGCTACAATAATAACATCCACTCGCCACGTCTTACAATTATTTTTACCACTCTCCAGAAATATTATAGAAGTATTTCATATATATATAAAACATGGATGAAAAAACATCAATTACTTACACAACATCCTTAACAAATAATAGTGCATGCTCGTAGCATCGGGGGGTTGATTATTATTATTAAAGCTATTGACGAAGGTTTTAGTAATTTTTAAGTACCCTCAAGTGACACCTGAATTGGCACCCTACTTTTCAGCTTTCAACAATGCGTCAACACAAGGACTTCGAGCATGAAAAGATGTAACTTAAATCGATCCCCCTGTAGTAAGTGAGTGAATGATTGATTTGGGGGTTTATTGGCACAATAGCCGATTTCGACTATACTGTTCCAAACATTTGTTTAAACGTCCACATAACAATATTAAACACACAGTTAAAAATTTAAATTATTGACATAAATATACATTATTTAAGAACTAAAATTTATTAAAATCGTATTGAATATCATGTATAGTTGTTACACTACATTAAAATGGTAAAAAATGAAATTAAATACAACGAAAATACTTTGAGTTCACATTTTATATCAAAACACAATAATTAATGTTTAAAATTTCTTTTGTGTAAATTCTAGTTTCTCCGATTTACAGAAGGTTTCATGAAATGTGAGAAATCAGACTTTATGGGAGAATCCATTAATTATTCATCTACATTAGTGGTGCCCACAAGAAGGGGTCCAAGGGGTCCGGCCCCCCCAAAGCCCCTGACTTTTTTCCCGATTGATTATAATTCTAAGAATATTGTACATAAAATTTAATAAAATATTTGTTATTAATGATTAATTTTATTAATGAATGCTAATTATTTATTTAATAATTAGATTTTTACTTTTTTTTTGTTCCCAAAAATCTACAAAATCAAAAGGAGCAGGATATAAGAATGGTTAACTATCGACCCCCTGGACCCCCCCTCCTTCAAAAATTCCTGTGTGCGCTACTGATCTACATCCTATATTATCATATCCTCGTCTACCGAGTCATAATGAAACAAGATTTCTTTTGGGCTGGTGAGATGCCATTTTTATTTCGATTTCTGTACTTTTGTGCGCTTTCTTCTATTTTTTGAATTTTGTTTTACACTCTTTTGGGATTTTAGATGCATTAGAATGTACACTATTGTGTGGATGTAGTAGATGCAAACTCTGGCAATCCCCCTGTAATGAAAGTCTTTAGTGACATCAGGATTCGACCCGATTCGACAATCAATGCCATCAATGAATTTGTCACCACAATCACTTGTCGATAGGTGACCGAGAGTGATAGTTTTAAGTTCGCACTATATAGAAGCACGAGGGCTATTGGCAACGGACCTTTTAATTTTGAACCTCGGCCAAACGACGAGGACGATAACTGAGCTGGCACCACCTTCTCCTAACTACCAGACCACATTAACGTGAGGACATTGAGCTTAACGTGCATCGTCCTCTACATGATGGGTCTTCAGTGGCACCAGGACTTGAATTTGTGATACTTGGGTCATGAGTTCATTACCATAACCACAAGGCTACCCGACCCCTATTCGTCGATGGGAAAGTCGAGAGTTGAGCATTTCATAAATTCATGACATTTCTCACATTCGAGTAGTCTCATTGGATGGTTGAGCGATAGGTATTCTATTGCCAATAACTCTCTTGATTTTGTCACGTGTTATTTTTCACAGATACAATTATCGACGTTTTGTAAGGTTTTTAAAAAAAATATTTTCAATATAGCATTTTAAATAATTTACATTGGGGTTTTCATTATATTATATATATATATATGAAATACTTCTGTTGAGTGGAAAAATTTGAAAAGACGTGGCGAGTGGATGGTTAACCGGGGAAAAAAAGGAGAGGGCGGGCGGGGGTATATTCCTGTATGTTAATGCATTTTCTATGATGGGATTACGAGGGAGTTTTGAAATTGAAATCAAAAATTTTGAATATCTTGAAACACCAGGTAATATTAATTACATTGAGCATTGGACACAACACAGACAAAAAAACTACAACACACAACACAAAGCAGCCTGCTACATGACTACAGAGAAACGAGCTAAGAGAGGCGGAATTTCCAGAGGAATCAGTTTTTATACCCGACCATACCGCGTGACATTTTTGTAATAAGAGCTCTGACTGGTTACAATGGGCGGGAAAGGGATTTATGATGTAATAATATTAGTCGATTACGATTAAGATTCGGTCGTTATTTTTGAACCTAAGAATTAAAGATTATTTAAACATAAGTACAAGGAGTTGAGAGAGAGACAAAAAGGATACTAGAGGGAATTGTTACACACACACATATATGTAATTTGAAAATCAATGTATCAACTGCTTTTATGCAACCTCATTCGTAAACTAAATTAGTTTATTTTACAAAAGGAAAAAAAAAATATGTGGTATATTCTACCACTGCCGAAATTTTGTTCCATGAGTTTGATTGATTGGGATTGAATATTAACGTCGCATGTTCAGCTACACGAGGGCTTTTGGCGACGGACCAGTAATTTTGAACCATGGTCAAGTGACGTGGACGACACCTGAGCTGGCACCCCTCCTAACTACCACCCCAAACGGGAGGACGTTTCAGCCCCACAGTTTTAAAAGTGCGGCTGCCCCCACGGCGGGTCTTTAGTGGTACTGGGCTCGAACTCACACAAGGCAAGCCACGATCCGATACCTATACCACTCGGCTACCGCGGCCGCTCCATGAGTTCTGAAACACCCCGTGTGAGTATGTATGCGTGTTTACTGAAATGTTTTGACTTCATTTTTGTTAACGTTGTATTCTAGAACAGGGGTGGGGCAAATAGAGGCCCGTAAAGAGTTTTTTCACGGTCTGCCAAGTCAGTCAGAAAACCAAATACACAAAAGATGTTCTCTGCTCACAAATATATGTATATCCAGATACAAAGCTTTTCTTGCATGAAGAACACCGAGAATAAATATAGATGCGAGTTGGTTGACATAAATTTGTAGGCTGTGATGGAGAATTTAAACACGCAATCTCACTCCGGACTTAAAAAGAAAATTGTAGAAAAGTATGTGTGTGATAGGGTACATTGTCTCATTAAACTGATTCCAAAATTAAATTTTCTTGCATCTACAGATATGAAATTGGCACAATAAATAAGCGAAGCAAAAATGCTATTATTTTATTTAATTTATGTTTATTGATTTTAGGGGTACAATTTATACCTTTTCTGAGATTCAAAGTTAACTAATGAATGCTATCATTTTAAAATGGTGCGAGAGCCATTCGGTAACCTCTGTGGCCCTCAAGCCATTGGCGTAGATAGTCCTGAGTGAGCCCTGTATCAAAGTTCCTTGTGAACCCTTTTTTGAAAAAGAAATAAAAGTAACTTATTTCAAATTATCAGGAATGTTAACACATTTTGGGGGCCCTGTAGCTTGGGGGCTCCGTATCATTGATACGGCGGTAGCTACGCCCCTGCCTCGAGCCAAAACAATTGCCTACCCTTGTTCGAAAACAGCATGTTGGCTATTGATGATGAACCTCGTGATTTTTAACCACAATCAAGTGACACATCCTACTTCCTTAACTTCCCCACCACGCCTTAAGCCTTGTATCATTTGATACGAAGCGGCCCTTCTACAGGGACTTAAACGCATGATTGGACAATGATGGTCGCCAATTCCAGTCCATTGTCATTTGGTTACCGCGGTCACCAGAATTGCTAAACAGGGGCGTAGCTACCTCTGTACGAACCGTATCAATGATAGGGGCCCCCCAAACCACAGGGGCTCCAACATGTATAAGTAAAATCGTAAAATGTTATCAATAGTCTCATTAGCAGAGTTTCCATCTCCAAAAATGGGTCCCCTTGGAATTTTGATACAGGGAACTAGCTACGCTGCTAACATATGTCCATGTTTACCATATTCCGTAAGCCTCTGCTGTAGATAAATTTGTTTGTGATCCTGCGGGGCTCGCACCTCTAGGGGGGGGGATAGCCCTGCCAGAGGGCGCAAGCATATTGGGAAGTCGAAAACAAAAGGTTATTTAAAAAAATTATTAACTTACTAAAAATAAACAAATAAAATATATTCTGAGAAAATAAACAAAATACACATTTACACCGATATAATACACTTATAAATATATATCAGTACAGGGCAATGTATTTTATAATTAATTTAAGAACTAAGTTAAGAACAAGTTTAATAATTACCAGTGAACTATGGGCGTGTCACATACAAAAAATTATGTACAAAAAATTATGTACAAAAATTAACACACTTACCTTGATAATTTGTACGGTTTATAATTAATCCCTTAAATGTCAATTGAAAATTACGTGATTCGCTCCCCAATGCCACCGTATTTTAACCCGTAGGCGAGCGAATGTAGTGTATTGGGGAAGGGGGTAGAAAAGGAATAAATAAGCAAATCATCTGAAATAAATAAATCTGTCGCAAATTCTGTCAGGATCCTTGTATTGCATCCCAAGGCGTTAGAAACAATTTTATGGAGAGCAAGGCACCGAAAATATCGTACTTCGGAAAGACGTATACATACGTTCGAGGCAATTAACGCACTGGCTGAGTGTGAGACGTTTATATACGCTGGTGGCACTTAACAGGTAAAAGTCGTATTGTATTTTTAGCGTCAAAATATATTATTACTGAATTCAATACATTGTTATTGTATGGAGGAAGGGGTGATAAAAATTTTGAATATTGGGTCGCAAATATTGAAAGCTTGAGGTACACTGCCATAAGAGAAGGAAGAAGGGTAAGAAAAGTTACATTTCTTTGATATTCAAGTAAAAAGAAAATAATTTAAAATAACCTTCACATGGTTTTCACGTCATATTTTTGTCCTTAGGGCAGTGATTCTCAAACTTTCAATATTTGCGACCCGATTTTCAGTCATAATTTTGGTCACCCCCCCCCCTTTTTTCATACAACAACGATATATGGAATGCAATAATAATGTACTTTGACGTTACAGCTTCAATATGACTTTAATCATAACCCGAACAAATTGTCAGGATAAGTATTAAATTTTGTATATGTCAAACCCATGGGAGTCACTTGTAATTATTAAACTTGTTGTTAACTTAGTATTGAGAGATTAGTTATCAAACACATTGCGAAGTACTGATACTTTGCAAGTAACATTATATCAGTATAAATGAGTGTTATTTTTTATTATTATGTTAGAATGTGTGTGTGTGTGTTTTTTTTTTGTTTTGCTTCCTTTCAGCAAATATGTAACAAACTTTTCGATATGTTCGTGCCCCCCTCGTAGGGTTATCACGCCCCCCGGGGCATGCCTCACAGTTTGAGAAACACTGCCTTAGGGGAAGAAGAATTTTTTGACGTCTTTAATAAATTACAAATCTATGAATAAATCTGTGTTGATGATGTTGTCATCTTCGCGCCAAAGAATACACAACCTTACTTCCTGTACAGCTTTGACACCTGCTCAGCACCAGTCCGAATGACTACAACGCCCATGTGTAGGGGACCATACCTAGGGGAAAAGCAGGTTGAATTACCCTCGTCACCCGTCCGTCGTTTTTATAGTGTTTAAAATAACATCATTTGGGGTTGTCAGCTGTCGCACCCCGCCGACAGAGATTATCTCTAAATAAATACCTCGTTTGGATCTAAGTAGTTATCATTGGTCCAAGAAGAGCCGCTTTTGTTGAAGTCCTTTCAAGAAAAGGAAACGTGGTGTTTGGAAGGGGGGTTGAAGTGTCTCGCTCTCCACATCTGTTGCACCGAATCAGGGGACTCACGCCTTGTCTCATCGTTCTAAGACTCAGGTCTATTTTCGACCATTTTATCAAATGGATTGAGGGTTGTGGAAGTAAGTGCTGAGTGATGACTAAAGCCTTTTTTTGCTGTTGTTGTTGTAGACAGTGATTAGTTTCAAATTAGATTTAGGGTTCTCTCTGATGTGTGTGTATGGATCAAACGATTTGTCAATTGTAAAAAGAATGAAAGGTGTAAGAGCATGTCTTTTTTGTTACATTTTTGTATGGCAGCAGTTGATGATGCAATCCTTTCACGTTCTGTTTTATTTTTTGACGTCAATTAGCTTCGAAAAGGGTTCGTGTTTCTCTTCTACTAATTCCCTTAGATTTAGTGGGAACTTTGAAGAAACTTGAGCATTATTTTTTATTATTGTTTATGTTCGACACAAAAATAGGATCTGTTGATGTATAAATCTGTATTCACTTTAGTAAATTGTTTGATTGTTTATTAAAGTTTAATTTCGAAGCTCTCGTATAATTTTGATACTCGATCAAGTAATGAAAATGAAACCTGCGGGACACCATAATCTCCATACTTTAACACCACTCCAACATGAGATCTTTGAGTCTCAGCACAGTTAATGTGTATCAGCTCCTGTACTAGTCCAGTTTTAGTGGTACCAGAACTTGAACCCACGACTCGACAGAGTCAATGCTGGTCACGAGTTCTTGACCGTGACCACGCACTTGTGTAAAATAAATATCCAGTTGATAAAAATTAAGTGTTTAATTATTCGTGTATACACTTCCACAGAAATATCCGTCAACACTGCATGTCAGACTGAATGTATAGATACAAAAGTAAGGTAGCAGCGAAAGCGATGCATAAAATAAGGATCAATTGAAAGCAGAGTAAATGTAACTGTTAATCTACTCAACATTACACTGAAAATTTTTATTAACTTAGAGACTCAAACTCAGTGGCGCAACAGTCCACGAGGTCCAGGGCCTACTATGCCCATCCCAGTATACGTGACCATTGGGTGCTGAGGTGCATGAGCAGATGTCCCGATCAGGTGGTCAGTCCGAAGCGAGACCCCCAGTGTTTAAGTCCCCAAGCAAACTTGGTACGCATTTTATCGACCCAATGCGGATTAACCGAGAGATTATATAATATCTTAATGACTGGATCACACATTTCAGCCTACACCATTATTTATCGCTAACTTGGCAATAGAAAAACGAGTTGCTGGAGCAATTTTTTTTTCTGCCCCAAAGGTGTGAGTTTAAATAAGATATAACCTATTTTAATGCTAAGAACGTTGTCAAAAAAAAGTATTATAACTCATTTACGAGGACGTAAAGGAATCATCTTCATCTAATACAAGCTTTAATTAGTTGACTGGTTATTTAAGTCTTACTTCAATGGAAAGCCCAAAGAGACCGAGCTTCCCAAAAAGAGTTTAAAGGTATAAGCCTTGCCTCCTCAAAAAACAATGACCATGGTAGCCTAGAGGTCAACGCCACGGACTCGTTGCTGGCGTGTCGTTTTGAGCCTACTGCCGTTGAAGACCCGCCGTGTGGAGAAGGCCACTGCGCGTTAAATTTGTCGACGCTCAAACGTCCTCCCGTTGATGTGGTGTGAAAATTAGGAGAGAGGCACCCGCTAAGGAGTCGTCTTCGGCATTTGACCATGGTTCATATTTTTGGTTTATATATTCTCCAGTGGCCCTCGTGCGGATTTATAGTGCAAAGTTTTTTTTACTCACTCACCCAACCGAAAAATAACCATGCTCGTACTAAGCATTTATTGCGATCAAAACTCCTTCTCCAATAAGGAGAAAGCAAGTTTTAAGAAAAATTGCTTAACTAGCAATGACAATTTCAAAGTACAAAACTAAGTAATAGGCAAATACCAAACTAAAAAAATACAGGTTATGAGAGCTTTTGGCTACGGACAGTGGCACACACAAAAGTGGGTGTGTTCCGGTGTCCAGAGCCCCCTTACAGCTCTTGACTTTTTTTTTATTGATTATAATCCTATGTATATAGTACGTATAAAAACAATAAAAAATTTATTGAATAAATAGTTAACATTAATTAATAAAATTAATTACTCATAATCATTATTTAACTTAATTTTACGTACTATATACATAGGATTATAATCAATTGAATAAAACAAATTCAAGGGTTATGGGGGTTCCGGACCCGAGAAACCCTTCCTTGTTTGCGCCTGTGTTCAGTCCGGTTCCTTCGCAGATCTGAAAGCAGTATAACAATATTTAATCTCAATGTTCCAGAAAAATTCATTTAGAGGTACATTTCTTTCTTATGTATACGAAAATTTGTGGAAATTCGAATATATTTTTCGTATGTTGCATATGGTTGAGAGAATATATATAGAAGTTAATTTTAAAATTTTTCCTTGCACAAAAAATTTAAACTTTCCCTATAAAATATATATATTCACAATAATATTAAATATGAAAAGAAATAAATGCATTTTGTGTTTAGGAAAATTGAAAAAAATTGACTCTCAGCTTCCTTTGTGTACTTTGCAAAAGCATTTTCTAAAACATTTCATTGTATTTTATAATAAATTATCCCGCTTATTAATTTTTATAGTGAAAGAATTATGGGGAGGGTTCTCCCAACACTCTCAAAAAAGTTTGCACATTTATTGTCTTGGAAAAGATGACCATCTTTTATAAATATAATTTATACACAAATAAAAGTCCGACTGTATTTTCGTCCGACTGTAAATCCAGAAAAAAAAGTTCATTATGTGTAATAGAGATTCATCTTTCAATATTTTTTATATATAAACTACATAAAACAAACTTTAAAATTCATAAACACAATACATTATTACAAAAGAAAAAAATATTATTCAGTTTTTTTCTGTAAATTAATATTTATTTATTTTACATCATACCCACCAAAAAGAAATTTGCTGGGAAAAAACATTGTCCATAAATATACAGTATTTCCAACTTTAAAAAAGTAATTTTTTTATTAAAATTTTAATAAATTGCAATGGAATTTTCTAATTTTAAGCCTACAAGTAATTTTAAACAGGGAGTATTTTATGACCAGTAGTTTTAAAGACATATTAGCGCATGCGTCCTTAAATTTATTTACTGGTAAAGTGTATTAATATTGTTGGAGAAAATCGCATATGTGCAATGCACCCCCCACTAAAATGTATTTTGTTCCCACTGTAATCCACGTCGAATTATTTTAAATGATTTTATCATACCATCTGACGAAAGTCTAGAAACATTTTTAAAATAGGGAGAAAAAAATCGAATCACAAGAGAAAAAGTTCGTTAAATAGAAAATACACTTCGGTATTTATTCTATTATATACACCTACTATTAGTTCACACTCTTCCTATATATATTTATATATCTTGTTCAAATTTTCAATCGTTAATAAAATACTTTTTATTTATCCGCTCAAGTTCAAATGCATTTTTTAAAATTTGTAGAGGATGACACTTGATGTTAATACAGTTTTTTCAAATATGAATTAATTAAATTTAGTTAATTATTGTTTAAGAGGTATTTCAGTAGATATAATTCCTCTAAATAGTGGCACCATTGGATAAAACAGCTTTTGTTTTAAATTTGTGATGAATATTTTATTTAACTTAACTTATAAATAATCATATGCTAGTTAGAGACGGCTTACCTTTGGTGGTGTGGTAGTTGCGGACACTCCGAAACGCATCGTGGTTTGAGCGGACACATCCCCCATCTTAGTACAGATAAAGGGTGCAGATAAATAAGGAAATAAATAATTTTAAAAATCACAAATATAGTTTAAAACAGTATTTTAAGTGGCAAATCTCTTTCACCTGGGATAACGTTTTTTTTTTTTTTCTCGAAGTTTTCTATTTTTATACCCGATTATCGAATTATAAGGATAAATACATTTTTGCCAATTAAATTTAATTATTTATATTGAATTGTTAAGATATTATAGTGTGAAGGCAATTTAAACATACCGAAATGTAGTAAAAATTAACACTTTCAGATAAATATTTAAAAATTAATATAGTACAATTAAATTTATAATAAAGGTTAATTAGTATTTATTTATTTATATTTATTTTTCTTTCATTTACTTGTATCTGTTTCATATATTTTACTTCTAGTATTTATCTTTACTTAAATTAATGAAATTAATTAATTTAATGGCAATTGCACCTCCTAATATTTATTTGACTCTAAAATACAGTTTTCCACAAAATTCCTGAAATTTGTTCATACCCTTCATTATACTGTTACTTACAACTAATTTTTAAATATTTCTCTCAAAGTGTTTATTTTTTATCACATTTCGCTATGTTTAAAATGCCTTCACACTATAATACCTTAACAATTCAAAATAAATAATTAAATTTGATTGGAAAAAATGTATTTATCCTTGTAATTGGATAATCGAGTGTAAAAACAGAAAACTTCGGTAAAAAAAAAAGAATGTTATCCCAGGTGAAAGAGATTTGCCTCTTAAAATATTGTTTTAAATTATATTTGTGATTTTTAAAAGTATTTCCTTATTTATCTGCACCCTTTATCTGTTCCAAGATGAGGGGAAAAATGTGTCCGCTCAAACCACGATGCATTACAGAGTGTCCGCAAACACCACGCGCGTCCGCAACTACCGCGCAATCATTCCTTTACACTAGTTTTAAGATAAATTCTTACCTTTTTTCTTCAATTTTTTTTTTTAAATGTAATTACAAATTTAATGTGGTTAAAAAATTTTAATGTTAATTTAAAAGGAGTTTTGCCACGTAATAATGTGATTCTGTCATATGTATATATTTATATTAATTGTAATTATATTTAATAAAAAAAGTAACTAAATAAAAATTTTCTTTGTTGATCTAAGTAGGAATTAACTTAAAAAATTTTTATTACTTCTTTTACGAAGAAACACGTAAAATATTCTTGGTTCCAGAAAAAATTCGCAGAATAGAGAAATTAGCAAAATATAGGTTCTTAAAATGGAGGTCCGACTGTGTATCTTTCGACATGATCGCATTTTGCTGAGATGACCATTCTCAAAGCATATTGAACATATTAAGCACATTGCAACATTTCTAGAGTGAAATAAATAATTCTCTTAGTGAAATTGAGCTTAATATTCATTTCAAGAAAATAAGATAGATGGCGTGTAAATAAATCCCATGGGAAGGATAAAAAGATATTTTTTTAAAAAATTAAAAGGTATTATAAGAATTCATGCATAAGTACTCTAATAATTCTTAAAATTTTTTTTTACTCACCATTCCCCTCTCAATGAGTAGTTGACCCCTTTAGAGGGATAAGCTCCCGATCCGCATCAAAAGATTTCACATCACTGATTTTTTTTTTTGAAGCGTGATCCCTTCCATTAGTGAACGCCATTTTAGTCCTATTGTGCCCCTGCCCTTTGAGGCGGGTTTTTCAAACACAGAGTTCATCTTTCGGTGGTACGCACAAAACCATTTTCTCTTTTCTTTTTCTTTTTTTTTTAAGCCCAGCAATAAAGAGCAATTCAATAAGGATATATCCCTTCTCAATTCTTCGACACTTTTTAAAATAATTTTTGCATTGCTTTCTCATTTAATTTTTCACAAATTTTTAAAACCATTAGCAAAACTTCAAAATACAGTCGAACCTCCATATTGCGAATTTTTCTATATAGCGAACATTTTCCTGGAACCTTGAGCATTTCAAGATTTTCTTCGTAAAATAATCTCTATAGCGAAGTGCATTTTCTACATAACGAAATTTTCTTTTGTGCTTCAATTTTTGTTCTCCCTTTTTTTTTAAAGTATTTCTGAAAAAATTTCAAGTTATTCTCTCTTTAACACATTTTATTGTGGTCATGAACTGGTTTTATTAGATTCCAATCACCGAGAGCAATGGAGTTCTGGACGTTCCATCCAAGAAGTGCAACATGTAACCTCCATTGCCCAGTTCACTAGAAACATCTTCGATATCCTCTTTCACCCTCAATGGAGTTGTCCTGTGTCCCCGTGTTCTAACTATAAAATAATGCATGTTTAATGTTACTTGTATGCTTTAAATTATTAAATGTTCTTAAAATTCATTAATTTTGGTATAAAATTATTATCTTAATATTGAAGATACAGTGAATTCTTCAACATTCTTTTTTCTTGTTTTCCTTGCAGTTTTTCTCTTTTTTGATGGGTAAGATATATAAAATAAACACATATTAGTTTAAAAAGAGGTGTGAATAACTACTTTTTTTAATACATAGTGTTAATGAGTTTAAAATTTGTTTTATGGGGTTTTATTAAAAGTATATTAAAAGATGAACCTCCATATAACGAATTTTCCATATAACGATCTTTTTTTCCGGGATTTAGCGACTTCGTTATAGAGGATGCGACTGTAATTTTTTTTTTAAATTTTAAATGCTAAAGATTAAAGCTCTTATTTTTTTTCCGAGTTCTTATCAATAGAAAATATTTATCTTCAAATGATTTTTAACGGCACATGAAAATTTTGAGTGTTATAAATAAAATATAACAAAGGGAGACCTTTGCCACTTAGTAGTCAGGACCACGGTAGCCTAGTTTTTATGGTCTCGGACTCTTGGCCAGTGCGTCATGAGTTTGAGCCTAGTACCACTAAGAGAACCCGCGTGAGTGAGTGAGTGAATATTAACGTCGCACGGTTCAGCTACACGAGGGCTTTTGGCGACGGACCACGTAATTTTGAACCATGGTCAAGTGATCGGACGACACCTGAGCCCTCTCTAACTACCACACCACACCAACGGGCTTCAGTTCGACAGATTTAACGTGCATCGCTGCCTACCGGGTTCAGTGGTATGGGTCGAACTGAACCGCCATGGTCGATACCTCCACGCACCGCAGCCCTAAGAAACCCTGCAGTGGTTCGGAGAGGAAGGTGCTGCTCAGGCTCATACTTGACATAGTTGAATTACGTGATCTGCTATCCGGAAGTGGTCCGTCTGAAAATTGATTATAACTTCTTTGAAAAATGTTTTCTGTCTTTTCTTTTCTTTCCTTTTGTCTTTGGGTCGGTACGGTGCGTTTGTATTGGATAATTTTGATGTATTTGTAAGAATGCTGGAATATTCTTTTTTTCCCTCATATTTTCTTTTTATATTTGTATTATGTAATTACGTACGTATATCTCGTAATTACGTTTAATTTGTGTTATGTTATTTTACTGTGTACTACTGTTAAAATTGTATACTTTGATTTTACTCAATAAAGACTGGACGTGGGAGTAGTTGTTTCCCAAGTGATCGGTTTGAAGCTCTAAACCCTCTTCGGGTGAGCTCGGTTCCCTAGGGCCTTCTTCCAATACCTCTCTTGTAGGTTCATAGTGCGAAGTAAATACACTCACTTACTCTTCGCATTATAGCCACTCCGCGACTTTAATATTAAAATTTTTGAAACGGTGTTTCTTAGGGTTTTTCCTTCGGTGTGCTTCTGTATCTTGAAGTTGGAGAACACAAGGAACTCAAATCCCTCCCATAGACCAACTTATTTTTAATTTTTAGCATAAAGATTACACGTCTGGAGGTAGGCCGGGCCTTTAGAACATTCTTTGTCAGAGCTGGGTGGACTGCGACTTACACACACACATTTTAAACCTTTTATAATACTCAGAAAAATTTAACTCATTGTACAAAATCAGTTATTAGCATGATTTGGATTTACATGGTATACACTGGTATACATTGGGGTATATCACTTTCAATTGACGCAAAACAAGCATTACTAATTTCTACATAAACTCGTATTTTAGTTTTCTGTTAAATGTAAAGGCGCGAGATTATTGGATTTTATGAGCATTTTAAAAGTAATTTTCATCCTTAAAAAAAAAAAGTAGAACTGATTTTGAATTTTTTAGGTACTTTTTTTTTTAAAAAAAAATTCTTGTGTTATGAATGCTTATACTCAATTACGACTTAGATTTTATTTGTTTCGAATTAGCACTTCACGCTGGATGAGACACAAGCGCTATTTGCGCAGGAGCTTTTTTTTTAACAACGTTAAAGTGACAAGGTTGACGCCCGAAAGGAAGATTTTGAGCTCTGTCATAGATTTAACGTACATTAAACCCGCTACACGAGGATCTCTAAGACAAGACCCGAATCTTCTACTGATTGGTTTCTGACTACATTTGTGTAAAGAGCAGGGTATATATAATTTAATTTTCTTTTTGTTAATCAATTTATTTTGTTTTAATTTTTATATTAAGTCTGATCTCTAACGGTAGCAAATGAAAGCAGATAATTTAGTGCAAAACTATTAGTTTTAACGTAAATGTTTTTTACTGTAATTGGATTCTCAAATTATTTTTTTTTAAGCTCGTTAGAACGTTTCATCGATACTTTTTATCACTCAATATTATCTTTAACATTTGGGTATTTAAACATTCACTCATATCTACTTATTTTATTTAAGTTGTTTGTTTATTTATTTATATATTTTTATTTTCTTTTAAAATTTGCAAGTTGATATACCGAGGCATTCAAAGTGCATATACAAAACTAACGTAATTTTTAAATTTTTAATTCAAAAACTTTCTCCATAAAAAAAATTCCAGAAATTCATCTGCTATCTTTTTTAAAATATACATTAAGAAAATAAAGAAATACATTGATATATCGTAGCTATGTTTTCCTCTTATAGGAAATAGAATAGAAGAGAAAAAGTTTTTTTTTTTTTTTTTTTTTTTGAAAGGATAAACGCAATTTTACTACATTTTAGGTCTCCTTATTTTATTTTTAATCAAATTAAAGAAAATTGATT
Source organism: Trichonephila inaurata madagascariensis (assembly GCA_019973955.1). Taxonomy (NCBI): domain Eukaryota; kingdom Metazoa; phylum Arthropoda; class Arachnida; order Araneae; family Nephilidae; genus Trichonephila; species Trichonephila inaurata. The sequence continues at coordinate 204,284 of BMAV01008699.1, read as the reverse complement.
TCTCTCTCTATCTACATATCTATATCTACATATCTACATATCTATATCTACATATCTACATATCTATATCTACATATCTACATATCTATATCTACATATCTACATATCTATATCTACATATCTATATCTACATATCTACATATCTATATCTATATATCTACATATCTATATCTATATA
>BMAV01008699.1:181775-192392 GCA_019973955.1 Trichonephila inaurata madagascariensis | reverse complement strand
GCGTTACACTTAAGAAATACTTAAAATAAATTTGTAGTAATGAAATAATTAAATTAAAATTGTTATTACTCTTGTCCAAAATTTAATTATACTACATTGAAATTTCGAGAAAGAAAGGTAATGTACCGCATTTGAATTATTTTATTAGTAACATTTTTATTCGAATGTAAGCCGCACTTTTTTTTCTCAATGTTAATGTTACTGAAAATTGGGTGAGGCTTGGAAATCGGAAAGGGAAAAAATCGTTGGATGAGGGAAATCGAACATGATACTGACATAGCAATTACAAGTATGCATTTAAATGTTTAATACTGGGAAAATGATTCCCTTCTTAGTAGTGCTAATTTTAATTTTCTTAAAAATTTCGTAAATATCGGATATTAATACACCATTTTACACTACTTTTCAATTCCTACTGATAGTTCACTCCCTATATGTATATATATGTATATATATCTTGTTCAAATTGTGTTTAATCATTAATACATACTTTTTATTCATACACTAAAGCTCAAATACATTTTTTAAACTTGAAGTGGATGGACACTTGATTTTGATACAGTTTTTTCAAATATTAATTCATTAATTAAATTTTATTAATTAAAATAAAAATTTCTTTTCTTGACCAAAGTAGGAATTATATATATTACTTGTTCCCCCCCCCACACACAAAAACGTGTTGTGAATTAGGGATGCGACTTAGAATCGATGATGGCTTGAATTCGAATAAATACGGTATTTCAAAAAATCGAAGATCGCAAAAAATTTATAAATAAAAAAAGACATTTCATTCCTATTAAGTATTTCTCTTGAACAATGTCATCAAAAAGTATCGAATTCAGGGAAGGAAGAAATATTTTTGTACTCGTTTATTTTAATAAATTAAGGATTCTTCTTCTGCATATAAATTATATTTATTATATTTAGAAAAAAAGGGAGTTTCCTTCGAGGAAAGGAATTGTAAAATAAATTAACACATAATTTATGAAAGAACTCGTAGAATAAATAAATAAATAAATAAATAAATAAATTATATATATATATATTATTATTATTATTATTAAACAATCAACCTACCAACAAGTCCTATTTTTTCATTTGTAATTCTTCATATGTATTAAATGTTTACGAGTTTTTATCTGCAAATACATATTATTTCATTGGTTTTTCTCGTACCCTCTTCAATTTTAACAAAATATAAGCCCTTAAATTTATGGGTTGATTTTCATTTTTAATTTAAAAATTTAAAAACTCAGCTCATTTTACATCAACATATTCCTTTGAAAAATCCTTTGAAATCTCAATGTGAAAAATGAAACTAACTTTTTCTAGAGATAACTATTTAAAGATTCTTTGTAATTTTTTTTCAATAAATTTTAGTTGTATTGTTGCATTTCTTATTAAGAAAATTGCGCACTGTGTCATTTACACTTTTTTGTTTAATGTACCACCGATTTTTTTACTCTCTTTCTCTTTTCTCTTAGAAATTTATTTAAAATGTTTTATGTACTGAATGTGTACTGATAAAGTATTATTATTTAGAACATTTATTATTTATGCATTGCTAATTATTATAAAAAATCTGTCCAAATGAATTAAAAGGGTACTAGGTGCTATACGAAACTTTTAGTATCGGACTTTCATTTTTTAAACCGTAGTTAGATGACTTAACTTCCACATTACAATACATGTGATGTTTGAGATTCAGTTGAAAATATACAGCAACTTTCATATTATTACTCACAAAGAGTCTTTGGTGGAACCAAGACTGGAATCCATTCCAATACCGGCAGTCACAAAAGTTTCGCAATAAGAGTTATTGCGATGCCGAAATCTTTTTAAATGTGAAAAGAGCACATATTTATTTTAACATATTTTGCAGAAATGTTACTTCGTTTTTTCAATACAGCTAATAAGGTTCCTATGTATTTTTCTCTTTCCTGAATAGTAGAAGGAATTCGTGATTGTTCTGATAAGGAATGCATAACCCTGACTTTCTTGACAGGAACTCGTTAGAGGTAGGGTTGCATTGAATGAAATGAATATTAAGAACCTATGATCTATAGAATAGAGGTCTTCAATCCGGGGCCCACCGAAGGCATTTTAGTGTCTCCACATTTGCATTAGAGGCAATTTTAAGAAAAATTGCCTTGTCAATTTTTTTTTGTCGTAAAAAAGTTTTGCTTTTATTCTTAATATTTAAAACATTCTATTGATATGTTTGATATCCGTTTGAAATAATTATCTGAAAAAATTACAGAATATTTCAAAAATTTAACTGTATCTTAAATATTTTTTAAAAATAAAAATAAATTAATTAAAATATCTCAGTAATTTTCGGAAAAAAAGATAGTTGACTTTAACCCTTTATCGACCGATGGTACTTATAAGTATCGCTCACTTTAAAATTAAGTATAATAACCATTTGTACGAATATTCTGACGATATTTAGCAGGAATATTCTTTGAAATCCACTCTTCCAAGTTATATGGCAGTACGGGTTCGATGATGAGTATTTTAGCGGAAAAGTCGAACAGTTTTATAGGAGAAATTGTGTTTTCAGCGGATTGCGAGGATTATCATTTTTGTCCCGAAAAAATAGTTAATGTCAAAATTTAAGTGTCTTATTTTTTTTGTATGTAAATTAAGACCTTAGAAAACGATTTGACTATTTATTTTAAGTGAACAGTGCATATAATTTATTTACTGTTGAATATCTTTAATTAATTAGCTCTAACTAATTAAATGTCCCAAAGTTGAGTATTTTGTTTATGTATATCCCTTAATTTGAATGTAATGATTCAAAAAAAAAATATCCCATGAAAAAAACTGCAGTAAATCAGAATGCGGTCGATAAAGGGTTAAGCTATATATAGCTAGCTAATAGCTATATATAGCTAGATTAATCACTCATTCCACATTCCAAAGTTCAGAAGCGTTTATGATCTTTGGATGAGAGCACAATAGCAAGCTTTGACAACAACAAGAACAAAAAAAAAAAGTTGAAGGAAAAGTGCAATTTTTTAAAGAGGTTAGACCATTATTTTTGTTGAACATAAAAGAAATAAGGCAGGTTGTCTTATTTGCAATGATAAAGTAGCAATGATGAAAGAATATACTACATTGAGAGGCACTTTGATACTAAGCACAGTGGGAAATATTCTACATCAGGACATTTTCGAAACGATCAAGTGAGTGAATTAAAAGCAAAGCTAAATTTTCAGCAGTCTTTTTACACCAGAGCACATGAAGAATCTGAAAATAGCGTTCGTGTAAGCTACATGATAGCAGAAAAAATTGCTAAACGTACAAAAACCCTTTGCTGGTAGAGAGTTTGTATAAAAATGCTTTCAGAGTGAAGATGATGCTCTTTGTTTATCACTGGCTCAAGCCATATTGAATATTAACTTGCTTGGTGTAACAGTAGCATGGCACGTAGAGGACCATGTAGAAAATATATTCAATAAATTAAAATCTAAATGCATGCAATTTGAATTTTATCATTCTCGTATCATACCCCTTTCTGCCACCAAACATATTCTTTCAATTTTGTCGACTGTCGAAAACAAAAAAACAGTAAAAAATAAATTGATTAAATATAATTATTAATTAATAAAATAAATTATTAATTAATGCTAATTATTTAATCAATAATTTATAAATAATAATACAAAAAAATTGTGCGTGGAAAGCCACGCGATGGAAGTGAAACTTCTTTGGAACATTGATTATTTGCTTTAATATTCCAAACTGACAGTGTACATGTCTCAGTCGCCCAATTTGCATGAAAAGTATTCGTGGTGTGAATTCAGTCTTTCTGATACCAAATCCAAAGTAGGAAGATATGCTGGAATTTCTGGGTATACAAAACTTATATTTTGATAAATTTGGTAAACTTTTCCTACTTAAACTTTGTCGGCAATTGTAACATTCTTTAATGTTTTCTAAATTAATTTCCAGTAAAATATTTTTCTGCTCAGCAACAGGCGTTCTCACAAATCTCTAAACCATAATCTATCACAATTCGAACACCCATGACCGAAAGGATTATTAACGAATAGCTTTTGAAAATCTTTGTGAGCATTTTTATGGGTGAGTGAATATTAACGCCGCACTGTTCAGCTACATGAGGGCTTTTGGCGACGGACTTCGTAATTTTGAACCATGGTCAAGTGACTAGGATGTCACCTGAGCTGGCACTCCCCCTCTCCTAATTACTACACCACACCAATGGGAGGACGTTTAAGCTCTCAACAGATTTAATATGCATCTCTCCCCTACACGGTGGGTCTTAAGTGGTACTCGGCTTGAACGCATGACACGCCAGCCACTATCTGATACTTTGACCACTAGGCTACCGTGGCCTCGCATTTTTATGAAAATCATAGTATTTGTAACGTGAGATAGAATTTATTATCGATTCACATGCATCAGTTCCAACACACACTAGACTTGTTGAGGGTTCTGTAGTTGACGGCACAGGATGGTTCACAAAGTCCGTATTAATTTATGCTGTCATAAGAAGAGTCTCAATAGCATTCTCTCTCCCATCCCTTAAACTCGGCATTAAGAGAGTATTTTGCAATGTTTTTTTTCCATGCTCGATATTCTCTCATATGTACTCTGAGATTTGGCAGTAGCACTTGATGAATTTGCACTATTTTTCTGTTTGTCATTAAACTCGACATTAAGAGAGTATTTTGCAATGTTTTTTTCCATGCTCGATATTCTCTCGTGTACTCTGATCGAGATTTGGCAGTAGGACTTGATGAATTTGCATTATTTTTCTGTCACTTTTTCAACTGGACTTGCTGCTAGTTTTTCTTTTTTTTTCTTTCACGAAACTCTTTTCCTCTTTGTGCATGATTTAGGCATTCTGACTAGAATTAATAATAATTCAACGCAAATGAAAATTAAAGAAATAAATTAGCCACCGAACGCATCGCCATGTAGCCAAAAATCTAAAGAAAATTTCAAAAAGGCACGCTTTTGCTGCGAGAGCTATTTTGTTAACACCGTAATACTCACACTGTAACTGATACGACCGCTGATAATGTTCCCAGGTCTGGGGAAAAGGACCCCTAATCGGAAGGTGGGCAAGTTGACCAGTCGGAGAAGTGGGCAATTATCCAACTTTTTTACTGATATGACACATGTCACGCGGTGTCCCCGCTCCCCCCCTTTCCTCCTCTAGCTCTCTCCTTACCATGGTGACGATTCGGGGGATGGGGGAAGACTACTTCCGTTCGCTTTTTCACTGTTACGCAAAACTGGGCAATTTTCTCATTCACTCTCGAGCCCAAAAAAGTTTCACTTCTATAAGTTATTAATTGATGCTAATTATTTAATCAATAATTTTTTTTACTGTTTTTTTGTTTTCGACAGCCAACAAAATTGAAAGAATATGTTTGGTGGCAGAAAGGGATATGATACGAGAATGGTGGACTTTCAACCCTCGATCCCCTTGAAAAATTTTTATGTGTACCACTGCACTGAGTAATTGGTTGCCTATTAACTCTTAGACTTAGAAGCAGTATGAAAGCTATTAGCGATGGACCACTCCAGCGATCAGGACATCGCTGGAGTGGTATCCTACTGTCCTAAATTCCACACCATTCCAACGTAAAAACTTGGAACCTCAAGAGATTTAACGCATCCGTTCTGCTATACCAGGCAGATCTTTGGCGAATCAAATAATAGCATATTCAATTCGCATTAGGAAACAAAGCGAGATCTGTAAGACATATCACATAATCGAAGGGTCTTAAGTACTATCAAGATTTTAATCGACAATTCGATTGATTGACAAACACGAGATCGCTAACAGTGAAGCTCTGAAGTAAAAAGTTGCATTTTTGTAGCAATTTTATTACATTTCTCTTGATGAAAAATCACGATAAAAAAAATTACAAAAAATGGCTGTTGAATCAACTGGACATAACGTACAAGGTTATCACGAAGCCTTGAAGTAGGGTTGCTAACATTTGGCGCGTTTCTTAGTTTTAGCGATTTTCATTAATGCTGTAGCTATAATAAATAAGTACCACCAATACTTTTATAAATCTGGCAAAAAGGAAATGGTTTATAATTCTGAGTTATATTTCATAGTTATATATCATATAGTTATATATCAATCCTATTTCAGTTTCAGAAATATGACTGATTTTATGTATTTCACATAACCCGGTTTCTACACATTTGGGAAGTAAGGATATGTAGTGGGCTTTTCTGTATTTAAAATATCTAATTTATCAATTTTTTTCTGTTACAATTACTGAAACTACATTTTTTAAAATAAATATTTGTCAATGCGTTAAGCAAAATTCTTTTCTTTTACGACCATAGATTCTCAATCCGGTAATTCCTATGCATAAGTACGTATTTTTAGAACTAAGCATAAAAAAGAACTTAATATGTCAAAATTGTTATTCAAAGTAAAAATAAGTTGCCCTATATTTAATTTATACAATACAGTGAAATCAGTTAAAAAATATTTTTGAGTTCTTTAAAAGTTTTTTTTTTTGCCCCAAATATTTAATAAAGAAGTGACATTCTACTTCTCTAAATACTCTCAACAATCCCGTTAAAAATATCTCCAACAAAGCTTTCATTTTTATTTGAAATAATCCTTCCGTTAAAATCTTTTTCAGTAGAAATAATTATCTATAGAATATTTTGAAATTTTAAAATCTTTCCAATATAAACATATGAATGAATTACAAGGTTGCAAGTTTTCATAAAAATCGAGATATTTTTCTGTCTGAAAATGTGTTTTGTGTTTAGTTCAGGTCCTACAACATTTGGCGAAGGCACCTGAAAGAAACTTACATAAGACTCAAAGAAAAAAAAAATGAATTTTCTTTTAAGAAATGTCCTTACACTATTATATAAGAGTAGCATTTTACAGGCATTTAAAATATAAAAGATGAGCGATAAAAGAGGCCTTCCATTCAATAACAACATATTGAAAATGGGAAATTTCAAATTCTTACCGATCAAGTTTTCTTTAGTTGGTATTATTCCAAAAAGCAGTCTCTCTCTGTCTCTCTTTCTTTCTTCCCCCCCCCCCTTATATGTATTTTTTTCTTGACATTTTGTGTAACCACTATTCACATAAAAATATTTCAAATTTTATTGGGTTTGAGCAGGTGCTACATAACGAAAAGATTTCTTCATACACATAAAATGACATTTTTAAGAAGAGCTGGGATTTCGAAAAGAGGTTTAAAAGGAGCAACTATACGGATACATTTTATACTTTGACACACTTTCATTTCAATTCCTCCAGGAGCCTCCTTCCCAAAAAAATTTTTGATTAGTTTTTATTTAATAATAAATTTGCTTGTTCATTGAATAGTATTTACTATCAATAAGGGATGTCTTAAGGCAAGGGCCAACTGTGCTCGGGCATGGGGCCTCGGCTTCGAGAGTAACCTCGTTTCGTTCACGAATCGCCTCAGTAAGATTAAGAGATCCGAATAACTTTTACCGTAAACTACCAATCACGGATATATTCTCAGAAAAACTGAGAATTTCTATCTATATGACAGCTGGCAACAGTAGCAATACTGTATTATTATTTCATATCTGTTTCTAGGCCTATGCCTACCACCATACACCATTCATTTCTCATTTAGTCGAAAAGCGGCATTCTATAGAATTATATAGTTTGTACTTAAATCTATGAGATTGTGAGCCCCACACCTTTGTTGCTGGTTATAGTTTGTTGCAAGGATATATGACTATCACTGGCGTAGCTAGTTCTGAGTGAGCCCTGTATCAAAATTCCTTCGGGGCCCCATTTCCCGTATGAGAGCCCTGTTAGTAGGACTGTAGTTACATGTGTTGGAGCCCCTGTAGCTTGGGGACCCCGTATCATTGATACGCCCCTGATGACAACGTATGCAATACATAGTGCCCGGGCTTAAAGTATCCAAAAGTTATGGCTTATTCTTTCGGAACTAGCCATCATAAACTGTTCACCCGTGGATTGGAAACCCCTCCGAGAATTTTTGGGTCTAGTCCGATCAGTTGCACGTGCGCGCATTATTCGGCAATCGCAGACGCGATAAACTTGTTACACTGTCTTCATTAGTATAGATGTGGACGCCAGAGCAAAAGAGGTGATGTGCGTACTTAGGTTAACGGAATTTAAATCAGTCCCGCATGTACAGAGAGGTGTTCGAACATAAAGGAATGGCATTACTGGCTTGACTAATAGACTTATCAGGAAACCTACAATATGAATCATGCACACGATCAACAGTGTCTTCATTATGAAAACTTAAGGATACTTCACAGTTTTTGAGGTACTAAAGTCAGAGGTAAAGTCCTGTCTTCTCTCGAAAGGTCTTTCCCATTGGTGGATAGATTTTGACGTCGGAGGATCACCATTCCATTCTGTTCGAACACGTCGCTGTAGACGCGTGACAGATTTAAATTCCGTTCACCAAAGTACACACTGCACCTTTTGCTGTGGCGTCCACATCTTTACTAATGAAATCAGTGTAACAAGTTTATCGTCTGCGATTGCCGAATAATGCTCGCACGTGCAACCGATCGGACTAGATCCAAAAAATCTCGGATGGGTTTCCAATCCGTGGATGAGCAGTTTATTACATTCTGATGGGTACTTCCGTAATAATAAGCCATAATTTTTGGATACTCCAGTCTAGACACCCTGTGTATAGTCTACTTACTAAGGGATTGCAAGGGAGGGCCTAATTTTGTATAGGGGACCAGGGCCACAAGTATTTTTAAGAGACATTGCTACAAATTTCTTTCTAAGATAAGGTACGCTAACAATAGCCAACAGGTTATTTAATTTTGAATGGCGATCAGTTGACAGGTCGATACGGGAGATGGAACGCCCCATTCTACACCGATGACGCGTGAGCGGGAACACCGAGCCCCCGCGAAGTACCTTTAATGGAGACAGCGTTGGAACACTTAGATCGATCCAAATCGGGAAACAAGCTCGATTCAAAAACTACTTGGCTACCACGATCTTTTTGTTACACAATAAATGGATTTATAGACATAAATGTGATCACTTTTCTCTCATTCCTTTTTATTAAGAAAAAGATGATAAGAGAATTATTTAAATTATAATATTCAGAATAATTGCTCTGAATCTGAGGAAGAAAGGTTATATATTTTTTTAAAGTCAAAAGCAAGATTTTAAATAAATCAATCGCCATACATAAAAAGGGAAATACAATATTTTTCCGATACTTGTATGTTTAACTTCAGGATAATCTAGGTAACCATGGTAACGTTGGGATAATATTTCCACTTGAGTTATGGATTACAGCAGTGTTTCTCAAACTGTGGGGCGCCCCCCCCCCTACGGGAGCGTGATAACCCTACAAAGGGGGCGCGAGTAAATCGAAAAGTCGAAAACAAACATTATTTAAAAAAATTATTAATTTACTGAAAGGAAGCAGAAAAAATAATACATTCTGACATAATAAAAAATAAAATACACATTTACACTGATACAATACACTTGTAATGTATCAGTACTCTGCACCATGTATTTCATAATTAATTTAACAGTACTAAGTCAAGAACAAGTTTAATAATTACTAGGGACTCTATGGGCACGTCATCAAATTATATACAAATTTAATATTTATCTTGATAATTTGTACAATTTATAATTAAAGTCGTATTGTAGATTTATATCAAAGTATATTATTGAATTTAATACATTATTATTGTATGTAAGGAGGTGGGGGCGCGATGAAAATTATGATTGAAAATTGGATCGCGAGTGTAGAAAGTTTGAGAAGCACTGGATTACAGTTCTAGTATCAGCCTTGTCAAGAGGTAAATCGGTCGAGGTTCAAAGTTCTCACCTTGGCAGCGTGTGGCTGTTTGGAAAATTGAGTTTAAGTTCAGGTGTCGCTCTTGTCATTTGACAGTGCCTTACAAAATGGGCTAAATTCATGCAACGTTATAGTCGCATAGTAAACTGCAAACACTCGTTTCCACACAATCAGTACATAAGTTCTTGTGACGTCATCTTCATGCGAGTGAGTGAATATTAATGTCGCTCTATTCAGCTCAGTAATATTTCCGTTGTAGTAGATCGGAAAACGTGAAATTTTTCAAAAATCCTAGCTCAGACTCTGTATTAAAGTCCTAGCTATATGTAGGTAAAACATTACTAGTGAAGAATTTTTTTTATAAAAGAATGCTTTGAGAATGTATTATAAATTCCAGTTTGGCACATGTAGTGACTCGGTTAAAGAATATTAACACTAAACCTACCAATATCGGTCAAATTGATCGTTTTCAAATTTTTGTAAGATTTAAGGACATTTAAACGTCATAATACCACGATCAAACTCCAAGACTTTTCTTTAAATATGCTTATAATATATTATTTAGTCTTTCTCTTTCCCAAGAAAAATTTTTATTGCGTGTTTTATTTACCGCGGTCGGTCACTTTAAATGGTGGAGAAAATATTTTATGTACTATTTTAAAATTGTATAATCAGTACAACCTAACGGTTATCCCAGATTCAGTTGCAATTGAAAAGAGTGAACAACAGCATCGACTATAAAATCAAAAAGAGCAGCTCTAAAGTGTTTCTAATGCAATTTTGTTAC
>BMAV01008699.1:151957-166921 GCA_019973955.1 Trichonephila inaurata madagascariensis | reverse complement strand
TTACCACTTTTACTAGTTGACATGTAGTTTGAAATTCCCTATTTTTTGGAGAATATGTACGGGAATAATATTTGACCATTAAAATTATCCGGATCATGATCTTATTAAGACAGAGTCGAGAGTGAAACGAGGCCTCCTCTAAAGGCGAGGGATAGGGCATATGCCTAGCCTTAAGGCGTCCCTAACGATGATGTCATCAATACTAAGAATCTTTATTTTTATACTGCCCCTATATATATATATATAGGCTTATTCTCTACAAACGAGAGATAACATCCAACAATCACATTCGAAAAACACATAGACAGTAGGAAAATCACACAATGAAGGACATATGAGTAACCGAGATTAAAAATTATAAAAGGGATGCTATGTATATATATATATATACAGTGGCGCACACAAGGGGGGGGGGGCCAGGGCCCCCCCTCTCAAACCCTTGATCTTTTTTCCGATTGACTATAGTTCTAAGTATATAGTACGTAAAATTTAATTAAGTATTTGTTATTAATGATTAATTTTACTAACTAATGCCAATTATATATTATTCAATAACTAGTTTTTTACTGTGTTTTGTTCCCGCAAATCGACAAAATCAAAAGGAGCATGATACAAGAATGGTGAACTTTCGCCCCCGGGGCCCCCACCCCCGGGAGGGCTCTTGTGTGTGCTATATATATATAAATATACTACAAATCCCAAAATAATAGCACATCATGCGTACATTAGTTGAAACATACATAATGAAGTTTCATAGAAACTCGCATGAAATAATTTTTACTATTTTGTGCATTCATTACAGATTCCTTTTTTAATTGGCTCGCTTGTTTAACCTTCAACCATCACATGAAGGAATTCAAAGGAAAGAGAAAGAAAATTAGAAGAGAGTTAAGAAGAGAAAGAGAGTTACTCATATATTGAGCCTGATTAACAACAAATATTTATTAAAAACTACAATTTAATGCATCCGAAACATCGCAAAGGAGAGAAGTAAATGTTAAAAAAAAAATGTTAAAACATACACTTTAATTTAGGACGTCAATTCATTAAATTATCGCGATAGAATAATGATGTTTGGATTTTCCCCGAGTTTTCTGACGAAATTACGCTTGAGCCGGAACACGCAATCCAATTTGAGAAATAATAGCGTTTTCGAGCCATCTTCATCTTCCCTTCTCCTCCCGATCCGTCTCCTCGACCAATCAGAATCGAGCTTTAGGAGCGGAAAGAGGTAAAGAGGAGGAGGAAAAAAATGGATTTCGCGTTAATGTGTGAATGTTGACAAGGAATTTTCGTGGCTACTCAGAGGGCTGATTGGGATAATGGAGATGACTAATTCGGTTCTTGCTCGTCGCCAAGACTTTTTCTTTCTTTCTTTTTTGTTCTGTTTTTGTCGCCTTCCTTGTTAGTTTGTTTCATTTAGAGGAGAAGCGAAACGCGGAAGATGATTTGACACACGATTTTTAAATGGAAATGCTAAAAGTATATTAATAATATTATTTATAGATAATTTTTAACACCCTTTTATTAGCTTCACCTATATGTAACGGAATCTTTGAACTCGATTTTTACCCACTTTAAAGGGTCAGATTAGTTCGAAATTTTGCACACTTGTTAAGGACCGATGACAATGCAGTAATTTAATAATTTTGTTCCATTATCCTCATCAGGACCTTCAGCATTAACGATTTCTCATTTCCAGATTTGGCGACTAAAAGATTAAGTTACAATCCTAAAGCGAAAACGCTCATGGTTAATACAAATACAACATATAAAATAAATGATAGTCTAAAAAATTTAAAAAAGCTCCACTTTTATTGTAGATTGAACAAAAAAAAATGAAAAATAAATTATAATTTAAAAAAAAACTTTTAAAAAAACACGCTTTTATAGTTAATTGAACTGAAAAGTAAAAAAAAAATAATTCTAATTATAAGAATAAAATGATTACCGAGAAAATTAATGCCATTGTGTGTGGTAAAAACGTAGGGTGCTCGATATCAGTTATAATTTCTTTTACTAGTTTTATTCCGAAATTCAGAGTTAGTGTGAAAATGTAGTACAAAGCACCCCACGCTTTAACCACAATGGCGTTTTTTAGTTTTTTTTTAACTATAATTTATCTAATTATTCTTCAGAACTATTTGTTCAAACATTGTAACTCTTCTGGTCGATATTTTGCAAGTAAAAACGAGAAGTTTTAAAAAACTTTATTTCTTCCGTTTGCTTTATTATTATACTTTCGGGATGGATGGATTGCATTACCTTCGCATTTTGAAGGTACACTTTGGCTATTGGGAGGCCAAGGGGACATAGCTCATCCAAAAAGGTTTTTAGCTACAAACCTGCCCCCTCTCTCCCCAAGAAATAATCACAGAGGGAAAAAAATGAATTTTTTTTACAAGATAAAGGAAGTTTTAACAGGGCTTGTTTAAACAAAAATTGCATAGCTCAGTAATTACGCAGCTGCATAGCTGTAAGAAACACGAAGGCTGGAGAAGGAGTGCTATTGGTTGGTGATATTTTGTGTTGCTTTAAGAGTACCAGGACATAATCGAAAGAGTAAAATGATAAAATTAAGACTCTTTATTTATGGGACATACATCTTTAAAAGTTCCAATAGAGCTTAGATTTTTTTTTGTGTGATCTCAATAAAGATATTTTAATCATTCTGCAAAAATACAAAAATAATTTTTTTAGTCAAAAAAAATTTTTTTTTTCCTTCTTAATTTATATAAGTTGGACATAATTTTTGATATCTCATAATACATGCTTATGTTTAGGTACCATTTTTTAAGGGGACTTGGTAACCTTTGAACTACTTTCTTTCTTTATGTATTTAAAAATTATATATTTTAGCATTTTATATAATGTTTCTATTCAAGAAAATGACACGAGATGAAACTTTTCACATATTGTTTACACAACTTTAAAAATTTTAATTTTTTGAAAAGATTTTGAAAAATTTAAATTTTAAATTTTTTTTAATTTTACTTTTTTAAATTTTAATTTTTTTAAATTTTAATTTTGAATTTTATTATTTTTTTACCTGAAATTTTTTTGTAATATTCTTATGGATGTTATAAACAACTTTAGGGATCGATTTTACAATAACCTAATTCGTTTTTGAGAAGAAAAAAATAATAAAATGTTGATTTGCATGGTAAAAATCAACGAAAAGGCCAATATCTCTTATATTTTAATTTTTTAAAAAAATGTACTCAGCTTACAGCAAAATGGATCCCCAATTTTGTTACATGCTTTATATGCAACACACAGGAAAAAAATGGAAGTGATTGATAAATAGTTGTGGAAGGAGTAGCATTTTTTGTTTCGAAAAACACAAACTGAGAAAAACCACTTTAAAGTTTATAATTCTGAAAAAAAAATTATAATAAGCTTAAATAAACTTAGAATACCACTTTAAGATATTAGTTATATATTTTTCTTTAAAACAATTGCATTTTCGTATTCTTTCAACCCATACATTTAATAAATGATCAATTTTAAGAAGGTATTAATTGCACACACACAAAAATCCAGAAAAATGTTAATTTTTTTTTTTTTTCGCGACAGAAAGTTTAGTTTTTTTCTTCACATAATAATGAAGTATTACATTTGTATGAAAAACATATCAGTAGTAAGATCTGAAATTATGAAATTATTAATATAAAATGTGCCTTAATTCAAAAAATTGACATGCACACATTTCACAATGAAGAAAAATTATATTATTGTATTGCCTCGGAAATATTCTGCTTTATATATTGCACATTCTTTTTTTATAGTTATTATTTCTCTTTATAAAATAGATTTTTTTTTATCATAACACTTTTTTTAGCTTTTTTTTCTAAAAAGGGGGCGTGGATGAATTGCCTAATTTGTTTTCAAATGAAGTTTTATTCAACTTCTAATTTTCCGACTTGCACAAGTGATATATCAATCGAAAGATAATAATGCAAAGAATAAGATTAAATAAAAATACAAAAACGATAGGTCGATCATTTTTGGGGTACCGAGTCTCCATAAAAAAGTATCACTTAAATATGTAAAATATTTTTTGCACATATATAAAACAATACACAAAATATAATGAATATATATTTTTTTTCAGTAAAATATTAAGATATTTTCTTTAAAAAACTATAAAACTGTATAATTTTGAAAATTTTTATTTTTTCCCCTTTTTTCATACATAAAACTATTTTTAAAAAACTTTGTACTATATTACTTCGGGAAAAAAATACATTCATTATATGCACAGGTACGCTGTATAGAAGTATAAAGAATTTGGAACTACATAGTACATTAGTTTGTTTTTTTTAAGTGTACCTAAAAGCAAAAAATTGTGTTTTGGGGAAAAAGTGAAACAACTAAACGTTTATTTACATTTTTGTGAATTACTTTTTTCATATTTTAAGGTTATTTTATCAACGAACATATATGTGTTACACATTTTTAGATTCAAAAAAAAATGTGCATTGCTTTTTAATACTAAAATTGTAAAATCAATTTTTTTGAATGCGTATGATGTTCCGGTTACCTTAAACCAGTGCTTCTTAAACTAGAGGTCGGGACCCCAAATGGGGTAGCATGATTTACAGTTGGGGTCATATAAAATTTTAGGATTTTTTTTTTATATATATTTTTCAGCATAAAATAATTTTCCCACTATTAATAATAATTATAATAATAATTTAATTGTTTATTTAGATTTTTTTGGAGAAATCCACCTTATGGGATGTGATTGAGTACCAGCATCCCACCTTTATTCATCCATCGTGATCGAGTAGTGCCTTCGCTCTTCTCCATTGTAGACACCTAGCACACTAGTAACACCTTCATTAGCATACGAAACGACATTTTCTACTTTAGCAAGCATAATACCTAAGTGTCGATCCATTCTAAAGAATACTGAGGAAGAACTATATAACGCAGTGCTTCTCTAAGTTTCAATATTTGCGACCCAATATTCAAACATAATTTTCATCACCCCCCCCCTTCTTACAATAACAGTGTATTGAATTCAGTAATACTGTATTTTGAACGCTAAAGCTACGATGCGACTTTAACCTTTTAAGTGACCCTGGAATGTATAAATGTCTCGTTCACCCAAAGCGTTGATTGCTCCAGACGTATATATACGTCTTTTCGAAGTACGATCTT
Organism: Trichonephila inaurata madagascariensis; assembly: GCA_019973955.1. Classification (NCBI taxonomy): domain Eukaryota; kingdom Metazoa; phylum Arthropoda; class Arachnida; order Araneae; family Nephilidae; genus Trichonephila; species Trichonephila inaurata. The sequence goes on along the minus strand of BMAV01008699.1, from coordinate 161,755 downwards.
TTCTGTGTATTGCTATTCATTAAATTATTCTGAAGGCTTTGGAATGCAATAAAAGGACCTTGACAGTGTTAGCGAAGGATTTACTTATTTCAGAAAAGTTTTTTTACTTATTTATTCCTTTCCGTGCCCCCCCCTCAATGCACGACATACGCGTGTTTATGTGGAAAACGGTGGCATTGGAGAGCAGTTAAGAGATTAATTATAAACTGTACAAATTATCAAGATAAGAGTTAATTTTTGTACATAACTTTATATACACTAGCCCATGGAGTCACTGGTAATTATTAAACTTGTTTTTTATAGTATTGTTATAAATTAATTATAAAATACATTGTGCAGTACTAATATATTTACAAGTTTTTTTATATCAGTGCTAATGTACGTATTTTATTCTTATTATGTCAGAGTGTATTTTGTTTGTTTACTTTCTATGAATTAATAATTTTTTTTAAGAATAATCCTTTGTTTACGACTTTTAAATACGCTCGTGCCCCTCTTGCTGAGTTATCACGCCCCCCCCCCTAAGGGGGCACGCCCCACAGTTTGAGAAACACTGATATAACGACTTAAAAAAGATTTTCAAAGTTTTAAGTGCTTTCAGCACACTAACCAAAATATAATAAATTCAATCATTTTAAAGCTTAAAAATTGGAAGAAGCTAAATTTCTATACACAAATCATTAAAATAAACTTTTATAATTTGATTACAATTCTTTATATTTTTTTATACATATAATTATTGTAATTCGTTATAATTTAAAAAACTTGAGGAAGATCAGGATACAATATGTAGCTGTTCTCTCATTATATTTACCGTACACCAGCGTTTCTCAAACTATGGGGTGCCCCCCTAGAGGTAGCGTGATAACTCTGCGAGAGGGGTGCGAGTATATTAAAAGTTGAACACAAAAGACTATTTAAAAAAATATTGATTTACTAAAAGTAAATAAACAAATGCATTCTGGCATAATAGAAAATGAAATACACATTTACACTGATATAATACACTTATAAATGTATCAGTACTGCACAATGTATTTTATAGTTAATTTAACAATACTAAATTAAGAACAACATTAATAATTACCAATGACCCCATGGGCTTGTCATATATAAAAAAAATTATATACAAAAATTAACACTTATCTTCACAATTTGTACGGTTTATAATTATTCCCTTTACTGCCGATAAAAAGTTACGTGATTCGCTCCCTAATGTCACAGTTTTCTGCGTAGGTGAGCGTATGTGATATATTGGTGTGGGGGGGGGGGCAGAGAAAAGGAATAAATAAGCAAATCCTCTGAAATAAGTAAATCCTTCGCAAACCCTGTAAATGTTTTTTTATTGCAATCCAAAGTCATCGGAATAAATTTATAGATAGCAGTGCACATAAAATATCGTACTTCGGAAAGACGTATGTATACATCCGCAGTAATTAACGCTTTGGCTGAGCGAGACGTTTATATACGCCGATGGCACTTACGAGGTTAAAGTCGTAGCTTTAGTGTCAAAGTGTATTATTGAATTAAATACATTGTTATTGTATAAAGGAGGAAGCGTGAAAGTTATAATTGAATATTGGGTCGAAAATATTGAAACTTTGAGAAGCCCTGCCGTACACACAATACAGTAATAGCCATGAAGATACACCTTATAAAGTAATTATTTATGGTTATTGAGGTTAATATATTATGAAATTTTAAGCACATCAGTTTTTAATGATATTTTTTAAAATTTCTAATGAAGCTGCGGAATGGTGTTTTACTATAGCAGACCAAGTACACTCCCCTGGAGTGGGATCTCTTTTTCGTGCGGCACCATATAGTTGGAATACCAATCGCCAGAAGTAATTTTGATGCCCAATTTTTCTCCCTAAAATAAGCTCCTGGGCTCTGACGATCGAAACCGTTCGAATTTAATTTTGACGACTGCACCCAAACCAAACAGGTACTCAAGGTATCTCTTACACACCTCATACTCATGCAACATGGATGCTGTCCCTTTTAATGCATATAAGTACATGCATTAAGCAACGAGTGGGACTGAGTTATAGCCGCGTAAGTCGAATTCGAGTAAGTCGGGGTATAATTTCACATATAAATACACATGAAATATTTTAATTTGAGGTGAGTGAGTGAATATTAACGTCACACTGATCAGTTATACGAGAGCTTTTGGAGACGGAGCACGTAATTCTGATCCATGGTCAAGTGACGTGGACGACACCTGAGCTGGCACCCCCTCTCCTAACTACCACACCATACCAACGGAAGAACGTTTGGGCTCTCGACAGATTTAACGTGCATCGCTGCCCTACACGGCGGGTCTTTACTGGTACTGGGCTCGAACTCGTGACAAGGCTTCACCACTCGGCTACCACGGCCACATATTTTTATTTGGAGCCAGTGACGAAAGAAAACAATAATTTAGAAAAGAAAAATGTTTGATAAAATTTTAGATAACACAAAATCGCAAACCGAAGTTTTTTTTGATTTAGGAGGTTTCACAAAATCTGATAAAGCAATCTGCTGGCTTAAAGAGGTTTTTTTCTCCCTCTCACACAATTTTCTTGTAGCATGCTAATAATTTTTTTTATTCTTTCGTGTTCTGAAAAGGCATGGTTGTTTGTAAATTTATAGTGCTTTTGCGGCATGGGGGTACACTAAATATCCATCAAGCCACAATTCTTTCCATGAGGTTTAAAGTGGAAAGAGAGGTGGAATGCCCCCGTCCACCTCCAGGGTATTCTGCCTCAAACTCGGGGTAAAACCGAGCCCAATCGTATTGTCACTTGCATGGTGCTTAAATCTACGGATAACGACAGGTCAAACTGGTGGCATTAGCAGCAGCAACAACAACACGGAGAAGAAAAATTTCAAAAGCTTCACCTGCAATGAGTTTAGGTTTCACTGACATAAGCGAACGTATGAAATTTATCAAATTGGTTATAGAGTGAATAAACACATAATAATAAAAATAATGAGAACTCCTGCAAATGAAAAAGAGAGTGAAAATGTAAATCAAAACTTTATATAATGCAAATTTCTAGTGTGACGCACGTGTTGCTGTTTGTTATATGAATGAACACCATAGCGTGGGCTGACTGACTGAGTGAATATTAACGTCGCACAGTTCAGCTACACGAGGGCTTTTGGCGACGGGCCACGTAATTTTGAACCATGGTCAAGTGACGTGGACGACACTTGAGCTGGCACCCCTCTCCTAACTACCACACCACACCAACGGGAGGACGTTTCAGCTCTCGACAGATTTAACGGGCATCGCTGCCCTACACGGTGGGTCTTTGGTGGTACTGGGCTGGAACTCATGACATGCCTGCCATAGATCCGATACCTTGACCACTGGGCTACCGCAGCCCAGCATAGCGTGGAAGAGAGTGTTTATAAAGTAACACAAGGGCTATTGGCGACGGATCTTGTAATTTTAAACATCGGTCCAGTGGCGAGGACGACACTTGGACTGCCTCCCTCTTTTAACTACCACACCACACAAACGGGAGGATATTGAGCCACGATAGATTTGATTTGCATCTGCCCTTTCTACACGGTGGATTACAGGTTTTTACAAGTTATTCAATTCCTACTCTTCGCTCACACTCTCTATATATTTATTTATCTTGGTGGAATTTTCAATCGTTAATAAAATACATTTTAAAGAGCTCAATTGAGCTGAAATTTTATATACATGATTATTTTGGAATTTTATTATAACTAAAATAAAAATTAATTGATTAAAGCTAATTATTTAAAGAATTACAAATACAGCCACGTTGACATCATTTTTGGCGACTTGTGTTAAAACTTGAAAAGGTTTTTTTCTCACATTTTAAAGTATTCAATTGAACTGAAATTTTATATGCATGATTGTTTACTGACCAACCTGTGCATATTACAGCAGCATTAAAAACGACCTAAGTCGTATTTTACGCTGCTGTAAATTTCACACTCGATTGCAAGCGACCGCCATCTGCACTCTTGGGATCCACCGTCATGATTTCCGAAATTTAGATAGTTTGTAGTACATTTAGCTAAATATCGTTAAAAAAAGGTATTCTTTCATTTGCTGGTCATCAGTATTTGAAAAGCATATGTTTTGTATGAATTTTTTTTTTAAATTTCAGATGCAAATTAGAAGAAAGACCAGAGGCGTATCTACCGCCGTATTAGACTTATCAATGATACGAGGCCCCCAAGCTATAGGGGCCTCAACATATGTAAACAAAAAAAATCGTAACAAGGCCCGCAAAAAGGGCGTCCAATATTTTGATACAGAGCCACTCAGAATTAGCTACGCCAGTGAGAAAGACTTATACAAAGTTATCATAATGATACAAATATAAAAAAAATCGGATAGACCAAGATCTTCCGGAATTCTTTGACTAAGGAAACGTCATATTTGTTCCACAAACATAAAAAAAAGAAGCTTCCAGAAGATACTGTGTTGTGCTAAAAGGGATAGAAAAAAGAAAAAAGAAAGAAAGGGAACCGTTACATTTGCAATGATTGCAACGATGGGCTATCTGCTGTATGCTGCACCCTGTTTCCAAATATATCAGACAAAAAAAAATTTTTTGAATAGTTTTTTAAAATAAATAATACTATTATTGTTACTTCAGTTGAAAAAGTAGTTAATAAATATTTTTACTGATAAAAATATGTTGTTGTTTTTTTTCGAAACAGCTATTTGCAAAGAAAGGTATTAAAAGTCGATGTAAGTGTAAGATTGTAATATTTGGGTCTTATCTGCAATGTGGATCAAAATCCAAGATTAAAGTAAAAAAAACTGAATCATTTGTATTTTTTTTTTGTTTGTTTGTCAAAACAAGGGTGTAAAACAGTGGTTCCCAAACTTTTTTAACCCATGTACCCTTTTTTGTAGTCAAAACTTGCCCACGGACCCCTTTTTAAAGCCAAAACTCGGGAAAAGCTACGTAATGCATAGCATAAAGGTTACAAATCAAAAAAAAAAATTGTAGAAGAATTATGTATTGAGATTATAACTTTCTTTTGTTTAAAAAAATTTTTTTAGAAATTAATGACTTGGATGAACTTGATGAGATATTAGGAGTGTATTTATGTCCGTCTCAATGTTTGTGAGTAGCAATCGCAAATCCCCACGAGCACTAATATCTAGTCGGTTTCTTCTTTTTTTGTGATGAGGTTTCTTACGACACTGAATCTACGTTCCATCAAATTGGAAAAAAGACGGGAAACTAGCCAATAACTTCTGTACCATTACACATAATGTAGGATATACAATTGAGATCTGTTTTGTAACCAAAATATGTGGTATCCTTGTTCAAACATTGGTTTAAGTCCCTCATTTGCAGACATTTCAATAAGATGCTCCTGTATTAGAATGGATTCATCTGTGTTTGGGATCTGAGTTAGTTCATGCGCAAAAGGTTTCAACACCCAGTCGGGAATATCCAAGTGAATTAGTGTTATTTATTTAAATTTTCATAAAAATAAAAATGGATCAAAATTTTTTAAATTTTATATTAAGCCTTGCACGGATCCCCTGACATTGTTCAGGCATCCCAAAATCAATTTTCATTTTCCATGGATCCCCTGAATATCGGGGACCCCTGAGGATACATAGGGATCACTTTGGGAACCACTGTTCTGAAACGTATTTTTTTTTCAATAAAAAAAATTGAGTTTTTTTGCCGGTCTTCCCCCCCCCTCCCCCGAAATAAATGCGCACTTCTGGATTAAATAATATCGTTACATTACTTCAAAAAGGAAGGGGGGAGGAAGAGCAAAGAAGAAAGGAAAAGAAGCATTAACGAATATTTCAATATTTAGACACTTATCAACATTCCACCAGCATACCTCCCGCTTTTCTCAAGCAAAATAAATGCTCTTTCACTCAGGGAAAAACTCTCAGAATGATAGAGATATAAAACGAAAAAGATCCCATTTCTCAACATGGCTGCTCCACTTCAAATTGTCTTTTTCGCCGGTAGGGAAATTTAAATCGGGAAAAAACGAACGAAGTATCTTGAAATAATAATTCACTTCGGCCTCTTGGGGACTCGCGCACTGCCCTAATCTGTCGCAGTTGGTATCTTGAAAAAGCCCATAATCACTTCCACTAATGGGCACATTTTCCACTCGTGGGAGAGAAATGCAGCGCAATTTCCCGGTCAATAATTTGTCCACTCCGGGACAATGGAAGATGATTAAATTCGAAAGGGGGGACGGGAGTCCACTGGAACGGGGGAGGGGGTTGGGCAGAAATGAAGGGAAGTGCATCCACTTTCGGTCCGCTTTCCGGCCTCTGAATCAAACGTAATTGACGACAATTAGTTGATTTGATGAAGTGAAACGGCCGAAATTGCTTCCGTGGTGCACGGAGTATATGAAAAATCTCGTCGGTTGGATTTGAATGAGGCGCTGATTGCGGGGGAATCGTTTTGAGGCTTTTTGTTGGGTTGTTTGAGCCTCTGGTAAAGCAAATATCCAAAGACGCATTCATGGTCTAATGTCCCTATGTTAAATGAGTGCATTTGTTCTTGTTGAGTTTCTTTGATGGAAAGGGAGTGAATAATCTTCTCTTTTCGTTTTTTAATTCGTAAATCAACTATGTTACTTAATTTACGCTATTCACAATTATTTTCGAAACAAGTTGAAATGATTAGGTTTTGTTTTAAAAAAAATATTTAAAAAAAAAATTTTTTTTTTTTTTTGGTAATCTCTTATTCTTTTACTGAAATTGTTGGTACACCCTAAGAGAATTTTAAATTATAAATGGAAAAGAGTAATGATCCTCATTTGAAGAAAAATTAGAAACACTTGTTTAGTGTTTTTGCACAAAAGCGTTCATTAACTCCTTATCATATAAGGAGTTTTATACATAGTTTGGATGGATGGGCGTTGGATGAAACTCTAGTCAATCTCATTGGATGATTTTTAGCTTCGTAATTTATTCACTTATTGCATAAGATTCGGTAATGTAACACGGTTCTTTTTTAATATTGTTTTATACGGTTACTTAACGCTTATTTTTATTCTGGTAGGATTTTGTTACTTTATATTTTAAAGCCGTTATCCCCCCCCCCCCGCACTTCACGGTGAAATATACATAAAATATATTAGTGGCGCACACAGGAATTTTTCAAGGGGGGGAATGGTCTAGGGTCGAAAATCCCCCATTCTCGTACTATGCTTCAACACGGCGGCCAACCTATTCTTTAAATTTTGTCGATTTTCGGGTACAAAAAACAGTAAAAAAATTCATTATTGAATAAATAATTAGTATTAATTAATAAAATTAATTATTAATAACAAATACTTAATTAAATTTTTCGTACTTTATACATAGGATTACTATCAATAAAAAGAAAGCAAAGGCTTTGAGGAGTTCCAGACCCGAGGACCCCCCCGTGTGTGCCACTGATATATTTATATATGCATATATTAAAATACGCGAAAATGCTTAAGACGAAATATCGGTTAACATGAAATAATACAACAGTCCCGACAAACTACTATGCATTTTCATGCATTTTTTTCTCTTCACAAAACGAAAATTGTCAGAAAACGAAACGATTTCCCTTCTGAGAATGAACACGTTAAACATCAGCCGCACAGGCGAGATTTAAGAGGAGTGTTTAAGAAAATTTCTGCATTATTGGACTGTCCTACTGTATCATCGGAAGAATTTTTGTTGTAGTACATGATGATACTCGTGTACGGTCCCAATTATAATGCAGCTCCTGTTCCCATTTCATCCAAAATGAGGAACATCATGGAAAGTATGCGAAACTATTTTAAACGCACATTCCAATGGTGAAATGAATATTAAAATGGATGACATCAAACAATTGGTTGACAACTTGATGCTAAAAAAGATAATGCAAACAAAAATATAAGATTATTTTCCAAAAACTAAATAAATGTTTTGTATTTCAAAAAACTTGAAAATTTTGTATTAGATTTGATTAATTTCTTGTAAATGTTTTTGTCTCGTTGACTTTTATGAAATGCATGCATATTTACATATTTAAGTAAATAAAATACACTTTAATGTATTTAATTTTATTGAATATGTGGTCCCCCCCTTTTTGCAACATCTTTTAACACGAAAATGTATTCCAGTCCAATCGGTTTCGTGTTATATATATATATATATAAATTGTTGATGTCTCAAGTGTTCGATTGTTTTGAAAATTATACTCTTATAATCCTTACCTTTTGATTTAAAAAGGTAATTTCTAAAAATGAAGTAGAATTACGTTTTACGTTCCCGTAACCCCCCCCCCCTCCACAAAATGGATTACCAAAAAACCCATTTTTAGTGGATCTCTGCTCAACAAAATAAACATGCTTGCCAAATTTCAAGTCTAATAGTCTAAAAACTGAAATTTTCTTATCAATAAGCCTCGAATCTTCTTTGAGAGTCGATTTCTGAAAAACCCGTTCTTAGAGGATTTGAACTCGACAAAAGAAAGATGCATACCAAATTTCATTTCCGGTCTAGTAATTCGAAGACAGAAACTTTTTTTTATCTACACGCCCCATGAATTCCTCGCACCTCCCCATGGGAGGTGATTTCCGTAACAAAACTCCGATCTCTATTAAAACAAAAGAAACATGCTTACCAAATTTCAAGCCTTTGGGTCTAATAATTCCGAGGATATCGTGACAAATGATTGAGCGAGTCACTTTGCTCCTTTGTTTTTATAGACAACTTATTTAGTTATAAGTTCCAAATTGATTGATTGGTTGGTTTTAAAATCACCTTTCAAAGACATGCCGGGATTATTGATGAGGGACCATATAATTTTGATTCACATTCTAAAGACAATGAATACGCGGGTTTTCCAGATTTCCATGCCCCGCCGGGGGGACGAACTTGAGCCTCGATAGATGTAACGTGCATCAGTCTCTTTACAAGGCTGGTTTTCAATGGCACAGGACTCGAACTCACAACCCAATAAAATCAAATTTGCCCACAAGTTACGACCATGATCATGCAGACGCATATTCATTCAAACCAAAAAGTCAAATTATTTAAATTGTTGAATGATTTGAAATTTTTACGGATATGTTATGCAAAATATGTTTGCACAAAAAAAAGAAAGAAAACGATGTGTTTTAGGGTTTAACTTTTTTTTAATTAGATCTATATCCTTCATTTTTGTAATAGTTATATTCCTTATAAAGTATTTGTGGAACTTAATTCCTCAGTAACTCTTTTGTAATAGAGTTTTTCTTATTTATCGTACGCCTGGGGTCATTGCCCATCAGGTCATAAGACAACGATCTCTCTAATATTTTTTTATAATACAGTCTAAATTCTTAAGTGAAAAGCACGCCTCCAAATGAGCAGCGTTCATGACTTATCCAGAATAACATAAAACACACAAAGGAGAGACAATCAAGTTAAAATGAAACAAATGAGCACATATTCAATCAATAGTCAAAACTCAGCCGTAACAGTAGCAAGAGGAGAGTCCGAGACACAGTCAGGTTTTAATAGCACCCTCCAAGGTTTATTTCTAGTAGCACTGGCAGCTGCGCTGCGAAAGTATTTTCTATATATCCTATTAATCTCGAGTTTAACAGAGTGAAGAGGTAGGTATTTGGAAGACCTTTGGAGAATATCCGTACCTCTTTTTGACAAGAGCGCCGCCATCTCATTTCCACAAGACCACCCATAGGAAAGCAACCTAAGTTTGAATTCTCTTTAGTAGCCTCCTGCAGCTCTGGACTCGGGAACTTTGTTTTTCTAGGTTACTTGCCAGTGCCTGAAGAGCCGAACTTGAGTCC
>BMAV01008699.1:133189-143539 GCA_019973955.1 Trichonephila inaurata madagascariensis | reverse complement strand
ATATATATATATAAAATTATTAAAATATGTTTTGTAAAATTGTGAGAAATAAAAAAACACAGAAAAACATATCTTCATTCATTGCTTTTTAGTATTAAAGAGTTTGTAAAAAAATCTGCAACTTTCTAAATCTTTTTTTTTTCAATGTTTTGAAATAAATTATGTTTTGATCCATTCTTAGAAAGCTTTTGTTCATAACTCGTCTAACATATCATTTCACTCATTGGCTTTTATTAAATCTGAGTTATGGCTTCAAGTTTTGTGTGTGTGTGAGTGTGATAATGCTCTAAATTCGTGTAAAGTCATTGTCTCATGATAATGAAAACCACGTGTGTTTCTATCCAATCAGGTCAGAAAACTCATGTGACGTCATAGTCACACGATAAAAGCAATCATGTGTTTCCAGCTAATCAGTTCATGCGCTTCGTTGCTGCCAATTTTTCCTCTTTTTAGAAACTTTCTCTTAAAAAGTAAATATTTGTTAACAATAATAACGCACATACACATAAAAAATGTATTTTATCCAAAAACACATGTATGAAATGAGATTTTTTTTTTTAAATTGTAAATTTTTTTTCTTTTTATCACTTTTTAGTATTTTTAATCTAATTATGAAATTTGGTCAAGTTCTACAATTAAAACAACAAGTACAATCAGTTTATGTCTGTTTTGAATTCAATGGAGAACATGTGTTTGTTTTTATCATGTGACCTTTCATGAATTGGGCCCTTTGAGCTTATTAGAACACCTTTTTCTCACGTGTTTAAATTTAATTTATTCATGTGAAATATTTTGCGATTATTTTTCCTTTAATAATGTTATAGATCTACACAATAGTTTAATTTGCATGTTTCCCTTTTGTGAAAAAGTAATTAATTATTACTAAAAGGAAAAAGAAACTCAATCCATTAGTAAATCCAGTAAAAAAAAAATCTTCAAATTAGGATATCTTCGTTACACAATGCTGGTAAATTTTGTGATGCGAGGGCTAACAACAAAACGATCCCTCGTCAAGTGAAGATGTCGGTATCTGAGCTCCACGCCATGCGGAAGTGAGGATTTAACAGGCATTAACCCTTTTACTTGACGGATCTTCAATGGCACTAGGATTGTGTTAGTTTGTGTGAATCTGAAAGGCAAATGCTTCTATTAATTGCACGAGTCAGAAATCTTCTCGAGAGAATGCTGATTGCTTTTAATGTTACACATCATGAAGATCATTCGAAATTACAAAATTTGAGATACTTTTCTTTAACCTTAAAAAATACTATTCTCAAAAAGTAATGCTTGTCTTAAACCAGGGGTGAACAAATAGTGGTGTGTGGGCCACATACGATCCTAAAGAGTTTTTTTTTTTTTTTTATGTGTAACATCTTTCCTCTCGGTTGCTGGATATTTGTTGGGAGTGATTTTGTGAAAAGGGACGGATGTGTGTAACCGGATGTGACGTAAGCGCGTGCTACTTGATTTGACCAATGAGAGTGCGTGTCTATGTCTTTTCGCTACCCTCGCAAGGGGGTCCAACTCTAGTAGCCATCAAGCACTCGAGAGCTTGACTCTAAATCTGTTAGTCACGATATTGGGAGACATAAGTGCGACAGAATGCTTATTTGAAAATGGACAAACAGTGATTTCGGTGGTCGTATACATTTCTTCGAATCAAACGGTTAAAAAAAATCAAAGATTTCCTGCATTTTGTACTTTAACCATATAACGAAGGTGGTTCTGCTCTTTTAAAAAAATTATCACTCGCTTCCCCTGATTTTGAGTGGTGATTTTAACTTTAACTTCAGTTTGCCAAAAGCTGAGCCACTCATAGCTTTTATGAATGATGAACTCAAGCTCGAAATGAACACAAATTAGAATGTTTCGACTGCTAACAGTGGTACTGTTATTGACGCTGTTTTTCAACGGTTTTTAAATACTTTGCAGTCACAGGTATATGTGTTATATTTTAGTTATCAGAAGTCTATTATCTCCGCTCTTCCCCAAATTGAACAAGAATAATTATTTTTGATAAAAAATTGCACATTACTCCTTTTGTTAATTAAATACAATTTTCATTAAGGATATAATGATTCGATAGAAAATTATTTTTAATCATACCCGATTCACACACACACACACAAATTTTTTTTAGGAAAAAAAGTTAATATTGCGTATTTACCACGATAACATGTCAGATGTTATACATCATATGCGACTAATGTAAGACTCGTTTTTTTTTTTTTTTTTTTTTTTTTTTTTGCAGTCTGCTAAGACAATCGGAGAATCTGCCTTTAACCAAAATTTCTGAAGAGAATTGAGAAAATGTGAGCCTTAATTTCAATTTGCTTTCTTATTCCATTGCTACATATATTGATACAGTGCCCGAGGAGCTGCTGCTGGGGCCTAATGAATAGAAGTCAGATCAGTGTGAAGGGGAAATGTTTAATGCTACGCCATTGACTTTTACAAATCTTTGACTCTAGAAAAATGTCCATGTATGAAGAAATTTGCAGGAGAAATGTTCTCTATATTTGAATCGACATATATTTGTGAGCAAAGTTTTTCTTGCATGAAGAATAATAAGGGTAAATATAAGTGCAATTTGGTTGACGATAATCCTTTATCTACCGACGGTACTTATAGGTACCACTCACTTTAAAATTACATAGAATAACCATTTTTACGAATACTCTGTGACGATACTTAGCAGAATTATTCTTTTAAATCCACTCTTCCAAGATATATGGCAGCACGGGTTTTACGATGAGCATTTTAGCGGGGCAGGCGAATAGTTTTATAGCAGAAATTGCGTTTTCAGTGGATTGTGAAGATTGTCATTTTTGTTCCGAAAAAATAGTTGATATCAAAAGGTAAATGTCTTATTTCTTTGTATGTTATTGAAAACCTTATATAACGATTTGACTGTTTATTTTAAGTGAACAGTGTATATAATTAATTTTACAGTTGAATATTTTAAATTGACTAATTAGCTCTAATGGATTAAATTTCCCAAAGTTGAGTATTTTGTTTATGTATATCCTTTAATTTTCAATGTAGTCACTCAAAAAAATAATATTGCATGAAAAAAACTGCAGTAAATCATAATGCGGTAGATAAAGGGTTAACCTGCAGGCTGTGATGAGAATTTCCACAAACAATCTCACTCCTGGTTTCAAGAAATTGTAAAAAAGTACGATAGGGGGCGTTTGTCTTGTTACACTGATTCTAAAAGTAAATGTGCTTACAGCTATTGATAGTATAAAATTAGTATACGTGAAATAAATTGAGTAAACTACTACTATTTTATTAACTTACATTTATAGATTTTTATGATGCAATATATTTCATTTTGTGATGCAAAGTTAACTTATGAATTCAATCATTTAAAAAAGGGGCGGCCCTCGGACATCCTTCACTTCCATTGCGTGGGTCTTGAGCCAAACAATTGCCCCTCCCCCCCGTCTTAAGCAAATAAAATTTCAACTCTTTTCGAACGGAGGTAGATTTGAAAACACTACGAGAACATAGATAAATGAAAAGTTTCAAACATTTTTCTCTAAGCCAGTAATGCACTTTTTTCATACTAAAGCCTGCTCACTTACCCTTACCCTTATTTTACGTTTTACCCGAGGTAACTGTGGGCCAGTCAACGCGTTTCGTGTACTTGCACCTCTAGTGTGAAGAAGGAAAAAAAGTCCTTTCACACACGGATTGACTGAAAAGAAGGTGTCAGAGGAAAAAAGGGAGCGCAGGACTCGGCGGCACGATGATTTGAGTTCGAAAAGAAGCCATAAAAGATTTCTCCATTTTTAATATACAAGTAGCCGCGTGTGAAGAGCTTAGCTTCTACAATATCCTTTTAGTTGAGTCAATTAAAAAGGAGGAGAACTTATGATTTTCGAGAAATTGAGGAAGTGGTAATTCAGGGAGTGCTTCATTGGTCGGTATTGGGCCACGTGTTTTAATCAAAAATAGTTCCCCACTTTATTCTTCCTTTGTTAGGTGCGGCACACAAGTTGACTTGTATGACATGACCCGCACTCTTTCTGAAACTGTTTCTGCGGTTCTTGTTTAAACTGATAAGTGGTCCATGGTATTTTATCTTGCTCAAGTAGATTGTAACACAATAAAATAGAAATGAGATACCAAGAAAAAAAGGAGGTTGCAGAAACACTTATATACTTTGAACAGCATTGAAATATGTATTTAGACTTGGGAAGATGTGCATAGTAAATTATTATATGCATAGGTAATAACTGTAAATTAATAAAATTATAATGGCTAGCTGTATATATTATTTAAAAAAAGGTGTATCTAGAGTAAGCCTGAATTATTTCTTCAGCGTAGAGTCATATCTCTATAGTCTTATTTTACATTCCAAACATGTCATCCAACATTTTCCTTTTGAAATTATTATATCTTATATTTATGTTGTAGTTTGTATAAAAGCCTAAATGGTCCATGCCCTTTAAAAAGGAAGGGTTTTGGCTTGATTCCCTTAGAAACACTGGTTGATTTGATTTTTAATTTGCATTGCATTGTGAAGCAACTCGAGGGCTTTTGGTGATGGGTCTCACAATTTTGAAATACAATCAAATGATAAGTGGCAGATGAAACATTTATTCCACAAATAATTGTTATATATATAAATCAGAATATAATTTGCGCTTTGAATTCCCGAGTTCAAAGATGTAATTATTTTAGGTGCTCTCAGTATTGTTTGTTATATTAAAAGAATTTATGAATTTAAACACATAAATCTGGATTTGAGTATTTCTTGTCTTAGTACATGCGTGATAATATGCATAATTTTATACAAATTAATGCTTTCTTTTCTCCGTGCAATTTGCTAAAATTTTGAATATCCTACATTTTCCATATTTAGTTGTAACTCAGTGTGCATTTTCAACAATTAATGTTGTTCCGATACATCTATGGTTTTGGGCACCAGAAAATAGATACGACATTTTTTTTTACAAGTTGTTTATGCTTCAAAAATATTTAATAATTTTTTACTTCCAAAATATGTCAGAGAATTTGTCACATATGTATTTGTATGTTTGAATCGCTTATAAATTTCTATTTTTTCTAATTTTCGTGCTAAGGAAATATATAATCCACATCCTTGTATATTTGAGAACCCATATTCTATTGTCTTTAGTACCATAAGCGTAGATGACTTATATACACTTCTTATTATTTTGTTTCAGGTGTGGTTTCAAAATCGGCGCGCCAAGTGGCGGAAACGAGAGAAAGCTATGGGACGGGACAGTCCCAATCTACCATCAGGGGTTGATCTTCTTATGGGCCCACGAACGGATCTACCGCCCCTTTACCCAAATTCTGGCCCTCACCTACACGGTGGAATGCACATGCCACCTACCGATCACCATCTATGGCCTCTTCCAACAGGCTTGCAAAGTCCGTTGGGTCTGTCCCATATTCTGAACTTTAACAGCAATACCAGTACTGGCATTGGCCCACCAGGTTTCCTAGGACATCACCACGCACCATCATGGCCGAAAGCAGTGACGCCCCTCAGTTCTGCTTTGTTGTCCGTGTATATGCTCAGCTCAGCGGCAGCAGCTTCTGCATCAACTTCATCCTCGACTACGGCACCTTCAGTTACTAGCTTTGCACATCATCACGGCCTACCCTCGGCTAAGACATCATTTCTTGGCCAATCCCATTTACAGCCGACATTCCTAAGCATGGACAATAACTCTATAATGAAAGGTATAGACCCTGGACGATCTAGCTTGGACATCCTGCGTTTGAAAGCGAAGGAACATGGTTTAGACAGATCTAGTCCTCCCACTCCGGTATCGAGGCCAGCTTCGTCCTCATGAGCTACTGGGGCTGGCCCTCAAGACGAACGGTTTATCGGGAGAACCAATTACCTTCAGCAAAAAAAGGGTCCTCTGTGCAAACTTTGATATGTCAATGCTTCTGGGCAGGATTCCTGTTCGAAAACTCGCTTTCCGAGATAAGATCTTCAACTTGAACCTAAATGCCAAGATTGTTGTGAGTTCCTTTTGTAACCAATTTCCGAAACTGTGAGGTCCTCATCGTCAGACCTGATGTTTGCTTAATGTGAAAGAAATTTAATTTTATGTCGGATCTTTGTAACTTACTACTTTTAGAGTCACATTGTAGAATGTTCATAAAGTCTCAGAAAGCATAATATAAAACACTATAAGGGAAGAAAATCTCTGGAAATTACTTTATCTGGTTTTAAATTCATGCAAATGCCTCTTCGAGTTTAATCAAAGAATATCTAGTATGATACAACTTTAGAATTTATTTTATTTAAAACTTATAATATACATAATTTTTCAGTTTATTTCTTCCTGATATTTATGATTTTTCTGAATTAGTTTTATAGATAGATTAATTTCTAAATTACAGGAATCAATTGCCATAATAATATTTATAGTACTAATGCTTGCCAGAAATGAAGAATTATTTAAATTTACAATATCCTAATTATTTGAAAGCAATTCGATTCTAATAATTAATTAATTGTATTATTCCAGTTCCCTTTGCAAAGTTTTAATCGATTATGTTCAATACAATATGTTAAAGAACGTAGATCTAAAGTAGACAATGAAAATAATTTCAGTAAAATTAATTTTTAGAGAATTATACGATTTTTTTATTAAAAAAATAATAGAGTTAAACTATTTAAAAATAATAAAATGTATTCTTATTGTATGATTCTTAGGAACATTTTAAATTTAATGGTAATAAAACATTTTTTTGCTTACCCCTATGTATATGTAAAAAAGTTTTTGTACTCAAAATACCCCAAAAAGCTAACCATTTAATTTTTTTAAATTTTTTTTTAAAATTGTTGATTTTAAAATGCTACTCCTACAATATTCGAGGTACTCACATGAAATTATTTACAAGTTAGTTGA
This sequence comes from Trichonephila inaurata madagascariensis, assembly GCA_019973955.1. Lineage (NCBI taxonomy): Eukaryota > Metazoa > Arthropoda > Arachnida > Araneae > Nephilidae > Trichonephila > Trichonephila inaurata. The sequence continues at coordinate 136,631 of BMAV01008699.1, read as the reverse complement.
ACTGTGGATAATAAAAGTTGGTATAGGTTTTGTGATAACATGATTGATATTGTGTTTTTATGAAAGATTATTTAAAACTCCTTAAAAAACGCATAAATATTAAACGCAGCTATTATTAAAAATATAAATACTGCTTTGATTCAAAAATGCATATCAACTTTTATTACATGTATTAATGACAATAGGAAAAACAAGTAATTTAAAAAAAAAATTAAGTCAATTCCTACTTAGATCAGCAAAAAAAAAAAAATTATTTTATCTACTTTTTATTAAGTAGTTACAATTAATATAAATATGCATATACATATGACAGAATCACAACATTAAGTTGTAATTAATTTTTAATAATTATCATTTTTATTAATTTTATTGTATTGTCATCCAAAACAATCGTGTATATAAAATTTAAGTTCAACTGAATACTTTGAAGCGTGAGAAAAAACCTTTTCAAGTTTTAACACAAGTCGCCAAAATGGTCTCTCAGTCGCCAAAAATGATGCCAACTTGGCTGTATTTGTAATTCTTTAAATAATTAGTTTTAATCAATTAATTTTTGTTAATTATAATTAAATTATTGTATTGTTATCCAAATCATGTATATAAAATTTCAGCTCAATGGAGCGCTTTAAAATGTGTTTTATTAACGATTGAAAATTCTACAAAGATAAATAAATAAATAAATATATAGAGAGTGTGAGCTAATAGTAGGAATTGAAAAAAGCATTTGACACAATAGAAAAAAAAGCCTTAGCATTTTAAATGAATATAAATTAGTTATTATTTTTTTATTTTTCTTTCTGAGATAAATTATTTTAGTTTTTATTTTCCATTGGGATATGAATAAAAGCGAACATAAGAGTTATTTTTTATTTATATTTTTTATTTTTTATTTAGAGCTTTCAAATCTTGTGACATTATAGAAAAATATACAGTAAAATTTGTTTTTGTGCGGTAGATAGGAACCTCATAAAAAGAAACCGCACAAAAAAATATGCGAAAATATTTCATAAATTCTTACATATCAACTTTGTCGGCATACTACAATTTTTTCCTTTTTTTTTTTTTTTTTTATGCGGCGGAGAGGGACCGCATAAAAAGTCTCAAAAAAAATACGCGAATTACTTACGAAATTTATGAGAAAGTACTTCCAAAAAAAAAATAAAACAAATAAATAAATTCCGCGTGGAAACCTTTTTAAAAAATTTAATTTCTCATTGTATACATGTGGATAAATTTTCAAAATGTTCACGCATAATTTATTGCTACTCATCGTAATCCAAAGCGCACATCTTCCTGTGATGAATAAGTTCCAAATCGCTTTCGTCACTTGAAGATATAATTTCAATTCATTTAATTTTTTGACACCATAAAGTAAGTGATAAGTTTTTGTGACGACGATCAGTTGGCCAGTTACTTGTAAACATCCCGATGATAATCAGATGCGTATGATCCGAGCTCATTTTGGAATTTCAAATTCCTTTCGGAATTGGTATCTATTTTAAGAAAATGCTTTTCCGATTTGTTAGAAAGCTGGATCTCTTCATATATTTTTTCCGCTCGCAAAGAATCAGGTTCTTGTCCGTTTTCATTTTCTATCAAATTATTAATTATGCCACCGTCACTGAAAGTTTCGTCTTCAATTAAGGGCATGCTGCTAGTTCGTTGAGAGAAAGAGATTGAATGTGCATTGTTAAGAGACTGTTTGTAACCAATGAGCAGAGCGTCTTGATATGTATATATGTACATTGATAAAAAAAAAAACGTTACATTGACACCAAAACCGTTGAAATTCATATACCGCATAAAAAAAATCGTACAAAAATAAAATCGCATAAAAAAAGAACCGCACAAAAACAGGTTATTCTGTATAAGAAATAATTTAGGCAAAAAAAAAAAAAATTGATTTGATTTTTTGACCGAGTTTTATCAATTTAATCGTACTGTATCCTCCTAACATAGATGAAATATTATATCATCATATATATGAATAAATCAAACTTCTGCAATTTGAAAAACGTTCGTTTCTCTATTATCACGGACGGAAACACCTTGTCCTCCATTTTGAACAACATATGCGGGTTTGTAATATTTTTTTATATTCATTTATGAGCTCTATTCTCAAAATTATTTGAAAATAAGACTTTCTGTGGGCATATAAACTACACTTAAAATCAAGATTTAATTTTCTTTGCTTTCAATTGTATCATTATCAGAGCTTTATAACTAAGACTTTAACATAAAAGAGACTTTATAAACTTTCTATACAATAGAACTCCTTCACTAACCCATGAATAATTTGTATGGTAACTCAAAAAAGCTATAAATAACTGAATAGTTTATTTCCTTTTAGAGTGAATAAAAAATTAGATATAGATATAATTATGAAATATAAACTGCACAATGACCCACATAAAAGTTTACAGAAATCTAATTATATAATATACGAAAGTCAGTAAAAATATGACAAGATTTCAATAAAGGAAAAAAATTATGTCAAAATTGTATTCATTCTAAAGAAAGCTTTCTTTGCTCTATCAGGAAGAATTAAATGGATTTTTTTTTAGAAATCAGCACAGCATTTAAATACTTTTACTTTTATATGTAGTTGCTTGCATTTTTTTTCAATTCTTTGTTTGAATATTTTAAATGTTTTTAGACATTGTATTTTGATTTTGTTTCATTTGAAAATTTTCCTCTGTTACTTCTTTTCAGCTTTCAAAATTTTTTAAAATTTTGCATTTTAAGAGAAGTAATTTATTAAATCTGTCATAAACTTTTTTATTGTTATAATTACTCTTAAAATATTTTCTCTTTAATAAATAGTCATGTTCGACAAATTCTAATGTATTGAAAACAATGAAATTTGAAATATGTACCGAATATCATAGGTTTATAACCAATACCATTAGGAAAAAAAATCAATCTGTAAATATAAATTTTCTTTGTAAACAACATTATTTATACAAGCACCTCGTCAAAGATTAGTGTGATTCTTTAGCAAAGCGAATGGTGTATCATATATACGAAATACAATAAAGTTCTATTACAGTTTTATTTATCGAAGTTTCATTCTTTGCATAGTTCTTTCTTCATCTAATATACTAGTTTCTTACTCAGTTTGAACGCTTTAACCTTTTGCACAGCGATTTCTAGAATTATATTGCAAATAAAATGATACAATATGATGTATTGCACAAAAATAAGATGACCTTTCTGCTGAAATATAAATTAATGTGAAAAATAATTTTTTTAATTATAAATTACCTAGAGTAATTTAACCCTCCAAGCGGTCTGCACGTAAAATCCCGTCATTCCAGAGATGCTTTTTCTGCCTTCAAGCAAGATTCCCAAAAGCGGCCAAGCCACATTCTTAAAAATACGGCTCAACCGCTTTTGAGAACCCCACGACGGCAAAAAAAAAAAAAAAAAAAAAAAAAAAAAA
>BMAV01008699.1:109291-121876 GCA_019973955.1 Trichonephila inaurata madagascariensis | reverse complement strand
CCACAGGCAGCGTGTTGGACACCCCTGCCTTAAACCAAGGGTGTCAAACTCAAAGGCTGACTTGGGCCAAATAAACAAGGTTTAACTTAAGGTGGGCTGCAAAGAAAATCAAAATTCATAGATATGTATTTCGAATAATACATTATACTAAACACATGTAAAAGAACAAGAAAAAAATTTAATATATACGTCCAGACACTTGACATCTTTTTTTCTGCTACTATCTTTCCTATTTTGGGTGAAATTTTAATATTTTATTATATACTAATGTATGTCAATATACTGATCGGGCCGCAAAAATGCTCGTTGTCGGCCACATGCAGCCCCCGGGCCGTAAGTTTGATACCCCTGCCTTAACGTTCAATTATTTTGTCCAAAATGTTCCAAAAAAGGCACATTTTTTTATTGCATATCATTAAGCATAATATTTAACAGAATGCGAAAACGGAAGAATTTTATTTTAATTTTCAATTTTTTAAAATTTTCATACTATTTATTAGTTTATGATTGTGGAACACAAAAACCCCTAAATGTTTGCTTTTAATAAGTACACTCTGCAATCTATGAAGATTGATTCGTGTATCTTAAAAGAATTTCTCTCATACTTACGAAAAAATTTCATGTCAGTACCTTTTTCTCAAATGATTGTGGTTTTTGTGTGTGTGTGCATATATATATATACACTTAATTTGAAGCATGGAGTAATAAAAAATCTTACATTGCAATGAGGGAAAAGGTAATATCGGCTTTTTTGGATTATCTTTCCATTTTCATCTCTTCTCAAGCAACAAATTGAACATTGTCTTCACAATCTCTGTTCTTTATCGAATATTTTCAAGAATTTTAATTCCTAGCTTCAATGAAAATTTCCCGCCTTCACCACAAAGAAAATCCCGGATGAGACGTAGTTCAGTATCACGGACAAATTGCATCCCTTAAAAACACTAACATTAATAATCTCACCATAAGAATTAAAAAATAAGTACAAATCAAAATAGAAAGAAGACAATAACAGTGCCCGTACGGTGTTCGGGCAAACCAGTTGAGGGGTTAACGTAGCACTTAAAAGCAATACGAGGTCTATTGGCGACGGATCTCGTAATGTCAAGTGACAATTCCCTGTCCAAATTCCATTGAAGTTGAGATTGATTTCAGTATTAATTGAAGCCGATCGAACTTTGTATAAATACCAAGACTGATTTAAATATCATTTAAGATTTATAAATGTCGATCAGAATCGAGGTTGATTTATATTGAAAAATCTATTGAAATTGAGATTGATTTCGATATCAGATGAGACTAATGATTTGATATCGGAAGAATTAGACTCAAATAATAAGAATAATTAAGTGAAATATAATCAAAATTGCGTGACTAAATAAATGAATGTTTATTAACGTCGTACTATAAGACAACATAAGGGCAACTTGAGACTCTGAAGCTGTTTTACATTCTCTGATACGTTTCAACGTTTATAAGTTAAGTTTCAATATTCTGTTTTGTAGTTCAATATTCTTCATTTACGACCACTATTTTTAACATTATATTTAAAATTTTATTAATCTTATAAAATTTTACACTTACTTTTTTTAAACCAATTCTCCCCCCCCCCCCCACACACACAAATACATTTTACGTATATGTGTCTTTCGCAGGCTATTTTTTAACTTCCGAGACCATTGGGGCACTGATGAATTTTTCAGGGGGAGGGTTTGAGTGTCGAAAATCCACCCCATTCTTGTATCATACTCTAATACTCTGACAAACATATTCTTCTGATTTTATCGATTGTCGGGAACAAAAAACATCAAAAAATAAATTATTGAATAAATAATTAGCATTAATTAATAAAATAAAAAAGCAACAAGTACTTAATTAAACTTTACGTGCTATATACCTAGGATTATAATCAGTCAAAAAAGAAATCAAGGGCCAAGAAGGGATCCCCTCACCTAATTGACTTTTACATAATCTTTTATGGACATGCTAATTCCACAGTGGTGCCATTTATCCAAATTTAACCATGGAAGCTGGCCAGCCACAAAATTTTACAAATAATGTAATCAATGATTCACTTCTGGGAATATTCCAATTTTTAAATTAGTTTAATATTTTTTTTATTTTTATAAAACCTTTATTAATACTTTAGATACTTAGAAATAATGTATAAAAATCAGCTTGTTATGAAAACTAAATAATTTATTCATTCATTCTTCTTGTTCTCTTTTACAGATGTCTCTTTAATATTATAGTACAATACCTTTTATTTATTATAAAATTTTGAATTGTGGAGTGTTGAATAAATAAAAAACATGGAAATATTGTTTTAAACTGTTATTTATTGAATACTATATAGTTTTAACATCAACCCTTATTTATAAGTAAGGAACTAGATTTTTTTCCCCAAAAGTGTGCTATTAGATATAAAAAATTACAATTTCAGATTTTGGTGAAGAGTTTATTAAATGTGTGTTCAATAATCTTCTCTTCCTCTAGTTATAACGCATCGATTTTCCATACAGTGACGCCATACTAAATTAATTGATATTGAAATTGTGGGGGTGGGAAAAAGAGAGAAAGAGGTATATAAAAGTCACACTATAACGCAACAGACTCGACAGATTTAGAGTGCAACGGCCCCCTGCACACGGTGGGCCTTCAGTGGCACCAAGACTCGAATCCGCGACATTCCAGCCACGAGTTCATGATCATAACCCCTAGGCTACCACGGTCACGTGGGTGGGGTGGGGTAAAAATTGTAAGTTAACAAAATTTATTCCAATACATTTAACTAATTCAGTGGATGACTTACAGCAACTGTCTGCAATCGAGATAACTCTAAAAGTCCTCTATGGTTGGCAGGGACATCTTGAAACCATGGGCCCAGAGAAATCTCTTTTTTTTAAAGCTTTGGGCCTTTATGTAAAGGTAGGTCCTACCTGAGATCTGTAAAAGTAGACAGTATATAGCAGCGAAACTCAACCTGCGGCCCGCCGGTTTTTTGTGAGAGGCCCGGTCACAGCCCATTGCACTAAGAAATTCAATTATTGGAGAACACTGTATAAAAAATTCAACAGGAAATTCTGTCAATTAAGCAATTAAACGTATCAATTTGTTGTTTTTTTTTAATTGTAGAATGTAAGCAAGAGGCTTGGTGATAGATGAAAGAAAATAGAAATTATCCCATAACTCAGTAAAAGTTCATAAAAATAAATATTTTTGTGGGTGTGTTTGATAGAAAAGTTAATAGAGTATTAATATAAAAGCCAAAAATATGTTCTAATATTTTGATCAATTTTATTTCTCAATGTTGCTTTCGTCTTATAGTGAGCTTTTTTCACTATCCGCATGAAATAACTGCCATATGTATGCGGCCCGCGTGGAATACCTGTCATGTGTATGAGGCCCGGCGGGAAAAATGGTTGAGTACCGCTGGTATATAGCATACATTGTCAAGTACTCGTTCAAATGGTAATTTGAATCAAATAAATGTACACTACTCACAATCTCAAAAACCTAGGTACAAACCGGCTCGAACGATGACCGCATTTTGACTAAATGAGTTGAATGATTGTTTATGGTATTAGGCCTAGGCTTAGACATGGACAAAGGTCATCACATAATACAGTTTTACCAATTTTGCCAATTACAGTACAATTTTACTTTACCATACATTCAGTTTGAAATTCCCTTTTTTCAGAGAATATGTTCGGGAATAATATTTGACCACTTTAAAATTATCCGGATCAGGATTTTGTTAAGATAGAGTCAAGAACGAAAGGAGGCTCTGAGGGCGAGGCTCTTGGTCCGGGCTTTTCGTAGGGTTAGGCAAACCACGGTTCGCAAGACCCATTCAGTTCTACAGACTTCTGCCTGTGTATATTATTAAAAAAATAATCATGCCCACTAAATTTGTTTCCTTATATCTTTATTCTATATAATTATCATTGAAAAGCACTACATTACTTCATTTGTACGTACATTTCCACATTTGTGGCTTATATATACTGACTGTAGACAAATCCTTCTACATTAAATTGTTTTCCATTAAAAAAAAAGTTTATTGAGAATCAGCGAACGTATTAGAACTAGTTCTAAATCAGAAAAACTTCAATTTTATCGGTAAAAATGTTGTTGCCGTGTGTTTTTATCCTGGAATACATATGAAATACAAGTGGAAAAACAGGAACATACAATACAAACAGAAGAATGTAGGCATTTATTACAAATGATGATCTCAGCAAATAACAGAAAGGGTGCGCTGCTTTCCATTCGAGACGGGAATCCATTACAGGCGTAAGTCCGACTTCTTTCCCCGAAGAAAATACATCCATGCCTTACTTGGGATTCGAACCCGAACTCATTCGGTTACAATCTGAGGGTCTTATCCACCATACTGGCTGAGCGGTATCGGTAAAAATGCTGCTATGGAAACGAATCCTAAAGTGATTTCTGGTAATGCTTACTTACTTGCATGCATGAATTTCGGAACACTTAAATCCCCTATAAAAGTGACAAAAATATATTGTTTCTTATGGCATGCTTAAGGTCTAATAAAAAGATTGTTGAGTGAGTAAGTGAATATAAACGTTGAACTGTTCAGTTACTCGAGGGCTTTTGGCGATGGACCTTGTAATTTTGAACCAAGGGCAAGTGACGGACGACACCGGAGCTGGCACCTCCCTTTCCTAACTATCACACCACACCAACGGGAGGAGATTGAGCCTCGATAGATTTAACATGCAACGGTCCCCTCTATATTGAGGGTCTTCATTGGTGTCAGGACTCGAATTCGCTACTCTAAGGCCACGAATTCGTGACCATAACCACTAGGCTACCGCGATCATTCGAATTATTACAGTGGGCAATTAAAAAGTTTACTAATAACGTAAAGAGATAGATTGAAAGTAATAGTACTTCGAGACTTAAGGAGAAAAATGTAAGTTTTATGGAGATAAATAAAATTTTTCCTGCAAGGTAAAAAAAAATGAAAATTTGTTGGTTGGAGTGAGTGAGTGTTGATTTTTTTTTTGGCACATGAGCCAAGTTTAGCTATACTGCGCCACACATTCGTTAAAATATGATACGAATAATCGGTAAATAATCTAATGAAATTAATATATATTAATTTTGTACACGTAAAATCAACATATTTTAAGCTGTGGTCTAGACGTGAAGAGAAGAAAAATAAAAATTGAATGACAAAAAGTAGGGTCGAAAATAGAAAAAGATCTCTAGGGTACCTCGGGTTTGTGACACCCGTGTTTACCAAAGACAGTAAACTCCTTGGGAATTAGGAAAAGATCACCGGGGTACCTCGAGATTGTGACACCCGTACTCACCTAAAGAAGGTGAGCCCCCTGAGGGGTTCGTTTGTTGGAAGTTTTTCTAATTGTTCAGGATGTAAATTTTCAACTAATCTCTTCCTTAAAAATTTCTGTCTTTCATACATTTTCTTCATTTGCTGTTTTTTCATAAAATTCGTTCTTGGCGCTCTTCTTCAATCAAATTCTCTTTTTTTTTACTATTTATAGCTTATATATAAATAAATTTATTACATCACCACGAAAATTCTTTTTTTTTTTATATATACAGACATGTTTTATGCATAGTTTTGTACATGGCTATCAATCCTTACACATAATCTGTTCTCAATACTTTGTTCGATCGCAAATAACACAGATGTGTTCCTTTAATTTTCAAATACGCATTTATGATGCAATGTTGTGTTAATTTTTGACCTTGAAGAAGTTGGTTGAACTGAAAATTGTGCCTTGTTGCCAATTTGTAAATATAATATTGAACCGGACTTATTGCCTTTTTATTATTTTTCTTGTGTGTGAAATAAATAAATAAAATTTATTAAAATTAATCACGAAAAACCTTTTATATAGATAGATACACTGTTTCAAAATAATTTAAAAGTGAAAACAAATAAAAAAAGTAAAGAAATTTCTTCGAAACTTAAAAAAGTGTCATCCTTACGAGGAAAAAAATACTATTACACGCGCGATTTCGTCATAGATTTAAACAAATAATATTAAAAAAAAAATTAAGTCAATTCTTACTTTAGTTACTTTTTATTAAATAGTTACAATTAATATAAATATGTATTTACATATGACAGAATCACAATATTAAGTGGCAAAACTTTGAAATTAACATCAAAAACTTTTGAACCACATTAAATTTGTAATTTCTTTTATTAATAAAAGTTGATGACTAAAGATAAGAATTTATCTTAAAACCAATGTAAAACTAGCATATGACGTCTAATTAGCATATGGTTATCCAGAGGTTAAGTTAAATCTTCATCACAAATTTAACAAAAGCTGGTTTATCCAATGATGGAGGAGGAATAATATACGCAGAAATAATATCTCTTAAACTATAATTAATTAATTAAATTTAATTAATAAATTAATATTTGAAAAAAAAATGTCATCCACTACAAGTTTAAAATAATGTATTTGAACTTGAGTGGATGAATAAAAAGTATTTTATCAACGATTGAAAATTTAAACAGGATATATATATATCAGTAGCGCACACAAAAATTTTTCAAGGAGGGGGGTCCAGGGTCGAAAGTCTACCATTTTGGAATCCTGCTCCAATACGTCGCACAACATATTCTTTTGATTTTGTTCATTTTCGGGAACAAAAACAATACAAAGTTAATTATTGAATAAATAATTAGCATTAATTAATCAAATTAATTATTAGTAACAAATATATAATTAAATTTTACGTAATATATACATAGGATTTTAACCAATCGGAAAAAAAACCAAGGGCTATGGGGGTGTCCGGACCCTTAGGATACCCCCCTTGTGTGCGCCACTGATATATATATATATAGGGAGAGTGTGAACTAATAGTAGAAATTGAAAAATAGTTAGCATTAGCATGAAGGATAACATTTAACACGTGGAATGTAAATTAAGATTGAATATGGTTAGCATTAATGGGGGGGGGCTGTGATTTCTATATTACATTCCCCATTTTAAGTAACTATTTTGTTTGGTATAGCAAACTGCTTCAATTTCTTCCAATTCTTTAACGCTTTAACTGTTTTAACTGGAATTGCATATTTGCCATTAAAACAATTAAGTTTTCTCCAAGATGACAAATCTGAAGTGCATAAATATACTTGAAAGAAAATCGCAACTTAAACTTCGGAAAACACAACTTTATTACTTGAAGATGCGTGCAAATTAAAATTTCCAGTTCTGCGAAATGAAATTTAAAAACACGCCGACAACAAAAGCGCGTGTGGGGCGTATTAAGCAAATAATGATTTCTATAATGTTGAACAAACTTATAAACACTTAATGAAAGGGAAATCACGACAAAATAGAAAACTGACAAACATTTAAAACGTGTTTAATCACTGTTACTAAAAACACAAGTCGACAAGCCTCATTTCGAAGAGAAAGTTTGGAGGTTCAGGTATAAAAATACAAGCGCCCATTCAAGTCTGACGATTCTCAAACAAAATTACAGCAGCGCGCGCAATAATAAAATTTAGAAACATTTTTTTTTCTTTTTATTTCCCAGTTTGTACAGTAACACGTTGAAAGAGGGGGAAAAGAGAGAATTCTTTTAATTCTTCCTTTTTCTCAACTCTTCTCGTTTTCTTATTTTTTTTCACCCTTTCTCTCTTTTATTCTTTTCTAGTTTTCTCTCCCCACCCCTTCCTCCACCCCTCCCCCGAAGAGAACTAGGATCCTGAAAATAAATGTTGGCATTTTAATTAAGTTCTGAGAGAGAGACAAGACTCCGATGCTAATTGCTGGTAGCGGCCGAGAGAGAAATTAATTAAATAATTTATTAAGCTAGAATAATTACAACGTCAACACGACATACGGTTCGATTTTTACAAATATCCTATCAAGCGCTAACGAAGTCCTGTTTGCACTCGACTTTTCCCATTAGCGATATTCAAAATAGGTGCACAGTAACTAAGAAAGGGAAAGAAAAAACTCCATTTAAGTGAATCAACGCTCTGCGATCACCAAATATTACTTTTTAATATGAGTCGGCGTTTCGTTCTTCTACCCTGCCTTAATTAAGTCTTTGCTTTATTAGCTCGTCTGTGTTTATACGGATGGGGCTCGAATGAAAAGAACCCGAGAGAAGAGAATTAGTGGGGAAGGGTGGAAGAGCGGAGCGAGGAGGAGCGGAGGGCGAATTTTTCTTCACGGTGGGCGAAAGGAGGGGGAAAGGTGGCATCGAATCCGGAAGAAGACGTGAGAACTGAAATGAAGAGAGGCGGAAAACGAAGGAGCTGAGAAAAAAAAATTTAAGATGAGGGGAAAAAAAGCTGCAGTAAGAAAAAAAAAATTCACTTTCACGTTCATAGGTTGCTAAAAGAGTAAAAAAAGATTAAGATGTGTGTGCACAGGAGCTTGGTGTATACATATGTATTAAAAAAAGGGGAAGGAAAAAAAAATGGGATAGCGAGAAAATTTCGGAACGACAGCACATCAGAAGGGAAGGATGAAGGGAAAAAAAAGGGAAAAACTGCTGAGTTTGAATTATGCAGAGTAATTTCTTATGCAGAACTATTTCTTCTCCTACCCTGCTTTTTTTCTTTTTTTGCTTTTCCCCCCTTCCTCCCTCTCATTTTTATTTCTTTATTATTTCTTTCATTTTTTTTGTGTGTCCAAGCCCCGACGTCTTGTGATTTTATTACTGTAAAAACTAGCGTGTGCGAAAGGACTGCCTTTTCTATCCATCTCTCTTTTGCTCCCTCTATCTCTCAGTTCTGCTTGTGTGTATATATCCATATATCCATATGAATAAACTGCGTGAATGAAGAGATGGTGAAGGAATAAGGAGAGAAAAAATAAGGAATGAATAAGGTAAAAAAGTATAATAAAGAAAATGAAAAAGAAAAACTTAAGCCATCTCTCTCGCTCCGTGGACTCAGTAGGAGGGTTCTACAGGGGAGGGGGTGGAGCCCCGATGGGGAAAAAAAAGAGGGCGGAGGGTAGAAACGAGTCTTGAGTGCAAAGGGAAGTAAATAGGAAGAAATATATTGGAAGCGCTCACTTGGAATATATGCATTCTTGATAAATCCACGACGGCGTGACGAAAAAGGGTGAAAACCTCGTCCCCTGAAAAAATATAAAAGAGCAACCGAAAAGGCGGCCTTGTTGAAAAAAGTAAGAGTAATAAAATAGAGATGAAAAAAATAAGACGTTTGTACTTTCCAGGAGCCACATTGAATCAACATTATCGAAAAAGGTAGGCAGAGCGGAGGAGATTAGAGCCCGGTCAACACTTGTCTGTTACCTCATCAAAAGCTTTTCTGGAGTACAAGCCAACGGGAAAAGGATTAGGAGTACGCGGTGGCTCAAAGCGGCGCCGCCCCTGTGTTATTTCGGCAGAAGGGCGTCGAATTTAAGTCGGGGGGAGAGGCTAAAAAATTATTGCATCGGCGCGTGTGTAGATGGGATGATGTTTACCAATTCATATTTAAGAAAAACTTCGTTTGTAAACTTTTTTTTTATTATTATTATTGTTCCCTTTCGTTTTGTTAAAGAGCGTTTTATTTTGTGTGTGTTTGTATTTTTTTTAGTTTTGTTTTTGTTAGTTTTCTGCTTAAAATTTTTGAATATGCTTCGGTGTCAAGGGCAATGGAAGGCGTCGTTGTTTTGGAAGTGTTTAGTTGCAACTTTACATGATTTGGAGTGAGTGTAAAGAACATTTACCAGTTTTTCCCCCTGAGGAAGTTATGAAAAGTTACGTCCGTATTATTATTGATTTCCTCTTTTGAAAATGTTTTAAAGTAGTTTTTGATGAAGGGATAAAAATTGTTTCTGTGAATGAAATAAACATCGAGCAGTTCAAATAAATTTTCTGAAGTCCTCACACTTCGTAAAAAGTTCCTCAATAACGAGTTATAAAAAAAACCCGTAAGAAGAATGTTGGAAATGAAATAGGAAAGTTAATAAAAAACATATTGGAGTCCAAAAATTTAAAAAGCAATTTCGGGCTAAGGGCTGTTTATATGGGATTAGACTAGCTTAATAGCACAAATTTCCCCCTTTGCAACCTAGGAAGCTAAAAAAACATTAAAAAGAGAGAGAGAGAAATAATTTAAAAATAAATGAATGAAAATCAACCAAATGAAAATTGGAAAATTATGAAAATATCATAGAGGTAACACATGAAAAATGCACTTGAAAAAGAATTAGAAGAAAAAAAAAAACCATGAAAGGATTACAGATATCACATAAAATGTAGATAATCATTCATCAACTAATCGAAGGGTAGAAAACGCAGGTTTTATATATGCGAAAGGTTACACATCATCATAACCAAATCGTGTAAAGAGATGAGAGCTGATGATCTGATTGGTTCTTGGTGGTGTAAATTTTCAAGTGGATAAAATGGTTTAGAATGAAGGTAAGAAAGTCAAAAATGGCTAAAAAATAACCGTAACCTTCACAACTAGATCACTGAAAAACTGATTTTGTGGTTCTGTGAAGGATTTAGAAGATAAGTCATAACTAAAAAAGTATTATGAACGTGTGTTTCTAAGAAATTCATTTTAATTATGTTCCAAACAATAACAGAATAATTTATTAACATTGTTGAATTTCTCTGTATTAGATATTGGAATAAATTATTTCGAAGTGAAAAAATTATGTACCATAAAATTCGGCGTATAACACGCACCGGTGTATAACGCTCACCTATACTTTCAAGCTGCATTTTTTAATTTTTAGGTATATTCGCCGTATAACGCGCACCCCCTTTTTTACGAAGGAATCTGAAATGTTAGTAAACAATGCTCTTATGTTTTAAGGTGATTTATTGGAGGCATTATCCCAGACTTTTGGGAAAAAAAACCAGTATACTTCCAGCACTATTACTCTAATAGCTCATGAGGCATGTCATTTCTTTTAAATAAACATAGAATGCATAGAATCGATATGCATAGAAGTAAAAAATTTGTATGCTCATATCTTTTGTTATCTTTAAACTTATCGTTTTTGTACCCGACGAATAAAGCACCGCCTTAAATCTCGATCTTTTTTTTTGTGTGTGTGTTAAAAGTGCGCGTTATACGTCGTATTTTACGGTATCTTATTATGAATTATATATTTAAGTTTGTGTGAACCATTGTATGTAAATATTCAGAAATATATAAAAAACAATTATGAAAAAAAAAAACGGGGGGGGGGGCCTTTTTTTTTAATGTATAATAGCATAAATATTTTACATTTAACTTTTTTAAGCATTCATTTCACAATATTAAGAACACTTAAGCATTTAAATGATGAAATAGATGTTTTAGAGGTTACAGATCTTGTCAAAATAGAAATTATATTTAAATTTACTTTAAATAATGAACTTGAGATAATCATATGCTTATTCATACTCAGGTAAGCAGTTCCTTATAAAATCTTATTTAAAACATTACTTGTCATACATTTTATTTACGGAATAATGTACACAGAAAAATCTAAAAAATAATGAATGAATAATTTATTAAGTGAGGGTCGCGCGCTAAAGTCTACCATTCTCGTATCATAACCAAAAATGCCACCAAACATATTATTTTGATTTAATCAATTGTCGGGAACCAAAAACAGTAAAATATAAATTAATCAATAAATAATTAGCATTAATTATTAAAATAAATTTTAACAACTAATGCTTAATTAAATTTTACGTACTATATACATAAAACTATAATCCATCGAAAAAAGAAAAGAAAACCAAGGGCGATGGAAAGGTACGGGCCCATGGATCCCCCCCCCCTTCCTTACCTTGTGTACGTCACTGTCATCAGTAGAAGGAAAAAGGAATTCATTTTGTAACCAGTTTCAGAATGCAGTCTTGGTTAATTTACGGTTTTTCGTTCAGTTATTTATTATAACAATTAAAAACATAATGAAAAAAGTAACTACCAGATTTATAAAAACATTTATATGTCTAATAATAGTCAAATAATTACAAAAAAAAAGAAAAGAATTACATTGAATGTTAAATATAAATTTGAAAAATTAAGTTGAATCTGCACGTTCCCGCATTCTAATTAGGTGGAGAGAAATTAATACCATTTTTTAGGGAAAAAAACTGATGAAGCCATTCTAATAATTTAATTGGATCAATTTAACTTTTAGCCTATGAAAGGGTGTTTAAATGCTAGAATAACTCTTTATGATACGACATGAAAATTGTGCAAATTTTTTATGAGATTGTACGGAATGAGTTTTTCAATGTATATTTTACTGTTAAAGTGTATAATTCAGTTATTTCATAGAACAATTGGGTATTTCATGAAGTAACTGGACAAGTCAATTAAAGTATATAATAAATGAAAAATTGCATACTTTACCCAGTTATTCTATGAAATAACTAATGACAGATCATTAAAGAGCAAAATAAACAATTTCAAGTTTATCTATTAATCAATTGATCCTAAATAGTTCAAATCTTTCGAAAAATACATTGTATCCTTATTGCGGATGATTAATTGACAAATATAATAAGGAAAAGCAGATAATATAGCTTGTTATTGTTCACACTGCTAATATTAGTTAAACAGAAAGGTAAAAAAGAATATAT